>OY986437.1:15519862-15869862 GCA_963920525.1 Dichetophora obliterata
AAGCGCATTAAAATCGAGCGGCTTCGTTGGCTTGGTCATGTTCAGCGCATGAAAGACGATGCTCCAGTGAAGAAAGCATTCGATTCGGTACTCAGCGGCGGTCAACGCAGAAGAGGACGACCGCATCTTCGTTGGAAAGACCAAGTAGAGGACAACCTGACGAAGCTTGGAATTTCCAACTGGCGCCAGCAAGCGAACGACAGAAATGGCTGGCGCAAATTCTTAGATGAGGCCAAGACCGACATACGGTTGTAGCGCCAACTAAGTAAGTAAGTAAGAGTTTAGGATTCAGCTGCATTTCATAATGATTTCATAATGATTCAACATGACCACCATAATGATTTTACATGACTTCATAATGATTCAACTTGAGTATCATTATGATTTTACATAATTTCATAATGATTCAACATGACCATCATAAAGATTTTACATGATTTCATAATGATTCAACATGAAAATTTGTTGCGATTTTTACATGAAAATCACAATGGTTTTACTATAAAACTCTATGAAGCAAAATCATAGGGGAAACATGTAAAATCATTATGTGTCTAGTTGATTAACAATGATTTTTTTCTGTGTGTATAAATTGAAATCTTAATATATAAACAAAATTAATAAAAATACTTGCTTTTTCAACTTTACCAACATATTTTTAATGCAATATTTTTAAAAAAAATTCTACTTTAGTGGCTTAGAATTGAAACTCACAAGCTCCACCTTTTAAAAAAATGCAGTTAATTATGCAGTTTCGTTGATCTGAATGAATAATACGGCTTAAACCAAAAATTATTTTGAAGAACTTTGTATCGACGTCGTCCACAATAATGACTTTACTGGGTTTGGTTTAAAAATTAATGTAATTCTTGATCATAAACATAATTTCCATAGACACATGGATTATTTGATAGCTAAAGCTAATTCCATGCTAGGTTTCATTTCAAGGAATTCAAGGGAATTAAATGATCCTTTTTCACTTATTTCCTTATATAACGCCTTAATACTGCTGTATTATATTGTACCCATACTACGCAGTATCTTCTGAAAGAATAGAAAGGACTCAGAGGCGTTTTACCATACATATGAAGTAAGATGTCTTCTTCTCGGTATGCTTTCTCTTAAAACGTGTCGAACGAATGTTTATTCGTGATGTTATTTGTTATAGAATTAATTGGCCAACTTTATTACTTAAAATTGGTTTTCATATACCAACGCGTGACCTCCGATCACAGAACTTATTTCATATACCTTACCACAGAGTACATTTGACTTTCAATGAACCAATAGTGCGTTGTTTAAACTGGCTAACTCTGTCTGCTTGCACGTAGACTTTAATCCTGACTTGAGCAGAAATGCCTTTAAAAATCGCTTGTATTCATATTCTCATAGTATAAGTAATATATCTAGTATTTAAATCTTTTATAACTATGTATAATATATTAAGTCAAGTAGTCAGTAAGGACAATTATATCCGTTGTAAATAAATATAAAATAATCCGTTGATGAAATGAACTAAATAAATAGATAAATTTACAATTATGGGCAAAGTGTTTATTTCAAAACTTACTAACTCCACAAAAGTAACAAAATCCAAAAACTCTACACCGTCATAGAAAAGTTTTGCTTGCAAAACTCACAAAATGTATATATCTGCAGAATTATGAATTGTAATTTTAATCAGGAATAGCGGTTAAGCTGCATTTTAAGTCATGCGAGTGGAATTCATTTATTCGTGTTGTTCTGTGTGCAAGACTAAGTCGAAATTTTTGTCTAGTGGTGATTTTAAAGTTAATCAATTTATTATTAGGTCAATAATTAGATAAATATTTGAAATACATAACCCCGGTATGTCGTTTTTTGGTTTTTAATTTTGTATTTTTGTATTTTTGGAGATTGAGTAAGCAACGTAATCACACAGTTTTTTGCATGGTGTAAGAAACAGAGATGTTAGTGAGTTTTTGAAAACACCATGAATTTCTTTGCTTCTGTCAAAAAATTGTGAGCGAAAGAGCGGAACTGTTATTTGTTTGAGTTGCTAAATGATGTGCTATAGTTTTCATAGTTTATTGTGCGAATTAAGTTCAAATAAATATTTAATGCAATAAATTGTGCCGTGTTGTGTTGACAAAAAGTTGTTGCAGTTGTCTTCGCCGATTTGCCAATTCGTCATTGAATGTTTTGGCCATTTTATCAGAAACGTGCGCTGGAAGGTGCCGCCGACATGAAGCTTTGGCCAGCATGCAAATTGTCTTGCATTCACATCGTCTGCTTCAAGAACATATCGAAGAACATATTCTCTCTTTAATCTCACTAAAAATCTTATAAACTTGCAGAAAGACACAAATTTAACAAAATTCGTTTTCATTACGATTCACCATCAGCTGTTTTTGACAAGAGCGGGGAAACATAATTTTATCGTCAAACTCACTAGCACCTGTATTTCTTACACCATGGTTTTTTGTATTTGTATTTCAGAAAATACTTCAACAACATTTCATTTCAATTTTCTCAAATTTTATTTTTAAAATTTTGTATTGAAACAAGAATAAAATAAAAAATTTTCGAAAAGTAAATTATCACAACTCGGGTATTTTTTATCTGATTTTTATGTATGATAACTCATTTTAAACAACAATTACATTAAAAACAAAATGCATACTTGGTTTTGAAAAAAAAATTCACTTCAAGAGATGTTTTAAGCTCTTGTAAAACGCTTCTCCATTTATTGGTCTTTTGAGCGAGTTCTAAAAGTCTATCAATCGGCACAAGACTTTATATTTTTTTAGTTTTATAACAAATCAACTTTTGTATGGCGTCAACAATTTGAGCAAACATTTAATATACCTTAAAATAAATACCTTTTGATTTATCGCTATCAAAAACTATCAATTTTTTTATTAAAAAACCCCTTCCCTTGGGTAAATTTGATGACATTACATCTATAACATATGTGTGCTGTTTAGATATCATTAGCAAATAATTTCATTTATAAGTTTCTATAATAATAATTGAAAGCATTTACAAAAATCATTCAAAATAAATGTAACATGTAATAAACCAAATAAATATTAACGAAATGAATTTAAATTTACTGATGTCAATATAAACGTGTGTTTTTTGATAAACCTTATGTTACATAAAATTTTTGAATTAAAAAATAATTTTATTTAAACAAAAACATTAAATTATCAAATGCGTGAAACTGTGAAAGAGCTTTGCTTCTCTCGTGTGTCGAACGACGCATCTGTTTTTTTATAAATCATTATTTTCAACATTGACTGTTAGTTTTTGTTCATTAAAACAAACTTAAACTTTAAACTTTCACTCAGAGAGTGAAATTATAAAAAACAAAATTATATTTTAACTAACAGCTGTTTTACTTTATATAAAGGAATGCATAAGTTAGTGCACAATTTACCATATATATTTTAACTGACCATAAAAAGTGCTGATCATTTTGCCTAACAATCAATTCTTAGTTCTTTTTAGTTTTGTTTTTATTAAAATAGGTCTGAACAAATTTTACTGTACTGTCTCATTAATTTTTACAAATATTGGTAAAATTTTTACAAAACAGCAAAGCTGCTCACAATGTCCTTCCATTTAGGATCTACATAAAGGTATGACAAAAACAATGTAAACAATGTAGATGTAAATAAAAGATCGATACAAGGTTTAGATGTATCCGACGAGCATTATTAAAGAGCGACATATCATGTCATGGGTAATTTTACCACTGGGTAGTTGCGAGAAACAACTATTTCATGAGCTTTGAGTATCTCTTAACAACTACAGGTAGAGCGATACCAAAAACAAATATAATTACATTTTACAAGTAGGTTATTTGTTTTGTGCTTAGTTTTTTTTTTTACAAAATCAACATTTTGAGATAATTTTTTGTGGCAGATAAATTACTTTTTTTTTTGTTTTTTTTTTCTAAATAAGTTATTGAAATTTGTTTTGACGTTACGCTAAAACCGTGAAAAAATAATGAACTGAACCGATTCACAAAGGACCGAAATTAATCCTTTTTTATTTTCAGATTAAAAGACCATGAACAATAAGATTTTGTAGTATATTTATTTTTTATTTATTTATTTAACATAAATAAATCCCTTTATAAAAGAATTGGTTTCCTGATCTAAAAATTACCGTTAACAAAATTACTTTAATACCTGGTCAAAAAATATCGATCAAAGAGTAGTTTTTATTTTAAATCAATTTAATCAACCAATTTTTTATAATTGAAGGGCTTATTGCAATAACGTGATAAGCCACATGATCCCAAAAATCAATTTTTTTTAGGCTGAAAACATTACTCAATGCATAGCCAATAACCACTGAAGAGATTTAGGCGTTTTCTTATTAATTGTCGAGCCTATTTGTAAAAGTGTCCCTGTTTTATTCTATTTCTTCATACAAAAATACATTTTTTCAAAATTTTAGAGCTGATTATTTCAAAATATTTTTTATGTGGCTTATCATGTTTTTGCAAATTTGCCCTTCAATTATAAAACCATTGATTAATTTCAAAAATGGTTATTTTTCGGTCCCTGGAATTCATTCATTCTTTAACAAAAAAGCCAAAAACCTTTTTAAATTGTTTAATTAATGTTAATTTTAAGTTCTTATCAACAAAAATGTATTAATTTATATATTGCTGACATTTAAAACAATGTGCTTATCTTGAGTTTTTAAATAATTTTTTATCTGATCATAAGTTGCTTTATTTTAATAAAACAAAAATATGTAAGTAAGTTCTATTTACAGTCCAGAAAAAATATTTTTTATTTTTTTACTTTGACGTTTTTTGACAGCTGAATTAGATGGCTTAGTTTGTTATTTTTAATTTCGTATCGTTATTTAAATATATATATAGTCCAAAATAATAATGTTGGTATTTTAAAGGCACACAAAAATAAATCTTTTTATTCTCAAATGTACGATAACTGTCCTCTATTTTTTATGAAAGATTTTTTATTGTAGAATTGGAAGAAAATACACATGTTTTTTTTTTTTGTGAAAAATATATGTTATTTTAAGAAGAACTTTACGTAATACATTATTACAAATAAAATAAAGAATATGCAAATTTTTCAGCCACTTACGAAAAAATGAACTAGCAAAAAGCCTAATCTTCTTATATATAAAAATGGATGTATGTATGTGGGTATGTGGGTGGGTATGTGGGTGGGTATGTGGCTATATCACGTATAGACTCCAAAACCGCTGAACCGATCTTTATGAAATTTTCAGGGAAAATAAAGCCACATCTTGAGAGTGTTCCTGTGAGGTTTGGTAACGTAGGGGGCGTGGTACCTCCCATACAAGCCAAATTTGCTCCATCGATCACAAACCAAAAAAAGGATATATCAGGCGGTTTCAATCGTAAAAAACTGAGATTTGGTAATTTTGTTCAGATGGTTACTATCGGTAACTGTACAAAAAATGGGCATGGTCGTAAAATAAATACGCCCACTTTTTCGAAATCATGGCAATTCAATAGTTCTATACACTTTTTCAGGGAAACTTACTGTATAGGTGCTCCAAGAGGCGGTCACTATATATAAATGTTTTCACGCCCACTTTTACCGCCCACAAATCAATGTCTATATATATAAAAAGCAAAACGATGTGTGTCTGGCTGTGTGATGTCTATAGACTCCAAAACTACTAAACCGATTGACCTGAAATTTTGGCAGCCGATTTGTTTCAGGTACGAGATGGTTGAGGGGAAAAATGTGCCACACCCCCCTTTTACCGCCCCCAAATCAATAAAAATGTTAAATTTCAGTCAGTTTGGGTCGTATAAGGCTAAAATTTAGTATGTACGGTTACTGTCGATAGCTGTACCTAAAATGGGTTTCCACGCGCCTTTTTATCACCCACAAAGAAATGAAAATGCTTTATTTCAGACGGTTTTGGTTGTATAAGACTTAAATTTGGTACTTTGGTTTGTGTAGTTACTGACAGTAACTGTACGAAAAATTGGTTTCCACGCCCCCTTTTTGCGCCCACAAATCAGTGAAAATGCTATATTTCAAGCAGTTTTGGCCGTATGAGACTAACATGGGATACCTAAGTTTGTTTGGCTACTTTCGGCAACTGAACTAAAAAAAGGCGTCATCGCTATATAGCCACACCCACACCCACTTTTTGAGAAATCATTAAAATTGACTACTGGGTCTATTGAGCTAAAATGTTGCTTTAGTTTGTACGGTTACTGTCAGCAACTGTACTAAAAATTGGTTTCACGCCCCCCTTTTACTGCCCACAAACCAATGAAAACGTTTTATTTCAACGATTTGTATCGTGTTGGACAAAAATTTTGTAATTCAGTTCATATGGTTACTCTCGGCAAGTGCACTAAAAATAGGCCTGTCCCACTTTAGTTAAACTCACTTTTCAGGGAGTTAGCGTCGAGTGAAGTAAAGTGCGCCAAGCTTAACCTAAATTGAGCTGAAATTTGGGCAGTCGATTTGTTTCGATTACGAGATGATTCAAGGGAAATATTTTCCCGCACCCCTTTTTACTGCTTGCAAAACAACAAAAATGCTACATTTCGCACGGTTTTGATCGTATTAGACTAAAATTTGGTTATTTAGTGCATATGGCTACTTTCGGCAGCTATACTGGAAATGGTGAATATATTTTGCATTTCTTGGCATTTTCGTATATGGCAGTAAGGTGGTCTGTGGCAGAACAATGTCTGCCGAGGAGAGTGAGTGTTCCTGTGAGGTTTGGTAACGTTTGGACGAGGGGCGTGGTACCTCCCATACAAGCCAAATTTGCGCTATCGACCACAAACCAAATAAAGGATATATCAGACGGTTTCGATCGTAAAAACTAAGATTTAGTAATTTTGTTCAGATAGTTACTGTCAGTAACTGTACAAAAAATGGGCGTGGTCGCATTAAACATACGCCCACTTTTTCGAAATAATGGCAATTCCGGAGTTCTACACATTTTTATAGTGAAACTTGCTGTGCAGGTGCTCCAAGAGGCAGTCACTATACATAAATGTTTTCACGCCCACTTTTACCGCCCACAAATCAATATCTGTATATATAAAAATGAATCGTGATTTATTCGGATGCTTAAGACTTGAAAAGGACTGAACCAAATTAGATACTTCCTTTTACTGGTTTGTTCGTAACTGCTACGCAAAGGTTTAGGAAAAAAGTAATGACACACCCCTTTTATCGCCCACAAATCAATAAAAATGCTATATTTAAGACGGTTTTGGTCGTATTAAATTAAAATTTGGTAAATAAGTTCTTATGATGACGGTCATTAACTTAAATAAAAACGGGCGTTGTCACATTTCATCTACGCCTACTTTTGGAAATATCACAAAACTTCGAAACTACTGGTCCGATTGAGCTCAAAATTTTGTAAGTGGCTTTGCTTTGAGTACGAGATGGTTTAAGAATAAATGCCACACCTTCTTTTACCTCCCATAAATATAAAAACAATTTGTGTTATCGATTAGCTTTAGAGTTATGGGTTGCACAGCTTAGAAATTCGGTATTCGACCACAATTTAGACGTAGCGTTTCAGTGATAAAATTTTATGGGAGTTGGACAAGGAGGAGGAGCACCTCTCATACAACCCAAATTGGTGATATCGAATAGCTTTGAAGTTATAGAAATTCAGCTTTGTAATTCAGTTTTTGACCTCAATTTACACATGCAGTTTCAATTAACCCAAATTAAAGATATCAAGCGACCTATAATCTTTGGGATTATAGGTCGCACAGTTTTTGAATTCAGTATTGGACCTGAAATTTTATGGGTGTAGGAAAAAGGGGAGTGGCACCTCCCATACAACAAAAATTTGTGTTATCGAATAGTTTTGGAGTTATATGTCGAACAGTTTTGGTATTCGGTATTCGACCTCCATGAACACATGCAGTTTAATTGATTACGTTCTATGAGGGGTGATCAAGAGGGCGTGGCACTTCCTATATAACCCAAAATTGTTATATCGAATAGCTTTGTGGATATAGGTCGCACAGTCTCGGAATTCAGTATTTGACCTCAATTTAGACATGCTGTTTAACTGATAACATTTTATGGGCGTTTGACAAGGGAGAGTGGCAGCAACGCGCCGGGTTTCAGCTAGTACATATATAAAACTCAATTCAAATTTTAACTTTTCCTTTTCATGATTTTACCACAAATTGGTGTATCAGTTTAAAAGTGACTTTAAAAGACTTCCTCTACCGCTGCCAGGAACCAAAAGTAGCTACAATTTTATTTTTTATTCTTAAATTTATGTACAATAATGTACAAAACGTAATGCTTTGAAATCAATAATTGACTTAATTGTAAGGAAAATATGTTCTGTGACATTTTTCACTCTACCCCATTAACAGCGAAGAGCTTTCCAATTTTAATTTCAATTTATTTGACATATAGTGTTGGCAAATATGAGTCAATCTCTGTTAAAAGCCAAGAGAAAAATATAAAATACATTACACATGATCATAAAAACCATTACTAAGATAAAAATAAAATTGAAAATAATTTATATAAAATTGAAAGCAATCAACATTTTAAAATATTAGATGAAAAATAAGATAAAATACATTATACTAATACATAACAACCATT
The DNA here is from genome assembly GCA_963920525.1 of Dichetophora obliterata. Lineage (NCBI taxonomy): Eukaryota > Metazoa > Arthropoda > Insecta > Diptera > Sciomyzidae > Dichetophora > Dichetophora obliterata. The sequence continues at coordinate 15,528,481 of OY986437.1, forward strand.
AATAATACAAAAAGGAAAATTAAACATAATTTATATACAGTCATTATTTAATGTTAATAATTTTGAGCAGCAAAATAAACGACAGCTAAAATATAATAAGAGATAGGATCAGTGAAAATTAGAATAAAGAGAGATAGAATCAGTAGTTAAGAAAAGTATTTGAAAATTAAATGCTTAAAGGTCCTTTTTTTAATACTTTCGATTCTGAGTTTAAGTGAATTCCACAATCTTATAGAACTAACGAAAAAAAAGCCACAGTTTCGATAGTATCGTAAGTAAAGATGTAAGTAGAATTCCTTTTTATACAGTAGTAGAGAAAAATTCTGGTTTTTATAATATAAATAAAAATTATTCAAAAATAAATTTGTTGTCGTCCTTCTTCAAACTTACTAGATCAGGTAAGTTCATCAGCTCACAATTAAATTCATGTAAAAACTTGTTTTGTTTTATATAAAGTTTTTGTTTGATATTTTTGGTGATGAATTTGTTGTTCTTGTTCATTTGTTTTCTTGGTCAAAACTAAATGTAATTCAAAGTTATGTTTAATTAATGGATATAAATATGGGTAAATTAGAATTATTTTTTTTTTTTTGTAGTAAAGAGCATATGCATATATGTATATTTCAAAAGTAATTTAAAATTAAAATTTTATTTAAAAAAATAAATTTTTAATATGCAAAAAATATAATGCATAATATAAATAAATCGAATTTTTTGTGGTATTTAAAAAATAAATAGAGTTTTTAAAGCACAACGCATGCTTAGTAACGCATGCGCAAATTTGCGTAGTAGTACACATACATACTAGGGCAGTTCACGATCTGGATGCATCGTTGCAAATGCAAAATAAACAGCTTTTACAAAAACAAAAAGCATATGTTGCAAAAGCTTTTCAATGCTTTTTGTTTTTGTAAAAGCAGTTTGTTTTGCATTTGCAACGATGCAACAAGATCGTGAATTGCCCTACTGCTTCTATAGCTACACGCATCTGTATTCGCTATTGTATTTATCCTGCTGAAAATAAACATTCGTTTTATTCGTACTCCAACTCATGGCAGAATAACCAGGTAGGACCCATGGTAGAACTAGACAAGGTAGTGTTAGGGCTGAATGTGTTCTCTTTCTTAGTGACCAGAACTGTCTAACTCAGCCATTTTGGTATTTTTGCCATTTTTTGCCTTCATATTGCATTCTCACTGGTTGCAGATTTTGTATGCAAATTTGCTCTCTTTAGTGAACTCTTTGCAAAATGACAAGAATATAGTTATTCAGAAATTTAATTCTCTTAATAACGATATTCGGCGTTTAGAAGGTATAGAGAGAAATAAATGTGTCGAGAATGTAGGAATTCCCTCTTTAACTAACAATAATAGTTTAGATTGTGCGCGTAAAGTTTTTTCATCTGGCTTAGGAATAAATAATTGCGAAGCAGGCATTGATAACTGCTACGTTAAATATTCTAAAAACAAAAATATGGAAAATTCTGTAGATCTTAATAAAAATATTTTAGTAGTTAAATTTACTTCGCTATCAAAAAAGAAAGAAATAATGAAGGAAAAGGTTAATAATAAAAGTAGACTAAGTTCTAAACTTTTTAATAGTAATAATAATAAGATTTATATAAATGATAGCCTAGATAATAATTCGCGTTCTTTGTTTAATATGTCTCTGAGAGCAAAACGAGATAAAAATTGCAAATATGTGTGGGTAAGATATGGAAAAGTTTTCATGCGCAAAATAGATAGTGATAAGTGTGTTGTTATCAACTCGATAGTTGATATTGACACACTTTGTTAATTTCTGTTAAACTTGATTTTAATTAAATGTTAAATTTTTTACAAGATCCACTGTATGATTCTAGCATTATCTCTTTTGCTAATGATAAATGTGTTTATTCCGCTGATCTGTGTTTTAAACGTGTCCATGCTAATAATTGTCTTATAATACATCAAAACATCAGAAGTATGAGAAAAAATTTTGACAATTTTCTTTTGCAACTTTAAGCTTTTACTAATAAGCCTTATTTTATCTTTTTGAAAGAAATTTGGATTTTTTATGAGGAAGTATCTCTTTTTTAACATTGATGGTTACAAATTTATGTTTAATTGTAATAATGAGTATGTCTCTGGTGGTGTTGCAGCTTTTGTACATAAATCTATTGAGTGTAATTCTGCTAGTTTCAAGTTGAGAAGTTGTGATGCCCTAAAATTGGAATGTTTTGTAGACAACATAAAGTTTACTTTTCTTTGTATTTACAGATTTAATGGGGTTTCTGATGAATGATGTGTTTTTAACGGAAATTGAAAACCTTCTCCTGAATAACGTTAGCATGAATTCAAACTAAGTACTCCTTGGTGATATGAATATTAACTTGTTGTTTGATAATTTAATGACAGACAGATACTTGTTTCTTCTTTCATCTTTTGGGCTTGAGTCTTGCATTAATCAGCCAACTCGCATTATGTCTTCCTCTGGTTCGTGTATTGACCATGTATTTTTGCGTCTTCAAAGTGCTGAATGCTTTGATTTCTTAATTTCTGTTATGGATTTTCAGATAACAGATCATTGCATGACAGCTTTAAGTCTTGTTAATTTGAAACCACATTGCACTAATTCTCTCCCACCTGTAGATTCTGTCTTAAAAACTGATTTTGTTGAGTTGAAAAATTCCCTCTGTTTTGAACTTTGGAATAATGTTTATACGGCAAGTAATCCTTCTATTGCATATGAACAATTCTTAAAAACTTTAAATAGTCATATCAATAGCTGCTCTAGATCTGTGAGCAAAAATGCAAAACCTTAAAGATTAAAGCCTTGGATGTCTAACTTTCTACTTGATAAAATAAAAATGAAAAAAAAACTCTTCAAGAAAAAAAAGAAATTACCTAATAATGAATCTTTTGCGCAAAGTTATAAAAATTTGAGTAAAGAGATTTCAAGAGATGTACTGGCTTGTAAAAATGATTACTGTCTACGTGAGTTTTATAAAGTAAGAGTTGTAATTAAAGGTGGGTGGAAATTAGTAAATAATATTTTGAACAAGAATTGTAATAAAGAACAGATATCTAGCATCTCAATTGACAATAGTACTATTTCTAATGCTCAGGATATTGCTAATGGATTTAATAGTTTTTTTTTCCAGAAAAGGTTAAGAAGTAGTTGCTGAAAGCTGTGTAAATGGTCAACAGTTTAACTGTTTATCAAATGAAGCTTCAAATCAAGCTACTTTTGTTTTTAAACCTATCAGCTCTTTTGAAGTTTTCAAAACCATTTTATCATTAAAATCTTCAAATTCTACTACTTGTAGTTGTGTATCTAATAATTTACTAATAAATTTACTTCATTAGTGACATTTTAAGCTTTATTTACAACTTAAGCGTTACCTGTGGTATATTTCCAGATGGTTTAAAAGTAGCAGAGGTTTTACCTTTGTTTAAAACAAGAGATAGGTCCATGGTTATAAATTACAGACCCATTTCACTTCTTCCGGTATTTTCTAAAATATTTGAAAAATTAATGAAAGCTCGAATTGTGCTCTTTTTGGAGAAATATAATTGTTTCAGTAAACTCCAGTTTGGTTTCAGATCTGGCCTATCAACAGAAGACGCATTATTGAATTTCTGTACAAACATTTACTCCAGCCTTAATAATAAACGGTTAACAGCAGCTCTTTTTGTTGATATCACTAAAGCGTTTGACACAGTGGATCATACAATTTTGCTTGATAAAATTTATAAGACTGGCTTTAGGGGATTTATCTTTAAATGGTTTCAGTCCTATTTAAAAAACAGAAAGCAGCGAGTAAAAATACTTAATTGTTGTAGTTCATTAGAATTGTTGGCATTAGGGGTTCCTCAGGGCTCAGTGCTGGGTCCTATATTGTTTTTAATCTTTATAAATTCGCTTTTTTCAATAAAGTTCCGCAGTTCCATCAATGCTTTTGCTGATGATATGGCCTGTGCCTTTTCTTGTGTCTCGCCCTTGCAACTGTCTGTTGACATTAACCATGATCTCGCTGTTTTAAGGCACTGGTTTATGATTCATAAGCTGGTACTTAGTGATAAAACTAGAATAATGCTTTTTAATGTGAATGCTAAAAATGTAAACTTCGATTCATTTTTTTTTTTCATGGTGGTATATGTGAAAGATTTGGTTTAGGTAATGATATATGTTCCTCGTCGGATTGTATTCATACGTTCTGTGATCATAAGTCTTGTTCTTCAAACTGCTTCGCTATTGAAAAGGTTAATTCTTTTAGATATCTAGGTATTTGGCTAGATAGTGGCATGGATTGGACAATTCATACACGTGAACTTAAAAAGTATCTTTTGGCTGCCACCAGGCATTTGTATTTGTTGAAATCATATTGTAGTCCTATTCTTCTCAACTGTATTTACTATGGTATATTTCACTCTAAACTTGAGTATGGTTTAGCTTGTTGGGGAGGTACTTATAAGAATAAAATATACCCTTTTCTCGTTTCGCAAAAGCATGCTATTCGTTTAATTTGTCATAAAAACAGATTTTGTAGTAGCCTGTTACTTTTCAGGAAACTTAGTGTCCTTCCTTTGAAACATTTATATTTCTATAAAGTATTGAACATTTTTTTTATTAAATCTGGATATCTTCTGAGACGACGTTCAGATACCTATCATTTGAGAGTTAATGAATACAATGTAGCACTGGTTCCAACGCACACATTAAGAATATTTCTTAACTTTTTTACTTCTGTCGCTCCTCGACTTTTCAATAGTCTTCCATCGGAAATAAGAAATATTCATGTTCAATCCATTTTTCTCAAAAGGGTAAAGTTTTGGCTTTTAGACCTCAATTACAGTGATATTGACACATTATTAGCTGTTATAGTCCTACTCCACAATACTTTTATTAAGTTTTTGCTCTCAATAAGGCCTTTACAAAAAAAACAAAAAAAAATTATTTAAAAAAAAAATATGTTAATATTAAATTTTCGATTTATTTTCTTTATTTGATTATTGTAATAAATGCATAATTTATTAATTATTATTTCATTAAGTATTATATATAATTTTAACAAGCTGTATTCGCCTCTAGCTCCTAGTGAACTATAGAAGCAGCTTAACATTCATTTCAGTTATTTGTATAACATAATTCTTCTTATAGATACATATATTGTTTTATTAAGAATGTAATGAATTGTTGAATAAAAATACTACTACTACTACTACATGAAATGTCAACTTCGTTGTGACAGTTTCGGTCACCGGCTCTCCGCCCTAACACTACCTTGTTTTATTTTGCCATGGTAGGGCCGACTCGAAGAGGAATGAAGTAGAAAGCAGAGAAAAGCGAGCTAGTTGTCAAAATCAGCTGTTCATGTCGAGTAAAAATTAAGAACATCTAAAAAAACTTCAGCTAACTGAACCAACAACAATTAACAAGCAAATCTAAAACAACGACGCACAGAGAACAGCAAGATCGCAGCAGTTGAGCAGCGTTAGAGGGGTTGAACCGAATCGTCCACAGAAAATAAACAGAACTTTGCTTAAAATGTCCCGCTTTTCACTCGTCACACACGAAAATTCTCGAGCTTGCGACGAAAGCAATTATTGCTCCGAGAGCAATAATTCTCTTGCTCTAGTAGCAAGATCTCTTTGTCCCGCTTTTTACTCGGCAATAATTGCCTGTGCCGCAAGCAGTTTGTCGATTATTCGCCCGCATGAGGGAGATTACGAAAGTCTACTTTGAACCCGAGTAGTCAACAAACTAAAGGGTGTTTTTTTTTTTTTTTTTTTCAACGGCAAGGCACCAAACCTAGGAGAAATCCTCCTCCGCCAGCCAGAACACAAGTCAATAGGACTGTACGCAGCAATGATCAGGTGGAGCATAGAATCCATAATGATCACAGACACTGCAGCACACAGATGAGGAGGCACCCGTACGGCAAAGATCGAGTGGAGCATACCATCCACAGCGGTCAAAGGCCTAGTACCAGCCACCAAAGAAAAACTGCGAGCCCCAGGAGATCACATCCTGTAAAAATTCCCCCGGAAGAACACCGGGATGATACGACGTCGGCTCCAAAAAGTATCCCAATCTCGGAAACTGCGTCAACATCCAAGGATGCGGCACAGAAAAGGGAATCAGAAGAAGGACAAAAACACAAGCCCTTCCACAATAGACGTCGCCGTGTCCACCTCCCTCAGCGCGGGGAGCCAGGAGGGCTAGACGACCCACTAAGAGTCGGCCTTAGTGGAGCAGGCGTAAGATGGTATCTGCGCTATCTGGAACAGGGCATGGCACCCGAAGTAGCTCATGAAAGAGCGGTAGAGCATCGGGGTAAAGCACCGGTACCAGAGGCAACGAAGAGGAGCTGCAGCGAGATAACGCCTCCTCAACGTCCAGAGAGCAAGAAGGCCAGAATAGCTCCTGGAAGCAACAGTAGGTCAGTGCCAGGGGCTAAGGTACCCGAGCCAGAACCTCAGAAAAATAGAAAAAGCTATGCAAGCATAACTAAGGGCATCCAAATAGCGGTTCTGCCCAAAGAATACCCCCGGCAAATGCTAAGTCCGGATGAGCTCTCGGAGCTAGAAGAAGCCATATTGAGCGAAGTAGTGAAGGGCTGGTCCACCAAGCTACAGTTTGAGAGAATTCACTTTCGTCCGGGCATGTTACTGGTCGACTGTTCGAATCCCTCAACAGCAGAATGGCTGCGAGCAGCAGCACCAAAGCTCGAGCAATGGAAAGGGCTAGAACTTATGGCTTGCCTAGGGGAGGAGGTCCCAAAAGGGCATACCGTTAGAATGTTCTTGCCAAGAAGTTCAAGCACTGAGATCAATAGATGATGGGACTAATTGCCGCCCAGAACGATGGTCTCAATACTAAGTATTGGAAGATATTGAGCTCCAAGGATGAGGGAAGTGGGCATATGCTCACGTTCTCGATAGATAGGGAGTCACTTGAGACTATCAAGTCAAGGGGCTCCACTATCAGCTTCCGCTTTGGAACCATTCCGGTGTTGGGCACAAAATCGCCACCAACCAAACCGGTCAAAGCAGCAACATCCACAGCTGCAGCGCCCACAGCTGTAACGTCAACAGTGGTATCGTCCACAGAAGCCACATCTGCGACTCCAAATGAAGGAAAAGACGCAACGCCACCAATACAACCAACTGGTGAAGTTGTTACGGAGAAGTTCGCCTCCGTCTCGGTCATCACCGCAACACCTTCAATCGAAGATCAAGCAGAGGGCATGAACCTCGCCGCTCTCACGATTGATGGTTGTAAAAGCGAACCTCCGACTGAGGTAGTAGCAACGCTGCCTGAAGAAGACCGGGGCAGCAGTCCAGTGCTATGACGATCGGCACAGTAACCAGCACGAAATTTGCCCAAGTAAACCTCCACCATGCAAAAGCTGCTTCGGCAGTTATTGCTCGGAGGTTTACCACAGAACAACTGGGCTTCGTGCTGATCCAAGAACCCTGGTGCTACAGGGGAAAAGTAAGTGGCCTCTACTGCAAAGAGGGTCAGGTAACTTCGGACCAGAGAATAATCAATCCCAGAGCATGTATTCTAATGCAGAAAAATATTAATTATATTTGTCTTTCAGAATTTATGACGCGGGACCTTTCAGTTATCGAGACTCACATCGAAACTGATGGCAAGCACCGCGCCATAGTGATCGCATCCGCTTACTTTCCTGGGGACGATGTCAACATTCCCCCAGCGGAGATAAAAAGACTCGTGGAGCATTGCAGGAAAGAGCACCTTCCACTAATCATCGGCTGTGACGCCAACGCGCACCACACAATTTGGGGAAGCACCAACGTCAACACCAGAGGTGAGTACCTTTTAGAATTTCTTTTAAGTAGTAATCTAGACTTCTTCAATGTGGGGGTAACACCTACCTTTGTAACTAGGGCTAGAGAAGAGGTCTTAGATCTCACCATAGGAAGCCCAGATGTGGGGGATATGATTAGGGAATGGAGGGTATCAATGGAACCTTCAATGTCTGACCATAGAATAATAGAGTTTAGATTTGGGGCGAAATGTCAAGAGACAGAACCCAAAAGAAACCCAAGAAATACCAGTTGGGACACATACACCAACAACCTGAAAGAAAACCTACAGAACGTAAAAGCTAGGAGTAGAATTAGTAACATCCTAGAACTTGAATGCTATGTAGAGCAAGTAAACAATGCAGTATATAATGCCTACGAATCTAGCTGTCCAACAGGGCACAAGGCAAGAACAAAACATACTCCTTGGTGGAGCGCTGAGCTGACCAGACTCCGGAAGAAGGTGCGATGCAGCTTTAATGCCGCAAAGCGCAACGGAGAATGGCACAACTACACGGCGACTCTGACGGAGTATAATAAAGAAATCAGGAAAGCCAAAAGACAGAGCTTTAGAACCTTCTGTGAAGACATTTCTTCCACGCCAGCAGCAGCCAGGATACACAAAGCAATGGCTAAAGGCAGAGTGGAGACAAAAATGTCACTTCTATTGCCAGACGGAAGCTATACGCTTAGAGAAGAGCAACGAGCCAGTCACCTTCTAGAAACTCATTTCCCGGGCAGTACACCGGTAACTGAGTATGAGACAGCAGACAGGCAGATCACTCCAAATCAAGAAGAATGGAAACTTGCAACGAGCATTTGTACTAAGGCTCGTCTAGATTGGGCACTCAGAACCTTTCAACCATTCAAATCAGCAGGTGTAGACGGCATCTTTCCTGCACTTCTACAAAAAGGTGCAGAAACTATATTGCCTCACCTAGTCAAAATAACTAGAAGCAGCCTTGCGCTGGGCTATATCCCAAGGAAATGGAGAAGGGCGATAGTCACCTTCATACCAAAAGTAGGGAAAATAGACTACACGCTACCAAAGTCGTTTAGACCCATTAGCCTTACCTCATTTGTACTTAAAACAATGGAAAAGGTAATAGATAACTATATAAGAACTGCGATTCTGGAGAAGGCACCAATGCACCCCTGTCAACACGCGTATAGGGCGGGCAGGTCTACAGAATCTGCTCTATACCAGTTGGCTAGCAACATCCAGTCAGCTTTCAAAAACAAAGAAACCGTACTCTGTGCCTTTCTAGACATAGAGGGAGCCTTTGATAATACTTCTCACGAGGCTGTGAAGAAGTCTTTACACAAAAAAGGAGTAAATGATACGCTCAGCAGATGGATATGCCAAATGCTTAGCACTAGAACTGCAGAAACAAAAGTGGGCAACACCACTATAAGAATCAAAACAACAAAAGGCTGCCCACAAGGCGGAGTCCTTTCTCCACTGCTGTGGAGTCTTGTTGTGGACGAATTATTAACGATGCTAACCGAGAATGGCATAAAATGTCAGGGTTACGCAGACGACATCGCCTTAATAGCGAGAGGGAAGTTCGAGGATACACTCTGTAACCTGATACAGAGAGGACTGTCAGTAACAAAGGAGTGGTGCAACACAGTGGGATTAAGTATCAACCCAGCGAAATCCACCATAGTACCTTTTACTAACAAAAGAAGCCTGCCAAACCTCCGAACAATGAGAATGAATGGCACTGAAATTCCCTTCAAAGGAGAAGTAAAGTATCTGGGACTTACACTAGATTCAAAGCTTCTCTGGAGAAGACATGCAGAGGTAACTATAAACAAAGCAACGCGAGCACTCATGGTATGTAGGAGCCTGGCGGGGAAAAGCTGGGGTTGTAACCCAACAATTCTCCGCTGGATGTATACGATGATGGTGAGACCCATCCTCACCTATGGTGCAATAGCATGGGCTGAGAGAACCAAGCTAACCACAATGAGGAATATGCTAACAAGGGTGCAGAGACTGGCCTGTGTATGCATCACAGAGGCCATGAGAACATGCCCTACAGCAGCACTAGAAGTAATTCTGGACCTAACACCCTTACACCTTGTCATAGAGGGAGTAGCCAAGCGAACTCTGTTGTGCATTGCAAAAGAGGGGACAGGTTCAGGTAAAACTATCAGCAGTAGAGAGAAGGAGGATATTGCAAAGCACACTCCCTACATCGATCTACCAAGAGACGATATAGTAAAAAGGTATAACTTCGAAAAACACTTCGAAATTAGGCTTAGTACCAAGAAAGAGTGGGACAGCGAGATGATATCGCAGGTCAAGAAACCACACAGTATAGCATGGTATACAGATGGGTCCAAGACATTGGAAGGTATAGGCGCAGGGGTGTACGGGCCAAGAACCAAGCACTTTGAACCTATGGGGACAACACCCAGTATCTTCCAAGCGGAGATCCTAGCAATACAGCTGTGTGCACAATTCAATCTGGACCGTAAATACAAAGGTCAGGATATAGTTGTGATGTCAGACAGCCAAGCAGCAATCAAAGCATTAGTTTCCTGTGAGATATCATCGAGAATAACATGGGAATGCCTAACAAAACTCAACGAACTAGGCAAGAATAACACTGTTACTATACTTTGGGTCCCAGGACACAAAGGAATACAGGGTAACGAAGAAGCCGATGGACTAGCACGACAGGGTGCAGCCACAAAATTTATAGGGCCAGAACCATTCTGCGGATTGGGCACACATTCTATAAAAGAAGAACTAAGAAGGGAGGAGAGGCATAAACGATCAAACCTTTGGAAAAGCCTCCCAAAGCTAAGACAATCCAAATTGCTCCTCAGAGATTTTAACACTCGGAGAGCAAAATTGTGCATAAGCTTAGGCAAACCGAATCTTAGGATTCTAACGGGGTTCCTTACAGGACACTGTAAACTGAAATACCACCTGATGAAATTGGGCATAGAGACCGATAGTAACTGCCGTTTCTGTGAAGAAGCAGAGGAGACTCCAATACACCTACTTACAAACTGCGACGCCGTGGCTCGCAGACGTAAACTAGCACTGGGGAATTATGAGCTGAGTCTAGAGCAGGTTTCATCCCTTGAACCTAAGAATAGTCTCAAATTCATTAGAGAAATAGGGCTGGATGAAATTCTGTAATCCGCAAACCCAGCGGAGCTTTGAGAAGGAGGTACAATAGATCTCATTTAGGTCGCAGTACGCATCTCCACCACACAACATTAACATTAACAAAGGGTGTTTTTTATAGAGTGATACAAGTTTAAATCATAATAAAGCATAGAAGTATATCCTAAATATCAATAAAGCGAGCCTTATTGGATAGAAAATTGTATGACATTAATGGTTAAATATGATTTCGGCCACGTGGCCGCCACAGCTGGCGCGTACAAGGCACAATCTGGAACACCAATTTTCATAAACTTTTCGCAGCGTTTGCGGGATATCGCCGATAACTCTTCGAATGTTGATTTCCAGGTTTTCAATTGTTTGTTGGTTTATTGACGTAGACAAGTGACTTTACATAACCTCAAAGAAAATAATCCAATGGGGTTAAGTCACACGATCTTGGGGGCCAATTAATTGGGCCATTTCGTAAAATTATTTTTTCGTCAAAATTTTCCTTGAGTAAATCAATTGTAGCGCCCGCTGTGTGGCACGTGGCTCCATCCTGTTGGAACCACATATCAGCATGATTAATGCCAGCTAATTGAGGTACGAAAAAACTTCGAATCATGTTCCTATACCGTTCACCATTGACAGTAACATTCTGACCATCATCGTTTTTTAATATATATGGGCCAATGACTCCGCCAGCCCATAAAGCGCACCAAACAGTAATTTTCTGTGGATGTAATGGTGTTTCGACAAAAGCATGTGGATTCTCCTCACTCGAAATATGACAATTCTGTTTATTTACGTACCCATTCAACCAAAAATGGTCTTCATCGGAAAAGAAAAATTTCCATGGAAATTCAAAATCAATATCAACCATTATTTTGATTAAAAATTTCCACAATTTGCACGCGTTGCTCTGATGTAAGTCGATCCATAATGAAATGACAAAGCAAACTAAATAAAAAACAACTATCAGCTGTTTAATGGGTGGTCAAATAAAGCAGTGATGCTAACTTAAAGTTGTATCACTCTATAAAAAACACCCTTTACTTGTGGCGAAAGCAATTATTGCTCATAGAATTGCTGAGTGAAGAACGGCCCTTTGCAGGGCATGCAGAACCAAAACAACAACATCAGCATCTAGTAGCAACGTTGCCAATTATGTTGGGAAAATCCCATTCGTGGTAATTTTTAATTGCCTTTAGGAATTTTTGTTTTTGGGAATTCCTATTTAATTTTTTAATTTAGCGTGGTATTCTTAAATTGGCGTGGGAATTCAGTGGGGTATTTTTTTAATTTCCGTGACTAATATTCTTCTTAAAATTTTTTTTTTCTTTTGTAGTAAGCAAAATTTCTTTGTAGTATTTCTAAGTGTTTTTTAAATTGTTTGTTAATATGGGACTTATTGTGGTATTTTTTAATGCGAATGAGATTTTTGTAGCAATTTTAAATGCATATGGAATTTGTGGTGGTATTTTTAAAACGCGTGATATTTTTGTGGTAATTTTTTTATGATCGTGGTATTTTTTTTTTGATATTGTTTTATTGCGGTAGAAACTTTTTTGCTTATCCTTACCATGGTAATTTTTGTTGTATTCAATTTATGTTACTGTGAAAAAAGTAACTTTTTGTCGGAATTGTTTTAACTTTTAACTGGCAACCTTAACTAGTAGTATTACTTTTTTTGTAGCCAAATACTGGCTCTCTAGCTACATACATCTGTATTCTCTATTGTATTACAACCCAACAAGCCATGAATGTCACCGTTCCAACTCAACGGTACTTAAAACAACAGCGTCTAATTTGCTGGTATGAAACGACATGTTTTTGTACCTTTAAGCCGTTTTCTATATAATTGTATAGTCCTTTTTTATGTTTATCAAGAATCGAATTGAAATTAATCTATATAACCTTATTACTTATTATTATGTTAATTTTCTATGATTTAATACAAATTCTAAATGTTTATGTTAAAACTTTAAAAATTAATTTTGATTCTTTTTATAGTCTCAAAATAAAATCGCTTTCAGAATTAAGAAGCCCAAAATAAAGCCCGAAATTGCATTTCCGTTGAAGTTGACGGGCTATAAAAAAGTTTAATGTAAAAACGCGTTAGGAATTAAGAAGCTCGAAAATTAAAGTTAATGGGTTAAAAACGGATTTAAATCCTTACAATAATTATTTACAAAATCTTTTTTTTTACAAATGATGAAAAACTTATCATATGTTTAATCTTGCAGAAAATTATTACCAAAAAACAGTCACTTTTAAAAGCAGGGCTGCCACTTGTAAAAAAATTTAGTTACCAAAATTTGATCAAAAAGTTACAAAAATAATATATTAAATAATTAAATAAACAAACATTTTTTTAAAGGAAGAAAATCAATAAAATTATTCAACATTAAAATACTTAAACTTAATAAACAGAAATAATGTTAAATTAAATTTAGTTAATATTATTAAGTGCTACATTTTTCTTGCTTAAAATTTCTTATTTTTAATAACTAAAAATCACAAAATAAGTCAAATTCATATACTCATATACTTATAAAAATGAGGCGTATATCTTTTTTATTTGAATTAAATAAAAAAAATAAAAACATATAAAGAAAAAGTACAACTTGTTTCTTGTTTAAAATTTATTTATTATATAAATATAAAAATCACAAATACGTAGTAAATTCAGGTAAACGTAATTTTTTGTCACAAAACAAAACAAAAAATTATAAATTAACTAGCTGAAACCCGGCGCGTTGCTGCCACTCTCCCTTGTCAAACGCCCATAAAATGTTATCAGTTAAACAGCATGTCTAAATTGAGGTCAAATACTGAATTCCGAGACTGTGCGACCTATATCCACAAAGCTATTCGATATAACAATTTTGGGTTATATAGGAAGTGCCACGCCCTCTTGATCACCCCTCATAGAACGTAATCAATTAAACTGCATGTGTTCATGGAGGTCGAATACCGAATACCAAAACTGTTCGACATATAACTCCAAAACTATTCGATAACACAAATTTTTGTTGTATGGGAGGTGCCACTCCCCTTTTCCCTACACCCATAAAATTTCAGGTCCAATACTGAATTCAAAAACTGTGCGACCTATAATCCCAAAGATTATAGGTCGCTTGATATCTTTAATTTGGGTTAATTGAAACTGCATGTGTAAATTGAGGTCAAAAACTGAATTACAAAGCTGAATTTCTATAACTTCAAAGCTATTCGATATCACCAATTTGGGTTGTATGAGAGGTGCTCCTCCTCCTTGTCCAACTCCCATAAAATTTTATCACTGAAACGCTACGTCTAAATTGTGGTCGAATACCGAATTTCTAAGCTGTGCAACCCATAACTTTAAAGCTAATCGACAACACAAATTGTTTTTATATTTATGGGAGGTAAAAGAAGGTGTGGCATTTATTCTTAAACCATCTCGTACTCAAAGCAAAGCCACTTACAAAATTTTGAGCTCAATCGGACCAGTAGTTTTGTATTGTGATATTTCCAAAAGTAGGCGTAGATGAAATGTGACAACGCCCGTTTGTATTTAAGTTAATGACCATCATCATAAGAACTTATTTACCAAATTTTAATTTAATACGACCAAAACCGTCTTAAATATAGCATTTTTATTGATTTGTGGGCGATAAAAGGGGTGTGTCATTACTTTTTTCCTAAACCTTTGCGTAGCAGTTACGAACAAACCAGTAAAATGAAGTATCCAATTTGGTTCAGTCCTTTTCAAGTTTTAAGCATCCGAACATCACGATCACGCCCTCGTCCAAACGTTACCAAACCTCACAGGAACACTCACTCTCCTCGGCAGACATTGTTCTGCCACAGACCACCTTACTGCCATATACGAAAATGCCAAGAAATGCAAAATATATTCACCATTTCCAGTATAGCTGCCGAAAGTAGCCATATGCACTAAATAACCAAATTTTAGTCTAATACGATCAAAACCGTGCGACATGTAGCATTGTTGTTGTTTTGCAAGCAGTAAAAAGGGGTGCGGGAAAATATTTCCCTTGAATCATCTCGTAATCGAAACAAATCGACTGCCCAAATTTCAGCTCAATTTAGGTTAAGCTTGGCGCACTTTACTTCCCTCGACGCTAACTCCCTGAAAAGTGAGTTTAACTAAAGTGGGACAGGCCTATTTTTAGTGCACTTGCCGAGAGTAACCATATGAACTGAATTACAAAATTTTTGTCCAACACGATACAAATCGTTGAAATAAAACGTTTTCATTGGTTTGTGGGCAGTAAAAGGGGGGCGTGAAACCAATTTTTAGTACAGTTGCTGACAGTAACCGTACAAACTAAAGCAACATTTTAGCTCAATAGACCCAGTAGTCAATTTTAATGATTTCTCAAAAAGTGGGTATGGGTGTGGCTATATAGCGATGACGCCTTTTTTTAGTTCAGTTGCCGAAAGTAGCCATACAATCTTAGGTATCCCATGTTAGTCTCATACGGCCAAAACTGCTTGAAATATAGCATTTTCACTGATTTGTGGGCGCAAAAAGGGGGCGTGGAAACCAATTTTTCGTACAGTTACTGTCAGTAACTACACAAACCAAAGTACCAAATTTAAGTCTTATACAACCAAAACCGTCTGAAATAAAGCATTTTCATTTCTTTGTGGGTGGTAAAAAGGGGCGTGGAAACCCATTTTAGGTACAGCTATCGACAGTAACCGTACATACTAAATTTTAGCCTTATACGACCCAAACTGACTGAAATTTAACATTTTTATTGATTTGGGGGCGGTAAAAGGGGGGTGTGGCACATTTTTCCCCTCAACCATCTCGTACCTGAAACAAATCGGCTGCCAAAATTTCAGGTCAATCGGTTTAGTAGTTTTGGAGTCTATAGACATCACACAGCCAGACACACATCGTTTTGCTTTTTATATATGTAGACATTGATTTGTGGGCGGTAAAAGTGGGCGTGAAAACATTTATATATAGTGACCGCCTCTTGGAGCACCTATACAGTAAGTTTCCCTGTAAAAGTGTATAGAACTCTGGAATTGCCATGATTTCGAAAAAGTGGGCGTATTTATTTTACGACCACGCCCATTTTTTGTACAGTTACCGACAGTAACCATCTGAACAAAATTACCAAATCTCAGTTTTTTACGATTGAAACCGCCTGATATATCCGTTTTTTGGTTTGTGATCGATGGAGCAAATTTGGCTTGTATGGGAGGTACCACGCCCCCTACTCCAATCGTTACCAAACCTCACAGGAACACTCTCAAGATGTGGCTTTATTTTCCCTGAAAATTTCATAAAGATCGGTTCAGCGGTTTTGGAGTCTATACGTGATATAGCCACATACCCACCCACATACCCACATACATACATCCATTTTTATATATATAAATGGTATCAAAATGAGATCCTTATCTTTCTTATTTGAAATAAGTAGGAACTAAAAAAATATACCGCATTCATTGGCAATGAATATTGATTTTTAGAAAGTAAATGAATAAATACAAATATATGGCATATATATTTGTATACATAAACATAAAGTTTTGATGCACTAAAAAATGTTTAATGTAATATTAAATACAAATTTTTATATAAATCTTGCAAGCAAACTGACTATTTTGAATTTTTTGGAAAAACTAAAGGAAAAGAGTTACCAAAACTACAAAAAATTACAAAATTAACAAGTCAAAAATTTTCTACCAAATTTGGTAATTAATTACCAAACTGGCAACCCTTATTAGAAGCCATTTGTGACCTTCGTATTATATCAGTGACCACTTGTACTCTAATATTAAATAATAAAAAAGTAGCATTCAATAATAATAATAAAGTAAGCAATTTTGACTGAAAGGTGTCCATATCCATATTTTGCATATTGGCACCTATGAATTGAATTACTTTATAGTATTTTGATCAAAAACAGCCCTCATTACCCCATAAAAAACTCTGACGGTCCAGGTCCATTTTTGTATTAAAACCAGATTTAGTGTTACAAAAAGATTTAATATATAGGTAATGATTTCTCTTAACAGATTTATTTACACAGCAATTTTTATTGCAAATAATAAGTTAATTGTATAATATTGCTTAAATTGATTGCTTGTACGTTTATTTGACTCCTGTTTGGTATAAATTTTCTTTTACTTTTTAATTTTCTTTTCTTATAACAAATTTAATTCTGAATAGCACACATTTATTAAAACAATATGTTCTTTTATAAAAAGAATAAATGAAATAGCTAATAACAGGCTAAAATTACTATCAAATACCATTATACAATGAAATCAAAATCATCATCGTTAAGTGGCGTGTTCCTTTAAACTTTCAGATCTTAGCTTTTCTAATGGCATACTTAAAGTTTCAGAGATTCTCTTTGAACTAGATTCTAGTAAGCCATTTTCTGTGCCCCCGATTGAACTAAAGCTGGGATCGTTCCACCGTTGAACATCAGTAGTGCCCCAAATGAGAAACACCAAGTTGCCAAGAAAGAAAATCACAGCTCCAATAAGAAAAACAATTTGCCATTGAGTGCGTTCGTGCTAAAAAAACATTTTACAATAATATCATTCGTTAGATCCTTAAAACAGCAAAATAAACCTACCACATCCGTTACAACAATGCCAACTACCAGCGGTGTCACAATAGGAATTATATTTGCAATTGTATTGATGATGCCCATCAACACTCCAGCATGATTTGGAGACAAGTCAATGGTATTCAATCCACTGCCAATAACAGCACCGCTATTCAAACCCACATTCAGTGTCATAAGCACGATGGCCCAAGGCTTTTGCTGCTCATCCAGAAAACCAATGCCAATCAGACAAGCTGCTGGTATCCAGAAAGCAATAGAGTTGAAGGTCTTTCGAAGTGCCGTCAGGGAAAGCAACTGCTTCTTGAGCAGAATATCAGATGAGATCAGAAAAACATACGACAGAGCCCACATTGCGAGATATGGTAACGCCGAGTAGAAGGCATTGCTTCTTATATCCATGTTAAGAACGCCATTCATATATGCGGGTATCTGGGCCTGCATGGTGGTGAAACCCCAACCCTGGGCGCAGCGCACTATTAGCAATGTCTGAAAAGGCACTGAGGTCCAAATGGCGCGCCATGGAATAGGAATCTTTTCCTTTTCAAAATTAACATTATTCAATAGTGAACATTCAATATAATTTCTTTCGGCTGCCGAGATAATCTTCGAATCAGCGGCAGTGTTTGAGGCAAGAAAAAGCCACAGAACGCACCAAGCGAATCCGATACCAGCTGCAATATACGAGATGCCTGGCCAACCCATTGAGCTTTCAGCGATTAAGCCACTGGTACTCATGGCAAAAATTGTGCCGCATTCACTGCCAGTATAACTAAAAGCACCAAGGCGGTTTCGCTCATGCAGTGGTGACCATTTGGCCAGATGCTCGTAGATGCATGGAAAAATCATGCCTTGAAAGAGACCCTGTAGTATACGTATGCCACAATAAATTTGCCATCCACCCCAAGGTATGCAGAACGGAATGATCAAGCTGAAGATGGCCGATCCAAAGGTAGCCACAAGCACTATTATTTTTGCACCAAATCGCCGACAGAAATAGCCCGCGGGAAACTGTGTTAGCACATAACCCCAGTAGAAACTCGAAATAATATAAGATATTTCCATCGGACTCCAGTTGTACTCCTGAAAAAAATGCAAGATATAATACATGATTACTATAGCACCGAAAAAAACGGCATGTAATATATAAAAGAAACACTGAGCAGTATAATTTTGCAAAATAATTATTTTATGATTATTTTGTTTTATAAAAACTAAAATAATAAAAACCAATCAATTATAGCCAGGGCTCAGTTTGTGATGACCAAAAAAAATGACAAAAATCACCTAAAAACTGAAGAAAATTACCTAAAAAAACGCGAACAATTACATATAAAATTAACAAAAAATAAAACTTTAAAAATAAAACATTACTAAACATAAAAATTTATTTTATATAAACTTAAAAATCGCTTAAAACTACCAAAACGTGCCCTATATCTAGTAAAAATCACCTGAAAATTAAAACTGATAAAAAACGATGAAAAATTACAAAAAATGACCAAAAAACTTTTTATATTTGGAAACGATGACATGTCATCGAAATCCTAGCCCAGATTATAGCCTAATATCAAAAGCTATTAATTTTATAGGAAAACGTTGTTATAACAGTTTGTTAAATCATGTCAAATCTTAAGTTTTCACGTCCATATGATATAAAAAATATTAATTAAATATGACGCGTTAAAATGACGATGAAAAAACGCAACTTCCAATTATATGTATTTAATATACTTATATAACATGTGGCGCATACATACGTGTAGCGGACCAAAAAAAATTATGTGTGTTGGATTTTGGAAATACACAATTTTTTTGAAAAACATGTTTATAGGTAGGTTAGGTTAGGTTAAACCGGGTGTCTTCGTGAAGGCTCACATAGACCAATTCCGGTCCTTAGTGGTACCGGTAGCGAACAAAAGGAACCTTTGTGTTTATTTAAAGTCTTTAAAGATTTTCGTTGATTTCGCAAACCTTAAGAGGGATTCCAGAGACACCCTGGCTACATCTTTAAGTGACGGGAATGTCGATGAGCCTAGGTATTTTAGACTCAATCTAAGTAGGGCGGGGCTTGTGCATATTAGCTGCTCCAGGGTCTTCACTGTGCCCGGTTCCTTGCACTTCCTGCAGTTGTCATCCGTGGTGATGCCAAGCTTCCTCGCGTGGGCTGCCGTCATGCAGTGACCAGTGAGCATGCCCACTAGTGTCCAGCAATCTTTGCGCGGGCATGCCAAGATGAACAGAGTTTATAGGTAAAAAAATTAAAAAAAAATATTATTTAAATGGTGAAATTCTTCGAATTTTGATTCCAAATTCAAACTACCGGCTTCGAAATGGAAAAATTTTTCAAATTTTCTTTGTTGCAGGCTAACTCCAAAAGTACTGGGTCAGTTTTTATGAAAAAAAAATTTTAAAATATCATATTTGTGTTTCAGCACCTTTTTTTCGAAAACTCAATAAGTATATTTCATTAAAGGTCTCTGCCCACTTGCGGCACGTGACGAGACGACACAAAAAGTAATTATTTGACAAGGTAGTAGCGTAGACTGGCTTTTTTCTCACGAGCGGCGATGGGTAGTTGTCAAAATTAGCGGTTCATGCAATTAATCAAAGAAATGTGAAAAAATAAGCAACGACTTAAACATAGCTAGTCAATCGCAGCAAACTAAAAACATTCCAATAAACTTCGCAAACAAATTTAATGAATCAAAGAAAAGTTAAAAATAAGCACATAGCTAGTCAACAGCAGCAAACTACAACTCCTTAAGCTGTTTTTGACAACTACCAATCGCCAAAAAACTGTCACGGCTACCTTGTCAAATAATTATACCATGAGCGGGATTCACTGACCACCATCAGCAAGTTTTTTTTTATATGAAGTTTTGAAAATTTTTGTGCACTATCTCTCTCCACACTCAATGAGAGAATAACCAGAGAGTATGTATACAGATAGAGGTCTCAAAACTCTCAGACACATTTTGGAACTTAAATTACAGTTCCCGTGCGTCCGGTGGAACTTTTGGAAATGAAATCTTCCTCTGCCGGCGTTGCTGCCGTGGCAGTACTGACATTTAGCCATAGGTTCTGCTAGATTTTGCCGCTCGAAAGAAATATGAATGAAATGAAGCAAAACAAAGCAAACTCTTTCAATGCATCAAGGTCAATATTTCACATTGGCAAAATGTTTAACTTGCGGATAGTTTTCTGATTTGTATTTTTATTTGTTAAGGGCTTATTGTTTAGGATAAATTTAACTGCATTTATTTAGGTATTTATGAAATTTTGTACTAGAAGGGTAATATTTAATTTGTAGGGTTTGGGTATTTTTACGAAAAAATTTTTGAAAAAAAATAACAGGTGGCTAAAGCTATTTTGGAAAAAATCAATTTATTGTTTAGGATAAATTTAATTCCATTTATTTAGGTAGTTATGACATTGTTTACTTGAAGGGTAATATTTTGTATATGTAGAGTTTGGGTATTTTTAAGAAAAAAATTCCTAAAAATTCAAAAAATGCTATATTTAAAAAAACAAAATCACAGGTGGCTAAAGCACAGTCTTAAGCTATTTTGGACAAACAATTACAAAAACCAAAATTTTTATAAAAAAGTTAGACCTGTTTAAAGTTGACTTAATTCAACTTGTTTTATTGAAAATATTAAAAACAAAATTTAAGGTTTTCTGAATATAATTTTTTAATTCTGCATGCATTCATTGGTGATTGCATTTGATAAAATTTTTTATTTACCACGCTTCGAAATATATTTAGGTAGTATTATTTATTATATTTTAACAGATAATAAACAAATTGAAATTGATTTAATAGTAAATTCAAATTATTAAAATTTATAAATTATTTTCTACTACTAATGAAAATATTTCCAATATGACTTTTTACGAATCTTACAATTAGTACAATAAGTAGTCCTTTGTACAATTAGTAGTCCTTTGCAATTGTATATTACTTACCTTTTAGGATTATTATATTACAATATTACAATACTGGATATAACATGGAAAATGCCTCACATACAACTATCAGACTTTTCGAAATTGGAAATGTACAAGATAATTAACAATGAAAACCCTATTTTAATGACTTTTCGAAGTTGGGACTGTCATGTAAACCCTCGGATTTCAGAAAGTAAAAGTACAAAGGTTTTATGGAATGTAAAAAACTGAGTCAGCAAAATGAAAGACCTAGATTTCTTATCATTGGCCTACAAAATGAGAGGAGTAAAGAGGAAGGAAATACATTCGATCATTGTAATATAACTAATTTAAAAGTTCATTTAAACTCTGATTCATATCCCTATGATGATTTAAATACGTGCTTTGAAATGGGACAGTATGCTCTTCTATATGATATGTATGCAAAATTTCAACAAAGTTATTATTATAAGCGGGAACCTCAACCATTGCTCAATGTTGTTGAATATAAGGCAACAGCGCCGCTTATTGTTGTTGATGTAACACATCAAAATGAAGCAGTTAAAACTGGACCTATTGATGTACGAATTGAATTTTTCACCGAAGTAAACAAACCGATTCCAGATAAAACGTCAGCTTACTGTTTGGTAATCCATGTTTGTTTAATTGAATACACGCCTCTAACAAATGAAATCATAAGAATAATTTAAATACACAATCAATATTTTTTCACAATTTATATATAACAAATCAATAAAAGAACAATAATGATTCATATATATATCAACTCGTTTTGTTTTACTTATATCAGCATAGTTGAGTATGGTCATGGTTACTCATATTAAATTTATTGATAATTCTATATTATCTTTATGTTAAAAACTAAAAATATAATCTATACTTGTATTTAAATTATACAATTAATTATAATAATTAATGTATAATGGCTTTTTAACTATCAATATTTATATGTACTAATAAAATAAAATAAAAAAAAAACAAACAAATAAATTCTAATATGTAAATCAACTCGTTTTGTTTTAATTCATATCAGTATAGTTGAGTGTGGTCAGGACCATGATTTGAATTCTCAAGTTCAAGGTTAATTCAACCCATGCCGCAGCCCCGCCGCAGCCAAAATTAAATGTCACTATTAAATTTAAATAACAATTATAAATCCATGCCGCCGCCCCTCAGCCGCCAAAATTTAACCCACATTTAATTTAACCAACATTTAATCATGCCGCCACGCCGTCGGAAGCCTTATTTACCATGTCCCGCCGACAAAATTCAGACCTACAACTTAGCAATGACATTTTTCTAAAGATCAACGTCGTACACAACGACTAAAATTCAAGCCTAAATGTATGCTTTCATTACTTCCATTCATCTTAGTCACGACACAAACCATATACATTTTTTAGTTAAGACAAAAACCAAAATACCACGGCTGCATTTTTTTAGCAGCCATGAGAAATTTGCCTGGCTGACATCTTGTTTTTTAGTTGCACCTTCACTTCCGGGCCCAGAACCGGCACAAACGTACTACTTATTACACAACTTTACCGTACGTCTAAAGAACGAGTTATCACTTCAACGTGAGGTTCTGTGTGGCATCAAGGCAATGGTAAAGGAATGGGCTTGGACAGCTGCCCGAGTGGACTTGGAAAACATAATATGTGGTGGCGTCAGGCCATTACGAAACCAACATTACGTCGATTTCCAATAGAGTTGAGAGAGGATAAAATATTTGTATACCCTATCAAATATATCGCACGACGTTGAGTTTGGTTCAGAATAGAGCCCTGCGTAGGTGCACTTAAAACCGGCTTCAAAACATTTGTTCATTTCACACTACACTGCACTGTCTTGCTTGCTGCAAAGAAATCATGTGTGTGATTGCAGCGAAGACGAACAAAACACGATAGAGCAATAAAAAACAGATCATTGATATTGTTGATCTAAGATATCGTTGTCAGAGAGCTCACTGCAGTCAATGCAACGAAAGCTTGTTGACTGGCAATAGATGATTTATATCAGACAACAAATACGGTGCTGGCGCGAACAGTGCTAGGAGGTTGCTGAATTCGAATCTGAAGTCAGAATTTTTAAAATAAAATGGGTAATAGGGCTGCCACCTATTTTTTTTATTTTTACATATGTGATGCTGGTGCGAACATCAGGTAAAAATGGGTCGCTGAATCAGAATCCGTTGTCAGAATTTAAAAATGATGTAATTTTTTTATAATAGGGTTGCCACCTAATATTATGTATTTTTAAAAATTTTAAACATCGTTTACCAGTGTTAGGGGGGTCGCTGATATCGAATCTGAAGTCAGAATTTTAAAATTCAAGATGGTGGATAGGGTTGCCACCTTCATTTTTTGCATTTTTATGAATTCGGGGCTGGCAAAAAAAATTATACACCAAAAAGGGGTCGCTTAATCCGAATCCATGGTCAGAATTTCAAAATTATAAAATTTTGAAATAATAGGGTTGCTTTAACTTTTTAAAATAAAAATGAATTCGTAAAAATAAAAATTATGGTGGCAACCCCATTCACCATTTTGAATTTTAAAATTCTGACTTCAGATTCGATATCATCGACTCCCTAACACTGATAAATGATGTTTAAAACTCTTAAAAATACATATTATTAGGTGGCAACCCTATTATTTCAAAATTTTATAATTTTGAAATTCTGACCACGGATTCGGATTCAGCGACCCCTTTTTGGTATATATTTTTTTTGCCAGCCCCGAATTCATAAAAATGCAAAAAATGAAGGTAGCAACCCTATCCACCATCTTGAATTTTAAAATTCTGACTTCAGATTCGATATCAGCGACCCCCTAACACTGATAAATGATGTTTAAAACTCTTAAAAATACATATTATTAGGTGGCAGCCCTATTATTTCAAAATTTTATAATTTTGAAATTCTGACAACGAATTCGGATTCAGCGACCCCTTTTTACCTAGTCAATCTTGAAAATCTTGAAGTTGGTGTAAAAAAATGTCTAGTTAGGCGCTGACGACCGCTGATTAAAATAATCAAAATGATCATAATGATCCAAATGATCTATTGCCATATATTGCTTTTTATTTTTTCATTTTATTTATTTTATTGCTCATCCTACCCTTAACGATTAAATTTCATTGCTTGTTTTGTTGACGAACAAAAACACGCCATGCTTGGATTGCCGAGAGAGAAAGTGTGTATTGCTTGTCGTTGTAGGCTTTCGTTTGCTGTTGAGCAAATCAAACTCTCAAGTGTTATTAGATGACAGTCAACTGTGAGCAATGCAATAAATCACAGTGTGTGTACGTTCAAATAGATGCACCGACGCAGGGCTTTAGTTCAGAAGCATGTTTAGATTTTAATTCCTTGACGAATTTTCTTTATTTTTCTGTCAACTTTTCTTTAACGAAACTTCCTCAATATTTCGATTTGTATACATAAAATTTTATACAGTATAATCTTACGTTATATCTGTGTCGATGAGCAATAACATCCTAAGGCTTATTTCAAGTTTTCAAAAATCTTGCTTCAAAGTTTTCAACCGACAAATAAGTTGTTTTTGCGTCATATCTTTAGCTAAGGTCAAGCTAGTAGTTCTAGATTTTGTGTGTTTATAATAATATATACGTAGTACACACATATATAAATAACTCAGTTGTGTCTTAAATCGACTTAAGCTTTAAGACATTGATCGGCCTTTGTAGTCTAGTGGAGAGTGCGCTAGACTATCAACCCAAAGGTCCCCGGTTTGAATCCGGGTTCGGGCATGGTTCTTTTCACTTTCTTTGTTCTTTCCTACATTTAAGAATTATGGAAAACTAAAAAATGCACAATTAAATTGTGGAAAATGTGGAATTTAAGGACAAAAATCATGCTAGTCGTGCTCTTATTGGCGTCAATATACTTTCCCTTGATGAGTGCTTCTGTAAGGCCTACCTTTTGAAGGTTTGGTGTCAAAATAACATGAAAAGTTTATTTTATATGAAAAAATTTTTTAAAAAATTTAGAAAAAATTATAAATGATGAGATCAATTAAAAAAAATCAAAACTTAAAGAAAAAACAAAAAAAATTTTTTTGTCCGAGTTGGGTCGCGAACCTAGGTCTCCAATATCCAACACAGTACATTATATGAAAACTTTTATATGGAAAAGTTCTAAGTCTTTCTATTATCTTGATTTAAAGAAATTTAAAAAAAAAATTCCAAAAAACTTTTTAAATGAACAGAAAAATTTTGTAAAAAAATTTAGATTTAAATAAAAATAAAAAAATTGCTGTGTTTTGGTTCGAGCTGGGTCTCGAACCCGCGCTCCCGAAAGCTTACTTTCATTTGTAATGATGCAAAATAAACTCAAGTTCGTTAAGAACTGTGGTAGACGATTGAATAATATGCCGGACTGCCACATAAGAGGACGTTGGTTCAAATCTGGACATTTGAAAAGTTTTTTATTTCAAGTTGATATTTATATTGCTTTTCTTTCTAATAAACATTCTCAAAAAGGGCTTCTAGCAGGCTTCTTAAGAGTCGCGAGAGAGGAAGGCCTAGAAAGTTTTCTCGTTTCATATAAAAATGTTAATGGGCTTGAAAATGAGTACGGAAAGGCTAAAGATACATATGATGGCCTGCTAGAAGCGCTTCAAAGCCCTGCTTTTGCCCACTGGGTATTTTACTGCACAAACACAATCTCAAGTGTGCAAAGCTGCCCGAAAGGCAAATTTTATAATGTGAACCCTGTTTTGCTTTACTGGAAGTTCTCTTTATTTATGTAGTTTTTCATCATGATACAAATACAAGGTAAGCTTAGGTTGGAGAGAAGTCAGACAAAAGTTGACTAAGATGTCAAAGTCAGCTGTTCGAATTGTAGTTTTTCTAGTTGTTGTTGTTACGAACGGCTTTAACCAATACAGAACCAATTTTTCAAATATTGGCCAAAGATTTGTGTAGTTCTCATTCTGATTTTGTAAAAAACTTGAAATTAATTATTAATTTTTTTTTTGTTTTTAGTGTGTAACAAAAAGATGAATCCTAACTACAAAAGAACCGAAATTCTTAATTTTTCAATTTTTAGGAGAAGCAAAAATAATTTTGTGTTTGAAGGGACTCCATGAAAAACAAGGAGACAAAACAATTTTTTTTATTAAAGAGAAAGAAGATGTGTCCAAAATTTTGACAGTCGATGGAGGTAACCACTACGAATAGACTAGCATGAAGAAGTCAAAATATAAAAATTTTAATTTGTACCCCTGTAGTTAAAGTGCGATATGTAATGTACAGCATTTATATAACTTTCGATTTTTTTAATAATTATGCCTTTATTAAAAGTTATACTCAGCAAAATAAATTAAGAGAGCAGAACAATTTTTGGATTTTTTAGTGATTTTTGAAAGGCTGTTACTTCTTCAAAAACTATGGAATCGGGATTATAAAAAAGCTTTTCAAAGCTTTTAGATGCTTCTGGCTTGACGGCGGTAATTTTGAAGTTTCTGATTTTTTGATGCAAAATTGTAAGAAAAATAGCAAAAAAAAAATATTTTTCTCATCAATAATTGATGTTTAAGAAGCAATACGCGTGCTTCTTTACATCACAGCTTGACGATTCCCACCAAAAAAAAAACTACTCAACCGATCGGACTAAAACTCATCAGGGCCTTAAGAGCATACATGGGCACACTGCAGTAAATATTTACTGCATTACTAGAAGCAGTAATCAGTAAACTTTTACTGATAATGAAATTCAATTTGCATTACCAGTAAATTTTTACTGATTACTGGAGAAAATTGCAGTAAAAATAAATTTTTACTGATTACTGGGAAAAAATTGCAGTACAAATAAATTTTTACTGATAATGAAATTCAATTTGCATTATCAGTAAATTTTTACTGATTACTGGAAAAAATTGCAGTAAAAATAAATTTTTACTGATAATGAAATTTAATTTGCATTACCAGTAAATTTTTACTGATTACTGAAAAAATTTGCAGTAAAAATAAATTTTTACTGATTACTGAAAAAAATTGCAGTAAAAATAAATTTTTACTGATTACTGAAAAAAATTGCAGTAAAAATAAATTTTTACTGATTACTGAAAAAAATTGCAGTAAAAATAAATTTTTACTGCTTACTGAATAAAATTGCAAAAATAAATTTTTACTGCAATATTTTCAGTAATCAGTAAAAATTTATTTTTACTGCAATTTTTTTTAGTAATGCAGTAAAAATTAATTTTTACTGATTACTGAACAAAATTGCAAAAATAAATTTTTACTGCAATTTTTTCAGTAATCAGTAAAAATTTATTTTTACTGCAATTTTTTTCAGTAATCAGTAAAAATTTATTTTTACTGCAATTTTTTTCAGTAATCAGTAAAAATTTATTTTTACTGCAAATTTTTTCAGTAATCAGTAAAAATTTACTGGTAATGCAAATTAAATTTCATTATCAGTAAAAATTTATTTTTACTGCAATTTTTTTCAGTAATCAGTAAAAATTTACTGGTAATGCAAATTGAATTTTATTATCAGTAAAAATTTATTTGTACTGCAATTTTTTCCCAGTAATCAGTAAAAATTTATTTTTACTGCAATTTTTTTCAGTAATCAGTAAAATTTTACTGGTAATGCAAATTGAATTTCATTATCAGTAAAAATTTATTTTTACTGCAATTTTACTGGTACTGCAAAGTGCCCATCTATGCTTAAGAGTATGTAAAAAGATAAAAAAACATAGAAACATAAATTTTTTTGGCAGTAATTGCAAAATTAAGGTAGGTTTTTTAAAACAACCGAAAACGTAATTTTTTCCACTTTTTTTAAACGCAAATCAAAGATTTAAAAAGGACAAATCGAAAACGAGTTAATAGCTTTTGTAGAAAACTTATTTTGGTCTTCAGAACCGTAGTTTAATTTTCTGTGCTCATCAATGATTGCTCAAAGTCAAAGATATACTTTTCCATTAAAAGTCGGATATCTCAGCAAAAAATTGACTTAGAAAAAAAATAAAGATACTAAATTAGAGCTAAATGAAGTAGCTAACTAGTCTTTATTGTGATTATTGAAGTCAGTAGATCCTAGTAAAAATAAAAAAGGTAAAAATAAAAAATAAGAAAGGTTGTCAAACTAGAAACTTTAAGTTTTAAAATGATTTTTTAAAATATCGGTACGATTATTTTTTAAGAACTGACAGATTTTCAAAATGACTAAAAATATTACAAATTTTTCTGTTTCCTTAATTGTTTTTATGAGTTTTCTAAAATTTGTTTAGGTTTTTTTCTTTATTTTAAGTATGATGTGGCTTTTTGAAAGATATTAAAGATCTTAATGTGGCTCTTATTGGTCTTACTCGTGCCCACCCGTGCTATAATGTCAATAAATAGTTGAAATTAACAAAAATGGCGTTTTTTCACATTTTTCGCTCTTTAAAGTTCTCTAAAATTAAAACAACTGGCCAATATTATCTTAATTTAGGTTTAGTATCCAAAAAGTTTTATGTTCTTTAAAATAAAAAAAATTACAAGTTAACAATAGAGTGTTTACGCGTTTTAAGATTTGATTAATGATTTTTTTCGAGTGTGTTAATGAAAATATGTGTTCCTTTCGTATGCGATAACTTTTTTATGCAATTGTTTTTGGCCAAACTGATTTGGGAACATATGCTACACATCATAAGTTATCAAAAACAAAATTGAGTTTTCTGGTCGGGCTTCATTAGAACCTGCCCTTAACAAACATATACAGCTATTTCGATTTATGAAATGCAAATGCTGGCTTTATTAATGTCTTCTGCATACTATTCATATTCTTATCATGATGATTCATCAATCATCAAGTCGCATGTTCCTTTAAACTACCAGATCTCTCCTTTGTGAATGGCACTCTTGGTGCCTCGGAGGTTGTATTAGAAGTAGATTCTACAATACCATTTTCTGTACACCTAATTAAACTAAAGTTTGGATCGTTCCACCGTTGAACATCAGTGGTGCCCCAAATGAGGAACACCAAGTTGCCAAGAAAAAATATCACAGCTCCAATAAGAAAAACAATTTGCCATTGAGTTCGGTCGTGCTAAAAAAACATTTGACATTATCAATCGTTAGATCTTTAATCCCTCCAGAAGAACTCACCACATCCGATACAATAATGCCAACGACCAGCGGTGTCACAATAGGAATTATATTTGCAATCGTATTGATGATACCCATCAAAACTCCGGCATGATTTGGCGACAAGTCGATGGTGTTCAATGTACTGCCAATTATAGCACCGCTATTCAAACCCACATTCAGAGTCATAAGTACGATGGCCCAAGTCTTTTGCTGCTCATCCAGGAAACCAATGCCAATCAGACACGCTGCCGGTATCCATAGAGCAATTGTGTTGATAGTCTTTCGAAGTGCCGTTAGGGAAAGCAGCTGCTTCTTCATCACAATATCAGCTGAGATCAGAAAAACATACGACAGAACCCACATTGCTATATATGGTAACGCCGAGTATAAGGCATTACTTTTTATATCCATGTTTAGAACGCCATTCATGTACGAGGGTATCTGGGCCTGCATGGTGGTAAAACCCCAAGCTTGACCGCAGCGCGCTATCAGCAATCCATAAAAAGGTACTGAGGTCCAAATGGCGCGCCATGGTATGGGAATCTTTTGCTTTTCGAAATTAACGCTATTCAATAGTGAATATTCAATATAGTTTCTTTCGGCTGACGAGACAATCTTCGAATCAGCAGCAGTGTTTGAGCCAAGAAAAATCCACAGAAGGCACCAAGCAAATCCAATACCAGCTGCAATATACGAAATACCTGGCCAACCCACAGTGCTGGCAGCGATTAAGCCACTGGTACTCATGGCCAGAACTGTACCGCATTCAATGCCAGTGTGACTGAAAGCACCAAGCCGATTGCGTTCATGCAGTGGCGACCATTTGGCCAGATGCTCGTGAATGCATGGGAAGATCATGCCTTGGAAGAGACCCTGTAGGATGCGGATGCCACAGTAAGCCTGCCATCCACCCCAAGGTATGCAGAACGGAATGATCAAACTGAAGATGGCCGATCCAAAGGTAGCCGCAAACATTGTTAATTTGGCACCAAAGCGGCGACAGAAATAACCGCCGAGAAATTGTGTTAGTACATAGCCCCAATAGAAACTTGAAATAATATAGGATATTTTCATGGGACTCCAGTTGTACTCCTGAAAAAATGGAAGATGTAATACAATATGTTATTATTACCTTCAATATATTTACTAAACACTACATTAGTTCATTATCAATGAACGCCCAAACCTTTTGAGCCACAAATCCAATTTTAATGAAATTGAATGAATTTAATGAACTGTGTTTAAAAGAGAAGCAATGTATTAATGTTAAGCTCAAAAGTAAGTTAAAAAGGTTTTATATAATAATTTTTCAGTGCTTTTTGTAGTTTTCAAGCCAGAAATTAGCAGTTAGCTAGTAATAAACTCATAATAAAAACCAAAAAAGTCATTTAAGGGAATGTAGCACACTTGAATTAATCATAACCAAAGAAACGATAATAATATTAATAATACTAAAATAAGAAATATGGTAATGAAACTTCAAACGTATGTTTTATTGATCTCATAGCATACAAAAATATTTTTTTTTAATTTTTTAACCCCACCATCAGCTACAACATTTTAATAAAACACTACAAAATCACAACATGCAGGATTACTGTCCTTATAAACGTCTCAATAAAACAGGGGTCTCAATAAAGATGGCGGCAAAAATGTGTAAGGACCAAAACTTTTACAAAGTTTTGCCATACATGTTTTGGTAATATCTTGACTTTCATTTCAGGCACACTTTTCCTGCTGGGTCAGACATTGGAGGCTATAACGTCCAAAGCCACAGTTTTAAACCCAATAGGGATGCAAGCCATGCGAGGGTCGCATCAAGGGTGGCCAAAGTATTTGGCAGCAGGCCTACGATGGCTGTAACCATCGTTTATTATTTAAGTTATATATAAATTTAGGATAAGATCATGAATTATTAGGTTAAGTTATTAATAGTATTCTTTTCATCTTTTTTATTCTAAGAACATACAATAATGATGAAGTCATACAATACTATATAACAATAAATAGTATTTATTTCTTAATGCTATAATATAAAATACTATATTATAGTATTAATAGTATTCATTAATAATATTTTAGATTTAAGTAAATAATAATATGTTTTGATAAATAATAAATCTAATAAATAAGCTTGAAGTTAAATCGTGACATCTTTTCCTTCAGTATAGTGAGGTAGGGTCAGTTAAGAATACCTAGTGGACAGTGACTGTATTCCCGCTGGGGTGCTTATATGCACAAATATATGGGTCGCAATTAAATAGAATTATTGCATCAGCCAATTTGTGCTGCGCAATTAAAGCAGGTAGTAAATCAGACCATAATCACTATGTTTGTTTTCTCATTTCATGTACTAAATAAACTGGAAATATCGTATGATGTTTATGAGCCAACAACAACACTCACACCAAGGGCAACCAAACAAGCATAAGCAATGAGAGTCACAAACACTTCAACTGGAGGAGAAGAAGTCAGTCTTGTACGAACCTTCAAAGCGCGCAGTTGAGTCTTGTGCGAACCTTCAAAGCGGGCAGTTGAATCTAAAACCACCGAGAGTATACTTTAAACCGCGAGTCGAGACAGTTCGGTCGAAGCAGCCAACAAGAGTGATAGTAAAGCAGAGACAATCCTGAAGTCAGTACCCGGCGTCTAATAACGCAGTCAACCAGCAGTGTCCTTAATCGCTGCAACAGCGTCGCGTAGTCAAGTGGGACCGCGACTGAGCAGCATCGACAACGCGCAGGCAGCACAGTAGCGATTGACAGCGTCCAGGACGACCGCGCAGTCACGATCGACGACGTCCTTAATAGCAGCAACAGCGCCGCGCAGTCAGGAAGTGACCGCGGCTGAGCAGCATTGACGACTGCATAAAGTCAGTGCAGTGACGATCGGCAGCGCCGTAATTACCGGCAGCGGCAGTGCGTCAACGACAACGATCGGCAGTATCCTTAATCGCGGCAACAGCGTCGCGCAGTCAAGTGGGACCGCGACTGAGCAGCATTGACAACTGCGCATTAACAGCGCAGTGACGATCATCAACGTCAACGACAACTAGCACCACCGCCACACAGCCAACAGCGGCAGCAGCAGTGCGCCAAGGACTTTAACGTCAGCAGCACCAAAGTTCTGCAGCCAGCGACTACAGCAGGACGTCTACGGCAGCAACACGAAAGCAACGCAGCGACGAGCCAACAGCAGCAGCAGAAAATACCAAGTATCATTCACCTTATTTATCTATATTATTTGATTTTATATTTGATTTTATATTTTATTATCTTATTTAACATTTAATTACAAATACTTATGTAGATATTTGAGAGAGTAGTTTAGATTAGTTCAAGGGCTTTAACCATATCCAACATCTCCCGTCTACTTCCTTATTTTTCCTTTTCGTCCAGGTCAAGACCGTACCCTCGTAATCTTGATCTTAAAACCCGTAACCTTGATTGTCCCCCAGTCTGTGAGACGAACGATAATACGAGAGGCTCACAGCAAGCCCATACCCACGAGGCAAGCGACCAGTAGTGAACTTCGGATCCACTACTCCAGGTCGAGACCGTACCCAACGTAATCTCGATCTTAAAACCCGTAACCTAGTTTTCCCCCCCCATCCTGTGAGACGAACGATGAACCGATAGGCTCACAAAATTCCTTTATCTTGCGATCGAGACACGTCTCTTGCAATCTTGTTCTAATTTACCTCCGAGACGAGCGACCAATAGCGGATTTCGGATCCTTTTATTCCAGGTCGAGACCGTACACGGAATCTTGATCTTGAAAACCCGTAACCTAGTTTTCCTTGCCAGCCTGTGGGATAAGCTGTTATTAGCGAATCTTACGCCAATCCTTTATCTTGCAATCGAGCCTAGTGACTCTTGCAATCTTCCTTTTCCCGTGGGATGAACGATCATTAGTGATTCCTACAACTTCCTTTCCATTGTAACGAGGTAGAAGACGAACAGACACCAATTGACCTTCAGGCTAGACATAGTGGGGTTAATTAGGAGTCACGAGTGAGGTAGGTTAGGGTAGCTCTAACTTAGTTTAAGTTATTGTTAAGTTACGAATTGTGAATAAAATAACATTGTTAATCATTGTAATCACTGGAGTTTTGATTTGGCGTCTGCAATAAGATAAATTATTTGCAACGATCCTGGGTCCGGCGAGCCGACCCCAGCCGTGAGAACGCATCGTTACAAATGTACCATTTTTTTCCCAAAAAATCTGTTGCAACTCGAAAAATTTAATGCCGATTTTTGTTCCGTAAGTCATTCTGAGCATCAACATGTGTCGAATAACGTATTAAGATTTCAGAGCGATCGGAGAAATTCTTTTATTTAAATCATGCGCGCCAACTTGAAAAACTTTGTTTTGAGAAAATCGCGTTTAAAGTTAAAATACCTTGAAGAAAGGACTTTGACGCGCTTTGCTTTATATGCCCACAAAAAATTCTTTTTGAGAATTTCACTTTTATATTATTAAAATCATGTCTTTAAAGGTTCATTTTAACATATTCTATAAAAAAAAATAAGTTAAAAATCTTAAACCCGACCACTAAAAAGCACGCTCTAAAATGTATGAAATAAGAAAATATTCTCGCCTGAAATTGTTATGTACAAACTATTCAATATTTAGTGTCTATTAGGATATTGTCTATTTAGTGATATGGTTATAACATATGATGTTCAGAAGATATACGTGGTAGTACGCCACCTAATATATATTATCATATGTCCAGGGCCGCATTTAGAATTCGGAGGCCCTGGGGCCAAAATTTGGTGGAGGCCCCTAACATTTGTTCGTATATAGCGGAGTATATATAATAGGTTGGGGATTTGCCGAAGCAGACCACAGTGGGTCCCTTTTCGTCCCCCATTGGACAAAGGGTACTACTGCTCGGAGTACTCGTACGTGAGCATGCTCCTCGTGTAAGCATCCGTTGTCACCTCAAGCATATCCTTATAGGTTAGTTGACCAATCTCGGCTTCGCCAATAAATGGGCGTCCCAGAGTGGTCAATCTTATGCTTGCCAGCGCCGGACACTGGCACAGAATGTGTGCTGCTGTTTCCGGCTCCTCTAGGCATAACCTACACGCATCGTCCTCGGTCAGAGTCATCTTCCCGAGATGGTACATGAAGGGACCGTGTCCTGTGACCAGTGCAGTAAGCCAGCTTAAAGTCCTTCGATTGTATCGGATAACTTTTGCTGCCTCACTACGAGACCACTTTACGGCCGCCTTTGATTGCCTGCAGTTAACAGCTTCTTCCCACCTTTTACTGTGTTCCGAGTCCGTCCATTGTTTAATAAGGCCTGCCACCATATTGTCGCCTATGGCGATATATGGTTCTGGTCCACAGAATTCTTCTGCTGATCCTGCTCTTGCTAAAGAATCAGCTTCTTCATTCTGTTCTATGCCAGAGTGTCCTCTCAACCACATAAGTGTGAGCTCATTCGTCTGGGCGCACCTATTGAGTTTTGTAAGACATTCTATGGCCAACCTGGAAGTGATGTCTGTCCGTTGCATACACCTTATCACAGACTGATTGTCGAGAGCGATGACAATTTTCTTGCCACTGATGCGGCCATCTATCAGGTGGTCCAGCGCATGCACTACGCCAAACATTTCTGCCTGGTATACAGACACAAACCTCCCCAACCTCAGTACACAGGATAGGCTTAACTCTTTTGAGTACACGCCTGCCCCGGCCCGGCCATTCATCAGAGAGCCGTCTGTGAATATACTGATATCGCTACCAGCGATTTCTTCATAAACGGCTCCATCCGTTATAAGAGTTTTATAACATTTTTCTGTTATTTTTACTCTCTGCCTTCCATCCATAGGCATAAACGCCTCCCTGACATCTCTCTGTACAATATCAAGGATGCGAATATGACCATGCAGGGCCGTTGCCCCATGCCATGTAGCATTTCGCAACATCCTGAGGGCTGACAGCGCCGCTGTTTTCTTTATTTCTAAATCCAACGGCAGCATACCTAACAGAACCTCCATTGCGCTTGTTGGAGTGGTGCGTATTGCACCTGTTATTCCAACACACGCCAGCCGTTGGACTCTGTCAAGTCTCTTCTTAATGGTTTTCTGGCTGACTTTTGTCCACCAAATCACCGAAGCGTACGTGATGACAGGTCTAACCATCATAGTGTAAACCCATTTCATAGCCTCTGGGTTTAGCCCCCATTTGAGACCACAAACGCGTCTGCACTGGAACAGAACCCTCTTGGCTCTTTGAATCCTATCTTCTACATGCTCGTTCCAGTTCAGTTTGCTATCAAGGGTTACCCCTATATATTTAACTTTCGTGGACATGTTGATTTCAGCTCCAAAAAGTCTGAGTGGTTCTGTACTCAGGCCTACCCTCTTTCTAGTAAAGAGAATAGTGTCTGACTTGCCTGCGTTTACGGTAAGGCCTTGTTCTCGACTCCACTCCTCCACCATTCGGAGTGCTCCCTTCATGATGTCAGAGATGGTGTCAATGAACTTGCCGCGGACCACCAACGCAATGTCATCTGCATACCCTATCGTGTGTATGACCGATTCATCCAGTCTAACCAGTAGTGAGTCCACAGTTATGTTCCACAGGGTTGGCGATAACACCCCGCCCTGGGGACATCCTCTTCTTACTCTACCTCTAGTCTTTACTCTACCATTCTGCATGTTGACAGCCCTGTGTTTGAGCATATTGTCCACCCAATTTGCTATCATTGGGCTTACATTGCGTTCTGTCAGGGCTTGCCGCAGCCTTCCAAAGCATATTTTGTCGAAAGCACCCTCGATGTCCATTAATGTGGCCATCGCAATGCCTCCTGAAAATACCTCCTTTTCAGTCACTCTTACCAATTCGTGAAGAGCACTCTCCGTAGACCTACCTGCTCTATATGCATGTTGGCATCTACTCAGAGGATTTTGTATCAGCGAGGTGCTCTCAAGACAGTCAACCATCACTCTTTCCATCGTTTTCAAGAGAAAAGATGTTAGGCTGATCGGTCTGAACGACTTCGCCTCCGCATAATCTTTTTTTCCGGGCTTCGGAAGAAAGACAACTTTCGCCTCTCTCCAGACTCTCGGAACATACCCATTCGCTAGGCAAGTAACGAATATACCCCACAGCGTAGGTGCAATGAGATCTTCCCCCCACTGCATCATAGCAGGGAATATACCGTCCATCCCTGATGTTTTGTACGGAGCAAATGAGCGTATAGCACTCCTCACCCCGTCCATAGTGATCATCCTTTCGGCTTCCAGTCTGTCAACCCTGTGCATTCCTTTCTTCAAGGGTGTCCACGGGTCATCAGACTTAAAACTTCCAGGAAAGTGCACCTCCATCAGAACTTCCATGGACTCCTCTAGGTTCTCTGCCATGGTTCCATCCTTCTTTCGGATCAGTCCCACTTTGGAGAATGGGTCTTTTGAAACCATTTTCTGAAGCCTACATGCTTCTGATATAGTTTCCATCCCAGAACAGAAGTCTCTCCACGACTGCCTTTTCCGTTGTCGTATGAGGTACTTCAGTTCCCTTTTCCGTGCCTTGTAATTTGCCCATGTTTCTGGGGTTCCCCCTCTCATGTGCAGATTGAAGGCCTTCCTAACCTATATAGCGGAGTATACTCAAGTACAATATATGATTACGTACAGCATATGAAAAAGTTTATTCTTGTGTTATATTTCTGACAAGCGTTTATTAATTGTAATTAAATGAAAACTTTGTGCGATTTCTTATTAGCAAAAGTGTTGACAATATTATCAAAACGCATATCGCGGAGAATGGCACTTTCCAAACTGAGAAGCATGAGATCTGACAAGCGTTCTTGAGTCATTGAAGTTCGCAATCTGTTCTTTATAATCTTCAGTTTTGAAAATGATCTTTCTCCACTGCAATTAATTACCATCATCAATGAATTAATACGAAGTGCTACTTCTGCATTACAAAAAGTAGATTGCACATTATTTTGCAAAATTTTCCGGTAGAGAAAAATTTCATTCGATGCTCCCTTTTTCTTTTCGTACTATTTTGAAAAAGTGGCGAAATTCATTAACTAAATTGATGTCTAAATTATCAGGGTAATGATGTTTTAATGATGTTGATTTTGAAAAAAGTATACATGAAAAGGTCAAAAAAGTATCCAAAAGTATCCACTTTTTGCAAGAAAAGTATCCGCGTATCAAAAACGAATAATATGTTTATATTTTAAACACAAAAATACAACTGTAATATTTTTAAATAATGAAACCTAACTTTAAAAGTTTTCATAACAATTTTATTTATTTAAATTTAAGACTGATAAATATTTTTATTAAAATATAATAATAAGTAATAAAACATGTATAATAATATTAAAAAGGAAAATACATTTCAGTGATTCTGTCTTTTATTTGTGTTGCTATTACTCTTTAATTACATTACTTTTATAAGTATAATATTTATATAAAACAATTTGGACTTGCATAAAAATGGAAACAAAAATAAAACAACTTATTCAGTTTTGTGTAAAATAAATTATATGGGTTGCTATTGCCTTTAAATTTTATTATAGCTAAAGTTGCACGTTGAAATAAAAACATAAAAAGATTTAATTTAAAACATATATTGTGAAAAAACTTAATAACATAATAATACAAAAAACAATATTCTAAAAAGTTGTTCTTTATTTTAATGCATTTTTTTCTAAGGGGTAAAAAAAGTAGTCGTTTTCAGAAAGTGCCAAGATATTTTGGTCCCAATTTATTAGAAACAAAAAAATCAAAGTGCATATTAATTAATAAGAATAGTGGTCGCTACAACCTATGCTAGAATTATTAAGTTTCGTTACAATTTGCAATCGCTACGGGAATCTGAAAGTTAGAAACTATAGATTTTTTAAATAAGTCACGTAAATATTTTACTATTTGGCCAAACTCACAATAAATGTCTTAAATTAAGTGTTTTTAATTTTTTTTTCATCGTGCAGTGATCATCTTAAATTAAGAAGTTCAAATATATTAATTTGTTAGAATTTTGGAAAACAAAATATTTTCTACAATTTCCAAAGAAAATCTTAGAAAATTTAGGTTTTAATTAATTTTTTTATTCTTTTTTTTTCAACGTGCAATGATCATCTGAAAATTTAGAAGTTCTCATATATATTGGGGGTTGGAATTAATTTTAAAGGTTTTTTTTCGGTTTTTGAGCATTTATTTAGAAACAACGGTACAATGTATATTATTCAAAGTATTGTCCATCGTTAACTACAACATTTTCCCATCTTTCTGGCAGCATATGGATTCCGCGCCGGAAGAACGATTCGTCTTTTGAGGCAATCCACGAATCGACCCATTTTTTGGTATCCTCGTAAGAAGTGAAGCGCTGCTCAGCCAAGCCATGCGTCATCGATCTGAATAGGTGGTAGTCGGAAGGGGCTATGTCTGGGCTATAAGGCGGGTGGGGTAGCACATCCCAACTCAGCGCCTCCAACGTTTCCTTGACGGTTCTTGCAACATGTGGTCGTGCGTTGTCATGTTGAAAAACCACTTTGGCGTGTCTTTTGGCATATTCCGGCCGTTTAACCTTTAATGCTCGGCTCAATTGCATCAATTGTTGTTAGTAGCGTTCCCCAGTGATGGTTTCGTTAGGTTTTAGCAGGTCATAGTACACGACACCCTTCTGATCCCACCAAATACACAGCATAAGCTTGGCGCCATGAATATTCGGCTTGGCCCTCGATGTTGATGCATGGCCGGGTGGTCCCCACGATTTTTTTCGCTTAGGATTATCGTAATGGATCCACTTTGCATCGCCAGTGACAATACGATGCAAAAAACTCTTCCTTTTATGCCGTTGAAGCAGTTGTTCGCACATGCAAAATCGCCGTTCAACGTCTCTCGGCTTCAACTGGTACGGCACCCAATTTCCTTGCTTTTGAATCATTCCCATGGCCTTCAAGCGTTTGCCGACCGTTGATAAGTCGACTCCCAATGATTCTGACAATTCTTGAAGGGTTTGACACGGGTCTTCATCGAGCAAAGCCTCCAATTCCTCATCTTCAAACTTTTTCGGCTGGCCCGGACGCTCTTTGTCTTCCGTATCAAAATCACCACTTTTAAACCGACGGAACCAGTACTCATAAGTAGAAATCGATGGAGCATAGTCCCCGTAAGCCTCAGTAAGCGTGCTTTGTGCTTCAACCGCTTTTTTCTTCAAATGGAAGCACAAAAGTAAACCTTCCCGCAAATTGCGTTTTGTTGGAACGAAAGTCGACATGTTCACAGAGAAAAAAATATATGTTGTTTACACTTCAGTGGAATGACACATACTGAAAAATGAAGCTTAGACAATGTGCTTTGAAATGAATATAGTCACAGGTGTGCCCGATGCGATCTATTGATAGTTACGCCATCTCTTAGAAAACCTTTAAAACTAATTCCAACCCCCAATATTTATTTGTAAGAATTTTTGAAAACAAAATATTTTCTACAATTTCCAAAGAAAATCTATTTTTTGTTTTAAATTAGAAAAAAACTTTCAGCAGCAGAATTAAAATATTTTCACAAAATTTAAAAGTTCTTTGTAAAGAGGTTGGTTGCTTTGATGCATTTTTTTATAAGAAAACACACTTTCATACTCTTGTTTATCGGACAATTCTTTGCCTGCAGTTTCATATGATTCAAATGCAGTTCTCTTAGATTCTACGAAAGATTTTAAAGACTTTAAAGAATTCACGGCTGTACAAAGGGTCATCGTAGAATTGAATCTTTCCAGTAAGTCATGCCAAATTTTGGTATAAATTGCTGTTTCTAATCAAGACATGTTCTGGAAAAGACCTCGAGCTTGGCTTTTGACAACATCTTTTTGTTCAACGTCATTGCGAATTTCAATTAACGCATTTTGAATGAATTTGTATCCGTGGTCAAGAGCCTTGACAGCATCTTCGCGACATGACCAACGCGTATCACTTAAATTTTTGAGTGTATAGAAAATTTTTTTTTGGTATCTTCAGCTGACAAATTGTTGATCAATATTTCATACCGCGCTGTCGACAGGAATTTCCAACTGGCGCCAGCAAGCGAAAGACAGAAATCGCTGGCGCAAATTCTTAGATGAGGCCAAGACCGACATACGGTTGTAGCGCCAACTAAGTAAGTAAGTAAGTATTTGTCAACATTTTTGAAAAATTTGCTTTTACTTAAACAGCTGCTATGCATGGTGAGATTTAAAAATGGAACGATCTTCTGCTTTTTCTGATTTTTTTCTGCTGGAACTTCGTTTGCAAACAAGAAAAAATAATGTATGGATTGAGTGTTTTAACATTTAACATTTTAATCTTTAAGTTGTGATAAAGGATTATGTTGAATATTCAAATAATTACATGCATGCTCTTATTTTATTACATATCGTCAAACAAAGTTTGACAATTTTGTAATTGTCAATTGCAAATGTAATTGTTGTTGTACAATTAGCTAGAATTTTTTTTTGAGTTTTTTAGCTACAGTCGGCATATGACAACTGATTTATTTTAGATAAGAGTTTAAATCAAGTTTTGAAATTTTGTATAAATAACTGAAACTATTGATTTTAACTAAATGTACTACCATATCAAAAATATATATGTACATATAATTCATATAATTTTTGAAGCGAAGCTTTTTACGCCTCGTTTTGTGATTTGCTTGAGTGAAATCTGAAAAACGACACTTTTTTCCATACGCCTTTTTCTTAGAGTTATTGTTGTTTTTTTACTTGCGTCTATTGCAACAAGAGGATATAAAATTAAAAATATTTCTTTGCAAGCGTGAGGATCGAACTCGCGCCTTCCGATCGAGAGACCGACACACTAACTGCAACTCCAAACCAACCATTCCTAGTATGGTGTGATTCATTCAATATTAACTGAAGCTATGTAGATGACAGAAATTTATTAAAGGGATTAAAGGGATTAGCTGCCCTACATATTCTATTGTGAATGCGTGAAGCTATAATGCAGCAGACAAGGTTGCCAATAATGCGGGAAAAAATCCCATTCGTGGTAATTTTTAATTGGTCTTGGGAATTTTTTTTTTAAATTCCCATAGTACTTTTTAATCCAGCGTGGTATTTTTTAATTCGCGTGGGAATTCGGCGTGGTATTTTTTAATTACATGGGAATTCGGGAATCTTCTTCTTAAAAATTCTTTTTCACTTTTATCAAAATTTAATAATGGTATTGGATGAACGACGTAAGCGTAAAGCTATAAGCTTACGGTGTACATTTCCGCGAACCTACCTTTAAGAAAAAAGGTAAAGGTAAGAATTTAAATTACTTATTTGTTTTAATAACAAGTTTCCATCACAAAATTGCATGAAAACTTAGTAGACATTTTTTTAAATATAGCAATACTATCTTGATTATTATTTTTTTGCAAGCGTAAAGTTTCCAAAAATTATTTTAAAATGTCTAAAATAAGTGAAAATAAAATTACTAAAAAGCAATAATAAAAAATATTTGCAAGTTTGCTTATCGAATCCATTGGTTTTCAATTATCTTTTAAAAGGAAAATTAAATCGCATACGCATTATACGCTGTGCTTATTATGTTATGTTATGTTATTTCTTTTTTTGTTTTAAATTTTTTATTTATATTTTAATTCGTGTGGGATTGAGGGAAGAGAATGGGAAAGAGTGGTATTTTCATGGTAATTTTTAATGGTCATAGTATTTTTTTGGAATTTTTTATTTGCGGTGGGAATTTTTTTGTTTACCTTTACCATGGTAATTTTGGTGGTATTTAATTTATGTTGTTGTGGGAAAAAGGTAATTTTCGTGGTAATTGTTTCGAATTTTGACTGGCAACTTTGGCAGCAGATCACAATTATCGATCAAATACTACGTTTCCATGGCCAGTTCAGTCGAGGTTGACTCGGGATTAACTTACCATGAAAACGCGAGTTGAGTTGAATTTCGTCAAATCCACAAAACTCCACGAAACTTCTCAGATTTAACTAAGTTATATTGGATGCGTTCAGAATATGAAACAGTTGCTCAACTGTTGAGTGAGGTTTTATTGATTATTTGTTATTTTATTTTATTTCTGCCACTGCGCTGACATAAAATGGAAAAAACCGTTCAGCAGGCACACAAAGTAGCGGAAACTAATACTGATCAAAGACTCAATATGTTCAGTAAATTTTGCACCTTCTGAATGCACACACTTATACTAAGATAAAATGGCGAATAGAATGGCAGAAGTCCAACTCGAGTCAATGTTGTGCATGGAAGCACTATCGAGCTAGAAACGCCATTATGTCAACTTGAAGAAAATCCAACCTAGGATCAACTCGCCATGGAATCAAAGTAAAAAGCATTTTGCATTAGCTATCCAAACAACAAAAGTAGCAAGGTTCTATTGAATAGGTGGATTTTAATTGCGAATTCAGACATGAATGTTCATAGGCACTTCAGGCAAGGACGGTGGTCTAGCGCTCGAAAATTTAAGGTATTTTTAGGATTTTTTTAAAAAGTTAAAATATTGAACAACAATATTTAAACTTTTAAGGTGTATTGTAACTCTCATTCATCATAAAACATATTTTTTTTTAATTTAAAAAATTGTTGATCTTGTTTAAAATGGTGGTCAATGAGACGCTCTCAATGAAAAGGGGCATGGGCGGTGTTGTAGATTTTGCCTTTTCTATTTATCTGAAAAATAAAAACCTTGAATATTATTAATCACCATGAGTACAGCTATGGCTGGCACTAAAAAAAAATATATGAAACATTGACAGAATGATGCTCTTTTGAAAATTAAGTTCTTAAAGCAGCCTGTTTTCTACCGGTTATTAAGTGTAAAATATACAATGTTTTTTAATTAAAACTTTGATTCTAGTTCCACCGTTGTTATGAATAACAATTTTAAATTTCAGATGATTCGGCTAAATAGTTTTTGTTTTTTCTACAACACCATGCCGAAAAAAGTAGTTTCGAGATAAATGAGTATAAAGAGAATGAATGTAGACGAAACACTGTGGCTCGACACCTACTAAAACGGCTGGAGAAGTGAAAATACAATGTTCAGTTGCTTTTTGACAAGACGTAATGTAAAGTAACATACAATAGAAATCTAAAATCCACGGATCTATACGTCCCGTCACGTTGCGTTTATTTAACCACTTGTATGAGAAAGCATTGTTTCAAACTATAAGTGAAAGAACGCTCTGCTCAACTGACATTAGATCACATTACGTTACTTCTATTATAATTGGACATTAACGTCAGAAAGACTTTTTTGAAATATAAAAAAAATCAGTTTCATAAAAATTCTAAGCCTTA
This sequence comes from Dichetophora obliterata, assembly GCA_963920525.1. Lineage (NCBI taxonomy): Eukaryota > Metazoa > Arthropoda > Insecta > Diptera > Sciomyzidae > Dichetophora > Dichetophora obliterata. The sequence goes on from OY986437.1 coordinate 15,572,385, forward strand.
AACAATGCTGTTTTGATAAATATAATTTGCGAATGACAAGCGATCCAAATATATGCACAACAAGATTAGGACAACTATTGATGTAATATTTGCTAGAAATATCGATGATATTACATCTATATAATATACGTTTGATATTTTAGATACTAAAACCCAATAATTTCATTAACATTTACAAAAATAATTCAAAGTTAAAATAAATAAGATAAGTAAAATAAATAAGTAAAATAATAATGTAAGGTAATAAAATTTACTGCTGGAAAATTATTTTTTTAGTTAACATTAGGTATTTAAATTTTTTTTTTTAAAAACCATTAAATTATGAAACGTATAAAACCGAAAAAAAGCTTCGCTTCTCTCGTGTGTCCAGCGACGCATCTGTTTTTTTATATTATTTCATTATTGAATTAATTTAAAAATTTTAATCTTTTTTATATACTTTTATATAATAACACAATATACATGCACGCTATATATAGTTGGTGTTGTGTATTGACATAAGAATATGTAAGAAATAGATATAGTATATATATTATACATAATTTAATATAATAAATGTACGTAGACAGTTTAAACGCCTAGTGTTGTAAATTGAAAACGCAAACCAACGACAAGCAAGATACGAGAAGCAATAGAATTTTGTATAAAAAAGGTGTTGCTTCTCATGTCTTACTTGTCGTTTGTTTGCATTTTTTATTTACAATATTAGGCGGTAAGAAATAGAACGCTAATGATAAGCAGACTGTAGTAATTCAATTACAACTGTAAATATAAATTTATTTTGCAGGTTTTTTGTGTAAGTGTTTTTATGTACATTAGGGCGGGTCGATTTATTTTTTGACAATTTCCCTATGATTTCCGTATTCTATGGGTTATTCCATGAAAATTTGCCAAAGGAACCATAGCTCTATCGTTAAAATCGAGTCCCCTACTTTTTGTTGGTAGATTTTTCCCAAATTGACGTTCGTATGAAATATTACCTACACGTTCACATCCATAACTCAAAAACTATCGATCGGGTTTAGTCGCCAGTAGGCGCGTTGGAAAGGTGAGCTCATTTTGATCAATTTACAAAAAAAAATCTTCACCATTGGTCCAACGGTTCATTTTCCATTTTTTTCATGATTTTGTCCAAGAATATTACTTTCATGGCCATTTTTTTGGCTCAATTTTTTTGACTTACAAAGCTTACGAGCCTTACGTTACGACTGGACTGATTTGCGCTTTACATTATTGGCATATTTTTTCACAGGGTGCACACCCTGTGTTATGTTTGTTATATTCAAACCCTGTGAAAAAATATGCCAATAATGTAAAGCGCAAATCAGTCCAGTCGTAACGTAAGGTTCGTAAGCTTCGTAAGTCACCTTTCCAACGCGTAAGTCACCTTTCCAATGCGCCTACTGGCGATTAAATAGTTTTCGATATTCCCGATCGATAGTTTTTGAGTTATGGATGTGAACGTGTAGGTAATATTTCATACGAACGTCAATTTGGGAAAAATCTACCAACAAAAAGTAGTGGACTCGATTTTAACGATAGAGGTATGGTTCCTTCGGCATATGTCATATGCCGACTGTAGCTACCAAATAACATCTACAAAAAAATTAAAGCTAACTGCACAACAACAATTACCAAGCAAATCTACAGCAAAAACGCAGAGAGAATGACATGATCACAGCGATTGCGCAGCGTTAGAGGGGATGAACCGAATTGGCGGCGAAAAATAAATAGCACTTTGCTTGCTATTTTTTCTGTTTGCCTGCTAGCAAGATCTAAAGTGGAGGCATTAAAAGAGACTTCACGACAGTCAAACCAAATACAAATATGAAAATTGAAATTTCATTTTATTTCAGCAGTTAAGCCCGTATGATACTTCATTGTTTTGTCCAATTTCAAAATCTGAAAAGAAGTGGCCCGTGAGCTAGACAGATATATATTGTTGGAAAAGGATGAAAACATGCATTGTGCCACTTTTTTACATCTCCGCAACGTGACTATTTTATCTCTCTGTTCTTCTTGGCTGCGGAAGAAAGAGCTCAAGCTTGTTTTTGATATATAGACTTTATATTTTATCGAAACTTAACGACGAACGAATTGAGAGAAACGTCAAAAATGATGCATTGAAAATGCTGTCCGTCGCACATTTTTTTGTCCAATTCGTACTATATGCGTATACACTCACCCTTTTTGAATTTTAGCTTTAGCTCTATTTCAACTGCTCTTGTTTCATTTTCAATGAATAAAAACACAATGAAGTATCATACCGGCTTTAGCTCTGAAATCTCTTTTAATGCCTCCCTAAACTTGAGATCTTGCTAGCAGGCAAACAGAAAATATAGCATGCAAAGTGCTGTATATTTTACGCCGCCAATTCGGTTCATCCCCTCTAAAGCTGCGCAACGGCTGGAATCTTGTAATTCTCTTTGCGTTGTTGTTGTAAATTTGCTAAGTAGTTATTGTTGTACAGTAAGCTTTTATTTTTTGTAGATGTTTATTTGTAGCTACAGTCAGCATACGACATCGAACTAATTTAGAAAACAGTTTATACATATGAATTAAAGAGTATATTTAATATTGGTAAATCTATTTGTTTTTTTTTGTAAAAGTTTAACCGTATCGGAAATACATACATACATATGTATACTAGGCCGGGTCAATTTGCATGGACGAATTTTTTGGAGGTCTGGCTCAGCGAAATTCGTAAAATACATGTAATTTCAAGACTTTTTCTCCACTACAGCATATACAAATTCTGAAAAAAAGCTGTGCGGACTTTCGTAAATAGATTTTGTTCTCAATTATAAAATATGAATGTATGAATGTATGTGTATGAATCTATTTACGAAAGTCCGCACAGCTTTTTTTCAGAATTTGTATATGCTGTAGTGGAGAAAAAGTCTTGAAATTACATGTATTTTACGAATTTCGCTGAGCCAGAATTTGACCCGCCCTAATGTATACATATATACGTATATATATATATATATAGTTCATATATATGAACAATTTATCTCATTGAGGAAATTTAAAGAGTATTTATGTATATTTATATAATAACAATTACGTAATAAACCTGCAAAATAATTAATATTTTCAGTAGTGATTGGATAACTAAAGTCTGCTTATCCTAAGCCTTCTATTTTTTTAAACTGTTTAGCATCAATTTCTTATATGAATTATATATAATTTATATACTATAGATATTTCTTAATTTTATAATATTCTATTTTTAATACACAACGCAATATAGAAATGGTGAAAATGTATATTGTGTAAGTGTCATGATATAAAAAGATATAAATAAGCTTTAATTTTTATATTAATTCAATAATGAAATAATTTAAATAAATTACTTTAATTATATGTATTTTTGATATGGTAATACTTTTGCTTAAAAGAAATAGTTTCAGTAATACAATATATAAAAAATTTAATAAATTGCTATAAGCTCTTAACAAAAATAATTCTAATTTCATATGCCGACTGTAGCTACACAATTAGAATTCACAGCGTCTACAAAAAATTTCCAGCTAAGTGCGCCAACAACAATTACCAAGGAAATTTACAAACAAGGACGCACACAGAAGAACAAGATCATGGCGGAACTTTTAGAACTTTTTGATTTTCATCCTACATGTAGTATGAGCTGCAGTATGAGCTTTCGCACATTTCTACATGTCCATCCGACCTGTCAAATCCATCCTACATGTAGGATAGTCCGAAACCCTATATTAGCATGAAAATTCTTATATAGCAGTAAGGCGGTCGTGGCAGGACGACGTCTTCCAGGGAATACTATTATTTTATATATAGGTTTTCGCTTCGCTCGGCAGTCCCCTACTGCTATACTTTTTTTTTAGATTATTGAAACATTATTCGACTTGATATTTTCAAAAAAAAAAAAAAAAATTAAAGTAGGTAATTTAATTGTCTTGTTTTCATTTTTTTTTTTAATTGGTTCATTCGTTTTCGAGATAGGTTGCTATTTATGACACTACATCCTGGAAAAAGGGGAAACTTTTTTAAAAAATCATATCTCAAAAACTTATCCATAGAAAATTTTTTATTGTGATATTCGTGTTTGGAAGACCAAAGTCCATAAGAAAAAATTAGTGGCATGTGGATCACAGAAATTTTTTTTGAATTTTGCCGCCTAGTGTATTTAAATGGTGCTACTAGTTTTAGTTGGAGAAAATCTACGAAAAAGCCTTCCTAAGTATATCTATCATTTTATATGACTTCTCTTGCAAGTCATCACATATCATTATAAATATCGTATGTAAGTGTCACATGTTTATAAACATAAAAATTTTTTCATTAGAATCACAATGCGGCTGTCTCCACTTTTTCATTTTGTATATCCCAAATACTGCATAAAGTTTAAATTTGAACAGTAGCTTACCAGCTTTTTTAACCATACCTGTCATGTGACATGGAGTGTATATTTCTCACACGGTACAAAAAATGTTTCATTTTCAATAAGATAAATTAGTTTTATAAATCGTTCCCACTTTTTTTACATCAAAATAAGTGGAAGATTAACTAACTTGTGGTGCGAATTTTGTAATGATAATATTAACATAATATTAACTTTTTTAAAACAATTTTGTAACATACATCTCTAATTTAGAATAAAGCTTTTTGGGTTAAAAAAGTAAAATTGGCAAGACTACGTTAGATAAAGAATATGCTGGCGAAGCGACAAGAACCTGCTCATTATTAATAGAAGATTTGAGCTTAGTTGCTTTTTAAGGACTATGACTATTTACTGACCGGGAAGTCCGGGTTTGATGTATCCGCATTCGTCATGGCCACCAAAGCAATTCCAATATTTAAGCGTCCCATATAGATGACAACAATATTGAGAAATAACAGCAAGGCTTGCAAATGACGTATGCCCAGAAGAGGACCTGAAATAAAAAAAAAACATTTTTATATAATATAAAAGTAAAATAAATATAAAAGTAAAATATAAAGTAAGGCTTTAACAAGATCTGTAGATCCCAAAAACCATTACTTTATTATGTTTTTAAGCTCTATGAAACTTGCAATTTTTTAAAAGTAAAAACGAGGTATTTAGTGCGTTATTTTAATATAAATGTATAACACTATATAATATATATGTATAACACAGCTGTAAGAAATTCCAATGTCTAACATTTCAATGAAGATTTCTCAAATTACGAAATTGATTCTATTATTCAAATTTCATCCGTCTAATCTTCATAATCTACATAACTTAAATCAATATTAAACGATGGAGTTAGATACTTATCGGTAACTTTTAAATTTTGCGAATTTATTTCTCTTATCGTGTTCAGTCTTTTGAACTTTTCGAGATATTTGCTGTTTTCCTTAACGTAATTTATAACAACAAACTGGTCAATATTTTGATAATGCCATATTAAAATGTTAACATATCATACAATGATTTATTTGGAGCACTATTTTTAAATTAAATTAGGCCATATTTTTATAATAATATTATTTAATAATAATATTTTAACTTCAGAGGCCACACGCCGTTGAAGTTAGAGAGCAAGTTGTCAGATATATTAAGCGCTATTTATAAAGGTTGTTTGTTGTTTTTAGATATAAAATTTTCGTCAAATCTGTCTGTCAAACAAGCTGTAAGCTGACTGGTCATCTTTTGCATTTTTGTTCAGAAAAGAATGCAGAACACAAATTATCATAAAAATAATTCTTGAAAATGGAATTGCTTTATCTTCACAACGTCAGTTTTATGTCGACATAAGATTTATTCATCTAAAATAACACTTGTATCATACACTGAGAAAACAAAAAATCAAAAACGCATATTTTAAAAACATTTGTAATGCTCGATTAATAAAATCTTCGTAGCATTAAATAATTTGGAAAAAAAAATGTTACTTTACATTAATTTTCCTTAGCACTAGCCGCAAGAGCCAGAAATTGTCTTCATGCGTCTAAGTACCTTGGAATAAAATTAAAAAAAAATAGACAGTTGAGTTTAAGACTTTTATTGTGGAGATCCAGTTCAAGAGTGATTGATTTACAATTTCTTAGTTTAGGCTGAACCAACGACTGCCTAATTTTAATGAGTAGAAAACCAGTTATGAGTTTTTTACATGTTTAAAATTAGTAAGACAATTGAGTGAAACTATGACAGTCGCGGCAATAAATGTAGAACAGTTAAATAACAAATTTATAATTCAATATGTTTGTAATAATGCTTAATTAATAATAATTTCCATATAGCAAATTCAGTAATAAATTTATATTAAACTTATATTATTATATTAAATTGATATTATATTAGCAAAATAACATCATGCTACACATTTAAATATTTAAAAACATCATAAAAACAACATTTAAAAAGTAATATTAATATTTCTAAAAATATTTTAAGCCATACAAAAATCAAAACGCACATTTTTAAAAAGAAAAATAAAACCGAACGTTTTTAAAACAACCACGAATATTTTACTATGATAAAGTAGGATTAAATTAATATTTTTTAAAACATTTTACGCCATACATGAAAACGCACATTTTTAAAGAGAAAAGTGAAACAAAAGGTTTTTAAAACAACTACGAACGTTTTACCATCACAAAGTAAAATTCACATATGTACTTTGTTACAAGACACTTGTTAATAACGAATTGTTTGTTATATATGTTTCTTTGACTTATGTATTTGATATTTTAAAATATTTTTAATTATCGATTTCTTCACTCAGCAGTTTGCCTCCAATAAAGTAATGAAAGAGCATCTGCTGCCACAGCTAAAAGGTAAGTATTTATAATAAATTTAATAATATCTAAAAAAATTCTATTTTTTTATAGACGTTGGGAAACAGTATCATTATAAAAAAAATTTTAACGAGATGGACATAGCTGATGACAAAATAACTGAAATAAAACTGTAATTTTAAAAATCAATAAATCGTTCTTAATTAATAGAGGAAATGGGATTTCTGTAAATTTTTTTAATTAATGGGAAATAATGAAAATTTTCGATTGTAAAATATAAACAATTGTTGTACCACTGCATTTTAAAATGTTTATTGTTACAAATCGAACGAACATTTTAGAATCTAGTTTTAAAATTTTCGTTCTTAAAATGAAAATAAACGTTTTACATTTGAGAAGATTTATTATTAAAAAACAAACGAACATTTTAGAATCTCATTTTAAAATTTTCGTTTTTAAAATGAAAATAAACGTTTTACTACAGCATTTTAAAATGTCCATTGTTAAAAATCAAATGAACATTTTAGAATCTCATTTTAAAATTTTTGTTTTTTAAACGAAAACAAACAGTTTACTATTTCATTTTGAAATGTTCATTTTTAAAATTAAAATTAACGTTAGAAGTGCAAAATCTGGGTTAAACGTTTTTAAAAGTAGCTCGTTTCTGCCACTTCTGAAAATTTTGTTTTCTTTGTGTACCTAAATAAACTATTTTATATACATTTTCTCCGAAGCTCAATTGTTTCGATTGTTATGTTAGTTTCGATTATAGTCATTTTTTTGATCCCGATAGGTCAAATAACATCAGAATATATTATAGGGGTTATTCCATGTGGCGGCCGTAGCATACTGGGTAGAAAGCGTGGCCCCTAAGTTAAAGAACCGCGGTAGCCCGGGTTCAATTCCAGCTCAGACAGAATGTTTTTTTTTGAATTGAATTAATTTTTCTATTCTGTCTTCACCTCTCTGCATACAATGGCAAACCTCAGAGAGTAAAAACTGTCATGAAAAGCTTCTTGAGAACATAAGCCGTTCGGAATCGGCATTAAACTCGTAGGTCCAGTTCTCGATCATTTGTGTTCAAACATTTAATAACACGCACAACGCAATTGATCAATAGAAGCTCGGTCAAAGTCCTTTCTAGGACTGGAATGGCCAATTTTTTTTTTATTATTCCATGTAAAGTAGATAGTACAAATAAAGGGTCCGCCAAATAACTTTCTTTTTTTTTTTTGAAAATTCTATAAAAAAACTACTGGATATTTTCTCAAATTTCTTTCTTTATTTGAAAGTACAATCCCTCCGGTTAATAATGAAAAATAATTTCACTCAAATAGCTGCCTCGGCTGGCCATGCAGTAGCCTACACGATCGGTCCAATTTTTAAGCACATTATCGATTGTGTGCAGCTGTATTTCACCAATGGCTTCACGAATATTGTCCTTTAAAGCGTCAATTGTCTCTGGCTTGTCGGCGTAACACTTATCTTTAAGGGCACCCCACAAATAATAGTCCAACGGTGTCAAATCGCAGCTCCGAGGTGGCCAAACGACATCAGCTCTGCGGCTGATAATGCGATCTTCAAAAACAGGGCGCAAAACATCGAGTGTAGCTTCGGCTGTGTGGCACCCCAGCAAAATTTTGTTACAAATATGACATACATTCTTAGTGAAACTGCTTCCAGAAGACATTCTATAGATCCCATTTTTTTGATGTATTTTTTCATTTTCCGTGGGATTTTTCAAACCACCAACAAAACGCAACCACTACCTAATTCAAACACCAACATGCCGTGAAAACCGGGAAAAGGGATATTTTACGTGGATTTTTTAAACCCCCAACAAAACCCAAACACTTCTCATTTCCAACACTAAAATCGCGAGAAAATCGGGAAAAAGGGAAAAATAGAAAAATTCTGGAAGCACTTTAGAAGACTAAGGAAAGCATTCCTCCCTATGACATGCATATGTTAAAAGAATGCCTTCTGGGTATGTAAGTGGAAGGGATGGAAATCAAGACTTTCCCTTCCACTTTACCTTCTTTTGGAAGCACTTTTTTTGCTGGGACGTAGCGCCGTCCTGTTGAAACCAAATGTTGCCAATATCCTCCTCCTCAATTTTTGTGAACAACAATTCATTCAACATGGCCCGGTAACGATCGCCATTGACTGTAACGGCCACTCTTTGCTCATTTTCGAAGAAAAATGGCCCAATTATGCCTCGGAACCAAAATCCGCACCAAACAGTGACTCGTTTTGGGTGCAGCGGCTTTTCAATGTATGCGTGCGGGTTTTCTGTGCCCCAAATGCGACAATTTTGCTTGTTTACATACCCGCCAAGATCAAAATGAGCTTCATCTGAAAAGATGAATTTTTTGGTAAAATCGGCATCTTCTGTAAGTCGATCGCAGGCCCATTTAGCGAAGCGAAAACGCATTGGATGGTCAGTTGGCTTCAACTCCTGAACCAATTGGACTTTGTATGGCGTCATATCAAGGTCTTTATGCATAATTCGTCTCAATGATGTCTCCGAAATGTTCAATTGTTGAGAACGACGGTGAATTGATGTTGATGGCGCTTGACGCACACTTTCTGCCACAGCAGCAATATTCTCGCACTGCTTTAGGCTTTTCACGCTTTGGTTTATCGATGAGGATGCCAGTTTCTTTCACTTTTTTCACAAGATAACGAACATACGGAGCTGACGGTGCTTCTCTTCTTCCAAATCCGTACGCAATTTTCGCACACATTCTGCACACATTCTGCAACATTACCATGATTTTCAAAGTAATGTCGCAATATTTCCCAGCGTCGTTCAAGCGTATACACAACCATATTCGTTTAGCGGAAGGATAAAACTAATATTCTGTCAAATCAGACATGAGCTAAGTGTTGCCATTCACGAAATAAACACTAGTTAAAAAAAAAACGTTAGATGGCGGACCCTTTATTACTTTAATAAAAAATTAAACAAAAAATTTAATTTTGAAAAGTCTTTTCCAACCTTTATTTTCATTAACACAAAAAAAATATGAAGACGGTGTCTAAAAGAAAATGTTCAACATTTATATAATAATACCTTAGACCAGGACCGTAGCCAGGATCTACCCATTTTTTTTTTTTTTATTCAAAAGTAAACTATATAAGTTTTTTTTCATTTCATTCTCAAGTTAGATTTTTTTATATAATATACATATATGCAAGTAAATATATTAAGGTACCTTGACACCCATTTGAAAAAATTTCCATGTGTACCCCTTTAAAAATAACCTTGGTCTATTTTATGATTCCCAAAATACTTTGTCTGTTACGATAGCCGCCAGTGAGCCAAAACATTTTGCAAAAAACTCAAAAACTAGTGTTTTTCGTAAATCGATCGCTGGTAGAATAGTTGTAAAAAAATAAACTGTCAGATATTTAAAGACGGAAAAGGCTTCTCTAATATGCATCAAAAAATTTAAAAGTTTGTCAATAGCATTCAAGATAATGCTGTTTTGCGTGCCTTTTTAAAATTTTTTTCAATTTCCTTTAACTTAAATGGAAATAACTTCATTATTTCTAATGCGATCCTCACTTTTAAGATATCGTTGGAAAGGCTTTGAGTGCTTGCATTTATTGCCAGAATTTCTAAAATTTATACGTTTTAAAGATAAAATATCAATATAAAAAAATGAAGCCGATGTCAAGGGTAGTGAAAGCAATAGTGATGATAGTTTGGAATGTATTACTTTTAATCCCATAAATCACGATTCATTGGTTTTCACTATTGTAGTTTACACGATTCAACTCCTAACAAAGAGTTTCTGGTACGTAAACGCAACTTCAGTATATGATTTAAGTTTTTACAACATAAGCATTAAGTGATTCAAAGAAATAATTATTTAAATGCATTAATTTTATTTAAATTTTGACCCTTTGGAGGGTTTGAATCCAGACAACCCCCCTTTGCTACGGCCCTGACCTGTTGATTTATAAATGAATAAATTTACATTTTTTAGTTTCAACCAATAAAAATAAAAAATTGTATTAAGAAGGTTTTGAATTATTTACATCTTAAAGTTTTCAATCCCGAACTGATCCCGGGATCCCGGGATTGATATTTTCAATTCCGATAATTCCGGGATCGAGAAAAGTTTCCGGGATTGGACTCCCTAGTCGTCACCTCTCTGCATACAAAGGTAAGTCTCAGAGAGTAAAGACTGTCATGAAAAGCTTCTTGAGAACATAAGCCGTTCGGAGTCGGCATTAAACTCGTATGTCCAGTTCTCGATCATTTGTGTTCAAACATTTAATAACACGCACAACGCAATTGATCAATAGAAGCTCGATCAAGTCTGAACTCGTTAAATTACAATTTTCGAGAAATTGTAACAATTTTTAGTGAAGCTAGGCCCGCATCCAATACCAACGTCTATGATGAAAATTCCATTTCGGAAAATATTCCATCTTCTTCGTCGCAGCTTGTTTCTGCCGGAACACAAACAATCCTTTTATCAGAAGAAGGCCATACTATCTCAAAAAGGAAGAGAACAAATAAAAATAATTATAAGCGTAGCCAATCATTCGGATCTACATGTCAGGCATGGTTGCTACCTCAAATTCCCACGAAAAAACTTTTTCCCACAACAGCAAAAATTAATAACCACGTAAATTCCCATGGTAAAAATTTAAAAAAAAATCCCATCGTAATTGAAAAAAAAACACAAAAAATCCCACGGACATTTAAAATAACCACAAAAATCCCATGCAAATAAAAAAAACATGAAAAATTCCATTTGTATTTAAAAAAATCACGATAAATCCCACTTTTATAAAAAAAACACAAAATTTTCTCTTCTATTGAAAATTACCACAGTTTGGACTTAACAAATGGTCCAATATAAAACAAAAAATTAAAAAAATTTAAAAGAACAAGTAGCATATTTCGTCGTCTGTGTTTTAATTAGTCTTTTAGTAATAATAATATTCAATAAAAAATATTTCTTTAATCCACCTTGGATCTGTATAAAGTTTACAAAAAGAGTTTCAATTTAGATGAAAAGTTAATGATGGCATTTTTTAATTACAATATTGTTTTTTTAATAATTCTAAAAAAAAATTATTTATTTTTTTTTAGTCTTTAAAAAGCAAAACACAATCACAGAATTCGTATATTTGTAATTCTCTTCTCAGCACGCACCGCATCAAACGTAAAATTCTATTTGACTGAAAATTCGATGAGCAACGAACACTTCGACAGGGTTTGACGTTCGATATTCGTTGTTCGATAGCTAGCGAAGATTACGTCGAAAGCAACTCGTAATAAGGGCCAATCACAAATCAATTTTAAGATATACTAATTTTTTATATTGATAAAACAAGAAAAAAAATTCACTGAATCATATTTTCTCAATGCATGTAATTAAGTCAAGAGTGGAAGAACTTCCAACCAAACCAAAGTTAAAGAAATCTTAACGAATTCGTTGCGAAAATCATATTTCACAACATATTTCATATTTCGATTGAGACAATTTTGACAATGAACAAAATATGAAAAATATACACTTTTGTGTATATATTTATATATATTTTAACTGAAAAATAAAAATAAATCCTTCAAAACAAAACAAAAAATCCCAAAAAAAGAATCCCACAAAAAAAAAATCCCACGTGAATTAAAAAACCACTCTCAATTAAAAAATCCCATGGAAATTTCATTTTCCACAGCAATTAAATATAACCTCAAATGTGATTTTTCTCACAAATGTGGCAACCGTGATCTCAGGACAAGCAGCCTTCAGCCACGTCTTTGTACAAGTACACTCCAGTTACTTCCTTGTCACCTCCTATCATTCCTTCATTGCTAATAGTTCAGTTTTGACTTCTATCGAGCCAAGAAATCCACCAAGCTTGAGAGTAGTGTCGAGGAGGAAAAAATTTATTTATATCATGTCTTAAGCCCGACGCAACTGTTGAAAATGTATTAACGTTTATGAAATATTACTAATAACTTGTTAAGTGAAAATGCATTTTTTAATGAAATAAAATAGGGAACAAACCTTCCCAGGATTCTTTTATTCTCACAGTTCCATCTGAGTAGTTTGCGAGTGTTCTATGCTCTTATTTGTGGACCGATAATATACTTATTTCAGCCTAAGAAAAAGTCTAGAATGACGACTCAAGCCGCCCATCAAACTGACAAAAACTAAATAGGTTATCCCTTTACTATCGAAATGTAAGGGGACGCTCTAAGGTTCGAAACATATTTTTAATGTCTCAGAATTTCTATAAGGATATTATCGCATAGAGTGAAACGTGATGAAACGCATTACAGACTTAGAATTGTAATAGTTTTGAACTATTTAGAAAGGACAGATACGCTGGCAATACTTCTGCTGTCGGTGGTGGTGGCTTATTAGCTGTTAGGAACTGTTTGACTATTGATATTCCCTGCTCTTCTAATATCGAACTTACTATATATTCGTTAAGGTTGCGGATTGCAGAGAATCAGGCTTGTTGACAAGGAAGGGTTAGGGGTTTTAACCCCTAAAACCCCAATTCAATTGAATTCCAAATGTGTGAAATCATATGCGACTTTAAATAGTTGATCACAGTCTAATCACTCAAAGACTACTGAAGAGGAAATTTAGCGATTTCTGAAACGGACTGTATAGTCAGCTAAGTGATTGACTCTATGCAGAGTTGTGTATGTTGTCTGAGGCGATGACCTTGCTTTAAGAAAATTTGTTCTAAAAAGTTTTAAGTTTAAAATTATCGCAATAATTTTGATATCAAAGTAGTCGAAATTTTAAAAAAAAAAATATTATCTGTAAAAACATTACCCAAAAAAAACTTTCGTAAGCCGTTATTTTTCTTAACCAGGGCTTTTCATACAAAAAAACGTTGTACTGAGAAAAGCTATAGCTATATCTTCATAATTTTGATGTCAAAATAAAATGAATTTTTCGGAATTTACTATTTGTAAGAAATTTCACCAACACAATATATTTTCACACATGCTACAGTTTAGCTTTTATAAATAAATGCTTTTTTAACGCTCATATTTCAGGTCAAAGTTCACCGATCCACAAGGCAATCATACTCTGCAGCCAGACCTTTCATATGATACCTCATTCACTATTCTACTTTTTCCTAGCCCTGAGATTCCTTAATAAAATTAATATAAACTTTCAAAGTTAATATTTCGAGTCAGAGGTCATAAATTTAAAATCTAGCATGATTCGGCGCATTTATGGTGCAGTACCTTTCGAATGATATACGTTTCATTGACCTTATTTTAAAATAAATAACAAAAAAGTGTACGACATCATTTCTGTGGACATTTGACAAAACGACTTCTCTCGAGATAAGACAATTTTCTAATTTTTTTGTAGTAAATATAAAAATTTAAAGCGCTTCTTTTGGTTTAATCGCCGCATTTCTACGAATTTTAGAAAATAAAATACGCAAGTGGCAAAACGACCTCTTTCAGATTTTTTCTCAGTAGCAATATGACAAAACAACTTTTATCAGACAATTCAAAAAATTTTGATATGGCCATTTAACGACCATTTGACAAAACAACCTGTCTCCATTTAGTGCAAGCACATTTTCAACAATTCCCTTTTGACAAAACAGTTTCTTTCAAAAGAAGTCGTTTTGTCAAAAGCAAAATTTGAAAAATTCACGACTTGTCTGAGACAAGTTGAGTTTTAAATCAGTTCATCGCGTGCGTTCATTGCGACAAAACGTCCTGTGTCGGTACAAGTTCTTTTGTAAAAACAAAATTTTAAAAAAAAAGTTAATCTTATCTTAACACAAGTGCTTTTTGTAAAAATTAATAAAGAAATAAAAGAGAAAATAAGCTATTTTGCTGCTAAAATGGAATTAACACTAATTAATAAATATTCGTTCAAATGAAGCGAGTTACAAAAACTAGCCACCATGGCTAAAAAAGTGAAAAAAGCCGTAAATGCTCTTTTATTAACGGCCAAAAAACATAAAATAGAAAAATCTTCGGCTGAAAGGTATGTTGCCAACGATGAAAATTTCATATATGAAAGTTGGAAACGATGGAGTTCCCCGAATTTCTCTCATAGCGATGGATTGGTTTTACAACAAATTCCCTAACCGAGCGTTTCCACGGCCTGAACGAACGAAGAATTAATTCATCGCGAACAAAACGTATCAATGAATTCTTCGCTCGCTCCGTTTCCACACGAACACAAGTGGCGAACATTGGTAAGTCGCCATCTTGTTCGTTCGTGCATTGAATTTAAAATGTTTGCGATATTGAAAATTTAAATAGTAAGAAAACTTGACACAAATAAAGCAGTGTTCTTTTGTCTTATGGCGTTTTCGTTTCTCGAAAAATGCTGCATTTTTCTGTCCTCTTTGAGAAATTTAAATTTTTTCTTCTTTTGAGGTCAACATTTTCTCGGAAATAACACGATTCAATTTTAAAGGTCACTATTTTTATTCTCATGAGGACAGAATTTCCAAAAAGACCAAAAAAAAGTTGCATTACACACGAAAACGCCATTAAGTTTTTAATTTATTTTAACTACCATTTCAAAAAATTTACTACTCTATTCACAAAGAAACACCGGATTCGCCCACAATGTTCGAGCGCCGGCCTGATCGGCGAACGACGAAATCTGCCTTCGTTCGTGCTGATAAAGTGTTTCCACTGCACGAATAGCGCTCGCACCAAACTGTTTCCACTCATTTGCATTCTCATTCATATCCTTAATCACATTTTTATCTTCACATATAAAAACATTTTGTTATTTGCACTTTAACTATTAAATAATTTTTAGTTTTAAGTTATCAAAATATATATTGTGATCTATTATTTAAATTATAACATGAATTTTAATTGCAAGCTTTAGATCAAGTAAGTTTTTAAGAAGGCAACAACAACAACAACAACTCTGTATAGAGTCAATCACCCGAGAAACAATTTTATATTTTGTGTCAATAAAGTATCTGATATATGTTTGGTGCCCGTGTCGGTAAATGTCCGACCTCTGCACCAAAAGAAGTGCTAGTTCTGGAACACCTTGGACTGGCACAATGTACGAACGAAGACCGATTCGGGAACTCGTCGGTTTATTGTGTCCGAATATAGTCGCTCGTTTTTGAACACTTTATTGACATAATACAGACTCACTACGGTACTATTTCAGGTACCTTTCAAGGTACTTGTTGGGTATGTTTCGGGCACATTATAGTTAAGACTCAGGCCAGTTTCTATACAAATAAGCTACTTTATTGACACAATATATCAACTTTTTTCTCGGGTCCTGTTCGCTGAAGCTCGTTTGCATTCGGCTTAATATCAATGTGCGATTAATGTGTTTTCATAAACTTCGCAATTTTTCGTTACTACCCCTAGCTTTTAAAAATAAAATTCATTCCGATACTCTGGACTTTTGTGCCTGAGTAGTTTGGTACGGACACAAATTGTTTCTTGGGTCACTAGACTACAAAAAATAATTTTCAAAACATTAAGACCGAAGGAGAACGTCCAGTTGAAATTGATCCGGATATTAGCGAATAAGATTAGCAATTAGAGTATTCACAAGGTGTGCTATCATGTCATATTGTCCTAAAATTTTACAAGTAAAATTAACAAGATAACTAAATGCAAATAAGAAACAACTATTTGATTACGACACTTCGATAAACAAAGCTTTCAGAGTTGTAATATATTAGTACTTTTTTATGTGACATGGGAAAAATAAAACTAGTGTTTAAACTAGTGTAAAATCTTGTAAATATCCTAAATAAGTTTCTCTGTACTAAAACTGCTAAATGTAATTTTTTATTGTTCGCTATATTACATTTATATTTTAAAGTAAATTTTCATGTTTCAATTTAACTTAACTAAGGGCCGCTTTCTCAATGTCCGGTTAAGCTCTAATCAGAACTTTAACCAGCAGTTAGCAAAAAAGCTCTTTCTTAATGTTCGGTTAAGGCCTAACTGTAAGTTAAGTGCTGATTAAGTTAATGCCAAGTTGTAGTTTTGGTTAGCTGCTAATCGAAGGAACAGCTGACAAGATTACAAAATTACAAAAAAAACAAACGGTTACTTAACCAGCACTTGGTGAAATCAAAATTTTTTTTTTAGCTTCATATGGTTAGCTTACTCTTGGTTAAGAGATTGACTAACCGGACATTGAGAAAGCGGCCCTAAATGTTTCTTGTTATTAAAAATTAATAATATTTTTCATTTTTATTTGGCTATTTGAGTCTTTTTATACAGACAGTCTGTGATAGATATACGGACATCAAGACAGACAAAGAGCAACTATGACATATTTAAATCTATTTTTTTTTTGTTTTTTCTAAGTTTTAAAACCGTAACTAAGCATTAAAAAAATAAAGAAAACGAAGGTAGCAATTATAATATTATATTTTAATTAAATGAAATACAACTTTTTAATAAAACTTAAATGTTTTTCTGCCAAACTAACTTCATTCGAGCATTTTTCTACATTTCAATTTAACAAAACGACTTGTCTTTACATAAGTCACTAAGATCATTTTCTTTTTTAATAAAAATAGTTTTGACAAAACGACTTGCGTGGTAAAAGCTATTTTTTGTGTTAAGAATCCATTTGACAAATTATCTTATCTTTTTCATTTTCAGTTTCAAAAAAAACTATAGCTTTTAGAGGGAAAAAAAATATCGCAAAATGTTTCCTTTACATTTTTTTGTAATGTGTAAGTATGAGATTTTTTTCGATTACTATAAAAAAAATTTTGTTAGGCATTTGAACAGTTTTCTCGCTCTCCTGAAAATTTGATGATTTAGAGAGAAGCTGTTTTGTCAAATGTTCACAGATTTGATGTTTACGCATTAATATATATAAAACATAGATTTGTGTATTTAACTTTGGAGTGGTTTGAAATATTTGAAAATTTTTTTCACAGAAATTATTTCTTGAGCTGTAGAACTTTGTAAAAAATTTAAAAACAACATTTTGATATTTTAAATTTTTATCAAAAAAATCATAGGCTCATGAATTTTTATGATAGAAGCTGTTTATTGAATTATGCGTCAAATTGAGGCAATTTTTGCAAATAAATGATATGAAAAAAAAATGCTATAAGAAAAAAATTACAACAAAAAAGTTTGTCTTAGTTTTTGAGCAAAATCTAAACATTTTAGAGGTTTTTTAAAACAATATAAAACATTGAATTGATGGCGTAACGGTTAATCTTTTCTTATTTCTCCAAAGTTATTTAATTAATTTTTCA
The DNA here is from genome assembly GCA_963920525.1 of Dichetophora obliterata. Lineage (NCBI taxonomy): Eukaryota > Metazoa > Arthropoda > Insecta > Diptera > Sciomyzidae > Dichetophora > Dichetophora obliterata. Next base: position 15,590,367 of record OY986437.1, read on the forward strand.
GATAAAGAAAATTTGTTGAAAATCGATTAAAAAATGGCTGAGATATTTGCATGCAAAGTCAAAACTTGAAATTTGAATGGGTTTTTTCTCATTCTGAGGCGATGCCCTTGCTTCAAGGAAATACGTTATACTGAGCAGTTATAAATTTTTCGAGATATCTAAATAATTTTTATGTCATTTTAAGGGGATTTTTTTTAACATACTATCCGTGGAAAATATTACCAAGAAAGCTTTCGATACCGTTATATTCCTCAATGAATGACTTTTCATACAAAAATACGTTGTACTGAGAACATCTATAGTTTTCGAGATATCGCTATAATTTGTAAGTCAAAATAACAGAAATTTTACAGACTTTACTATTTGTAAGAATTTTCACCACCACAACATATGTTCACTCTTGTTGTATAAAAAAATGCTTATTGTAGGGTATCCGTAAGAGATGGCGCAAAATGTCGCAAGGTGTGCAAGTATTTTTTGCACACCTTATCAATGTCTAAAATTCCCTCTAACATTATATTTTCCCATCTGTTACAGCTTAGCTTTTATGTGATAAATGCTCTTTATAGGCTCATATTTCAGATCGAAGGTCACCAATCTAAAATGTAATCATACTGTGCAGCCAAATCCTTCATTTGATACCTCATTCACCATTCTACCTCTTCCTAGCCCTGAGGTTCCTTACTAAAAATAATGCAAACTTTCAACGTTAATATTTCGGGTCAAAGGTCATAAATTTAAAATCAAAAATGATTCTGCACATAAAGGGCGCAGTACCTTTCGAATGACAAAGTTTCATTGCCCTTATTCTAAAATTAATATCGAAAAAGTGTACGACAACATTTGATGCTAGCCTATTAATATATAAAATTTGTATTACGTGTTGTTTTAAAAAATATTTCAACAGTTTTTTTCAAATTTGGATTTTTACGACGAAAGTAAAATGGTACGTTTTATCCGATTTTTATGTTTGATAACTCATTTTAAAGAAAAAATTACCTTACAAACGAAATGCATACCAGAACTTGTAAAAAGTTTACTTCAAGAGATGTTTTTATTACTTCTTTGATCAAGTAATAGGAAACGCTTTAGTAAATCGCTTCTCCATTTATTGGGCTCTTGCGCAAATTCTTAAAGTTTATTAATCGGAACTAAGCTTTATTTAGACATTTTTATTTTCTTTTTTTAATATTAATTTTTAAAAATTACCATTTTCAGAAAACCCTTTTGCTTTGGCGACATATGTTTCAGAAGAGTTTATTCGAACAAGTGTGAAAAGATACAAAACTTAAGCAATGGGTTGGTCACAGTTGAATCACTCAAGACTACTGAAGATGGAACGGTAAGTTCCTTCCCAAAAAGTCTCTTTAGTTTGCTGTGTGACTGACTCTATACAGAGTTGTTGTTGTTGTTTTTATTTCTTACAAAACTTACTTCATTTAAATCATATAAAAATTCAAAGAATAGATCAGAATCGATCAAAGAAGGTATTTTCTATATTTATTATTGCTTAAGATTTAAGATAAAGTACTAAAAATTCTGTAATTCACACCTTTTATACACTTTAACATGCTTTATAGCACAATATTTGTAAAACTAGTTAAATGATGACTTAAGGCCCTATCTATAAAGCGTGCGCAATTTAGGGTGACCAGTCTCGTTTACATTTCACCACAGTAACAAATACATACTTCAGCACATTAAAAGTGTTTATTTACACTTGATATCTTATTTAATCAATAATACACGTTACTCAAATAAAATTTTCATTGTTTATCGTATTAATCATTCAGATAGAGATGGTATTTTTTATCTGACTCTTCTTGATTTATTTTTAGCTCTTATTACTACTACCACAGTCTCTTCAATACGCTCCTGACTACTTACTACTCCTCACAATTCACTAAAACAAATAATGCTACATATGTGTCTTTTGAGATTTTAACAAGAATTAATGTCCACTTTTTCAACATTTTCCCATGCCAACTGTGTGTAAAAAAATGTGCACTTTCAATCCGCCGCTTGTAAAATCTTTGTGAAGTTAAAATAGTTGAAGAAAGAACAATATTTGAAGTATTGCCTCGGCAGCATACTTTTATTGAGGAATTTTTTGTGTTATATTATAAGGACTTAAGTCTTAATTAGTCCTTTTTTCAGCTAACCTTTTTCTTCCACGAGTGTCATAGTTGACTATGAATTTTTAATACCGCGAGAATTCAAGGAAAAAAACCAATTTGAATTAAATTAACACCAAATATTTCGAAGAACTCTATGCAGCATTTTCTTTTTTATTTTTCTATTTCGCACAACCGGGCAAACGTCTAGTAAGAAATATAATAAACTCAATTGTTGGAAAAATGTATGAAGAAGCAGACAGAGCACAGAACGGTGCTGTGTCGATAATTATCTCAACATTGTACCTAATCGTTAGACTTATCTTACAGTTGATTAAACGATTATAAAAGTTAGTACAATGTATACAATGCATGTTGTAAAGTCAAAAAATTAAAAAAATATTTTCGCTATATACAACTGTTATGTAGATTGTGGATTGTAGATGATGTCGATAAACTAATCTTTTATAAAAACTTTGATCTAGAGATTGAAGTGTCGGAAGATAAAATTGATTTATGGCTAAGATTGAGAGATTTGAAGACATACTCACATCACATTTTGCTAACGATGATAATCCATAGAACAATATATTTTTTTAATCATAAACGAATATAAATGTCGTTTAAAAATAGATATTATTATCATTTTCAATGTTTATAACTAAGTTTTATTATTTATTAAGTTTAATGTAAACTATAAAGATTCCAACTAGCCTGCTAGTATTTTTGAAGCTACTCAATCTACTGATCAGTCTCTGCCTTGGCGCTGCCAAGTTGTGTAGATATTTGTAAAATATATGTATTTTACTTTGAACATTTTCTATCATTTTTGCTTTTCCATATTTGTTTCGGCATTAATTCGCTTGTCACAAGATTCATTGTGTATTTCATGCTTCGTCAAATAGTCCTCAGCGTCCCAGGCCTGTAAGTCTGTAGAACCGAAAATTATATAGAAAAGATTTCCCACGGCAAAGATGACAGCTGATATGATAAAAACTATTTGCCACTGAGTGCGTTCGTGCTGAAAATAAAGAAAAAAAAACTTACTACTGAATAGCCCAACATGTATGGCATATCCACCACTCCTACCTCATCATGCACAATAACGCCCACTATGAGTGGCGTGACTATCGGAATGAAGTTGGCTGCCGTATTGACGATTCCCATAAGCATGCCAGCGTGATTGGGTGACAAGTCGATGGTGTTGAGTGCACTACCAATAGAGTTGCCCGCATTGATGCCCACACTGCCTGTCATTAGCACTATGGCCAGCATTTTCTGATCTTCATCCACAAAACCTATAGCAATGAGACCCACAGCAGGTACCCAAAAGGCCAAAGTATTGAAGCTTTTGCGTAGCATACTCAATGATAGGATTCGACGATTGAGCAGTATATCGGCAGTGATCAAGTAAACGAAAGACATGCACCACATGACCAGGTATGGCAGCGCAGAGAACAGCGCATTCTTTTTCATGTCCATGTTGAGAACACCATTCATATAGGAGGGAATCTGCGCCTGCAACGTCGTAAAACTCCACGATTGCGCCGCACGTGCGACTAACAAAGCCCAGAATGGTAATGACGTCAGGATTGCATTCCATGGCACTGGAATCTTGAGTTCCGGCTCATCCTGCTTTTTCTCATCCATCTTCGTAGCGTTAATTGAGGATTCAATATGATTTAGCTCAGCGTCGGATATCAATTTCGATTGTGACGGTGAGTTAGTTGCAAAAATCCACAAAAAAAGCACCAAACTAAGCCAACAGCACCAGATATGTAAGAAACGCCAGGCCAACCCAAGCTGGAGGCAGCAATATAGCCGCTCAAAAACATAGCCAACACGGTACCGCATTCAATACCCGTATTGGCTAAAGCACCCAAACGATTACGCTCCTCCACCGGACACCAGGCAGCCAAGTGTGCATGAATACAGGGAAAGAGTAGACCTTGAAAGAGACCTTGTATGACGCGTATACCGCAGTAGATCTGCCAACCGCCCCAAGATACATAAAACGGTGGTACAATGGCGAAGAGAGCTGAGCCGAGCGTTGACACGAACATAGTTGACTTGGCACCAAAGCGACGACATAGATAACCACCCGGAAACTGTGTCACAAAATAGCCCCAAAAGAAACTCGAGAGTATGTAAGATCTTTTCATTTCATCCCAATCATATTCCTGATAATGAGAGAGTAGAAGAGAAGAAAGTTTTTGAGTGATGCTAATATGAGCTGAAAAATGGATGATGTCAATGAAGGAATGTCAGGGAAGAAGCATTAAAAAATTGGAGTGAAACTGCATGGAAATAATTTTTTTAAATATTTTGTTAAACCAAATGTATTGAGGGTTAAGAATTTGAGTGAACAAAATTAAAAGCAGTTAAAAATATATCAACAACTTTAGTGAAGTCACAAAAAGTTTATTAAGAATATATACAATTACGGGAAAATAATTAATTTGAGTTAAACGTCATTGGCACGAGACTGCTTTGGAAATGTCTGGGTATTTAAAAAAAAATAGTTATAAGGATGTACAGTATATAAGTAATAATATATGGGCATTTCCATCGTAACTCACTACGACTTAAAGCTTCGTTTTCTCGGAAGTTTATGTTATTAATGTAAAAAAATTTCTTATGTACATGTGTCTTACAAGACATAGTAATGTTATGATCTACCAAAATTGTCATTCCTGTAGCTAATTAAGAATGGCAGTGTTAAATATGGGCGTAATTTACGCGACAAAAAAGGATGTGTGTTTTTTTCAACCAAGTTTAGATTCTAAAAACTCGGTGAATTTTCCCGTATGATTCGTTTATGTTTTTAATTTTTAAATAATGGGAAAACAGTGAAGTTTCATAATAAACCCACTTTACCTTTGGACTTTGCTTATGTTCAAATTTATTGAGTTACCAAAAAATAATTGCCGTAACACACGCGACAAAATTTCCTTAAATTTAAATTTGGTAATCAATTAATTAGGTAGTAAAGTAATAATTAACAAACAAATTTATTATATAGTCCTTATCTTACCTCAACCACTTTTCAATTATCTTTAGCCAATAACTTCAATTTTTACTAAAATAAAAAAGTTTACGAAACATTTACTAAACATTTACGAAAAAGGAAACTACATTTGTGAAACAGTGCAGACGATTTGATCATCGTGGTTAAAGAATTTATATAGAAATTTTTTTAAAATTAAAAAAATAAAAATTTTGTTCAATAAGTTTTAATTTTTTGCTCACGGTAGACTTTTCTTTGGAAATGCCCATATATTCTGTAATATTAATAAAAAGTATTGTTCTTTTTTTGGAAAGAAATTAAAATTGAAAAATGCAATAAAGAAATGTTAAAACCGAAAAAAATTGTATAAGTTAACTGCATCTACAGAGAGCTAAATATGCTCTATTTTGTGAACTATGCTTGGTTTTCACTATGTCAGTTTTATGATGACATAAGATTTAATCACCGAAAATATCACATTAATAAAACTATTATGCATTTTTTGCTTAGCTCAATTCAATAATTCTGTTGTTTTTAATTTTCTAACATTGTGAAAGATGGAAAAAACAAACGTGTTATCATTTTTCATTTCATTGGCAACAACTGACCATTGAAAATGACATAGTAAAAACAAAAGTAGAAAGTGAAATCAATGGAATAAAATTTTAATTACAAATTACTCAAAAAGCAATGTACTGAATGGGTTAAGACTTGAATGAAAGTTAATGTTATGGTTTCAGTCTCGAAGTGTAAAAAGGAGATTATACAAGACTTTAGTAATTTATTATGACTTAAATAAGTGGAATATATAAATGGAAATAGTGCATGAAAAGAAAAAACTTAACACTTCAAGTTAATCGAATGGACTATGAAAGAGTGAAATGATAAGATGAAATATTTAAGATAAATTCAATGGATTAAGTGATTTTGTTTTAGTAATAATTACGTCAAAGTTTGGATTTGTCGTATCAGCGTTGGTCATGGCCACTATAACCACACCTATATTAAACTTGGCCACATAGTTGACAACAATCGACAGAAAAATCAGAAGAACCCGCAGATGTCGTTGTCCCAAGCGAGGTCCTAGAAAGAAACAAAAAATAAAAACACCATTATCATAGTTAAAAAAAGTTAAGTCCTTAATTATTTTATTAAGAAATCAGTAGCTAGAAAGCGCAATATTATAAAAAAAAGTAGTAAAATTCTTTAGAATGTATCATGCATTTTTTTATACTTTTTTTGGTGATTCGACTAAACATTCTTTCAGATCTTGAAGTTGAAACGTCTTATCCATAGTTTTTAGTTATTTAAATTTTTCATGGAAAAACACTTTATTTAGCTACAATTCAATTAAGAACCAATACAATTATTCCAATAAATTAAAATAAATTTATAGGAAAATTGTTCAAACCGAATGATGGGAATAAACACCTCCTGAATTAAAGTTTATATACACTTTGCTATCATGCCACCTTTTTTTATTCTTTTTATTGAAAAGAACGTGTATTTTTTTATTAATAAAATTGTATCCCCTGTTTTACCTGTTTTAATGTCTGTGCTCATCACGTGTTATTAGCAATGAGTATTATATATATTAAGTATATTTTTAACGCGTTTTTTCTAATGTACACCGAATCACTGCTGAAATCAAACTCAACTCCAGTGAATACATGATAAATCTTTTTATTATCCGCTTCTTGAAAAATAATCACGGTCACTTTGGAAAAGCCTCTGATTAGCCTCAGTTTACCGTACATGTGTATTAAATTTAATAAATCAAAGTTCTCTATACAACTGTTCAATGATAATCACATAATTTAATCAGCAGATAAACTCAATAGTGATTTCTATATTTGATTTTTGCCTAAGTCTATTACACAAATGTCCACATTTTTTAAATGTGCAGCAGTAATCTTTTGTTAGTACCAACAACAACCACATTGTAAACATGGTTCAAAGTTTTATAATTTGTGTTAAAATCAATAATTGAACGTTTAAATGATAAGATATTGGTCGGGAATTTCTAAACAACAAAAACACAATCTGCTGAAATTGAATTAGAAAAGCAATTAACGCCTGAATCTAACAACAAAATTTATGGCATCAAACAAAAGAGATTAAAAGTAAAACATAACCTTGTGATTGTATTGAAAGATATTAAATATATACCAAAATCTGCTTATTTAATGCTTAAGCAAAAATTCGTTAGTACAATTAATTGTTCTTACTTTGACTTTAAGCTCAATAAACGATTTTAAACTATCAAACAACTAGAATTTGTATTTAAAATCAAGTATGATTTGGGAAAAATTAAACATTTAGAATTTGTATTTAAATCATATAAAATCAGCAAAAATAAAATATAACAAGTTAAACGATAATTCGTTTTAATAACATATCAAGAGAGTTTTTATGGAAAAGCTTTGTTCTTTTTAATTATTTTCCAACATTTTGTCATTGTGAATTCTTGGAAGAAAAGGTGCGTTTAACTCAGTTCAGACAGAATATATTTTCAATTAAATTAATATTTCTGTTCGGCCGCCACCTCTCTGAAGACAATGAAAAACTTCAGAGAGTAATCATTGCCAAGTATAGTTTCTTGAGAACATAATCCGTTTGGAGTCAGCATAAAACTCGTAGGTCCAGTTCTCAATCATTTGTTTTCAAACATTTAATAACACACACAACACAATTGACATAAGAAGCTTGATTAAAGTCCTTCCAAGGATTGTAATGGCCAATTTATATTTTTTTTATTTAGAGTGCGTTTATTGGAAATATTCCATAAGTAGTGAATAAGTTAGTTGCATCTACTCCATCAAGTGTTTTAGTAAATTATTGTTAGACGTCACCTGACTTACGTATAACTCTTTTTTACTTAATTTGACTAAAAGTTTTTTAGCATGCCATATTTTTAATTTTGCTGTTAAACCTTATGAACTTAATATATTTTGATTTTCGGACTTTTACAGGGTGACAAACAATAAGTGATGGTAAACTTCTTTGCGCTGCACAGTGGGCCAACCGAATCAGAAAACTGGCCAAAAGTCAAGTGTTCTGAATAAAACAAGGATTGATGCCATTATGATGTAGACATATTGAAGTACACGTGTACACATTTGTAAGTGTTTTGAGATAATAATTTTTGAATAGCATGTGGTAGCACTCAATAATGTTGCAGCGCTACAAGTATATTCCAATTAATTAAAACTTCCTTATTATAAAGATGCCTATGTTAATTTTGTATTAATCTTTCTATTGACGTTAAAAAAGTCAATAGTGGCAATGCTGGAATAGGCAATTAATAACAAATGCAAGCTCAATATTTCCAAATACAAATATATATGTGTCATTCTTTTACAAACCGTACAGATTTGAACAAAAAATAACCGACCCATTTTTGATTTACATGAAATTTTTTTACGGGTTCTATATAGAAAAAAAAGAGACACGTGTTAGAGGATTTATTTTTACAATAGAGGGCGTTAAAAGTTTGAGTTTTTCGTGACTTTTGCCTTGGAGACTAATTTTCAAAAATTCATAACTTCGGTTCTGTTTAAGCTAAAGACAATTTTTTTTGTTTCATTTTGAAGATAAGAATTTTGTTTCATTGTAAACTTAAAAAACTGTTAAAAAATTGAAAAAAATTAACGAAACAGCAGGCAAACAGAAAATATAGCATGCAAAGTGCTGTATATTTTACGCCGCCAATTCGGTTCATCCCCTCTAACGCTGCGCAACCGCTGGGATCTTGTAATTCTCTTTGCGTTGTTGTTGTAAATTTGCTAAGTAGTTATTGTTGTACAGTAAGCTTTAATTTTTTGTGGATGTTTATTTGTAGCTACAGTCAGCATATGACATCGAACTAATTTAGAAAACAGTTTATACATATGAATTAAAGAGTATATATAATATTGGTAAATCTATTTGTTTTTAGTAAAAGTGTTACCGTATCGGAAATACATATTCATATATATGTATATATTTACATATATATAGTTCACATATTGTAGTGAAGACACATAATCATGTTATAGTTTATTGACCTACTCTAAGAACAATGACTACAATGTGATATTGTGGTATAGTATCATGTTATAATTTATTTAACCTACTTAAACTTTATCAAGTGTCAGCATAAAATATGAGCATGACTTTGTTCTTTAAGTTGATGACAAATGGATTGGAATGTGACTTCACTCATCTTTCATTTCATTTAAAAACCATATTTAAAAGTAATAAAGTAATCAGTTATCAATTGGATTTGGAGTAAGGTGTTTGATTTTCGCTACTGCATAATATGGCGACCGTGACAGGACCGTGGAATTTTTTTTCAATCTGTTGAACGTTTGTTTGCATAGCAAGTAAAAACACAGCAAAAGCAAAAGACTGCTAAAGAAAATTAAAATAAAATTGAAAGAATTCAAACGTTTGTGTAAGAATGTAAAAGAAATATGAAAATTTTTGTTGAACGTTTGTTTGCATAACAAGTAAAAACACAGCAAAAGCAAAAGACTGCTTAAGAAAATTAAAATAAAATTGAAAGAATTCAAACGTTTGTATAAGAATGTAAAAGAAATGTGAAATTGTTTTTTCTATAACAAAGTGAACAATAAAAAAAAATAGACACCAAGATTGCGTTATATAAAACCCTAAATATTTGATAAAAAAGCAAATTTGTGACATCAAAGAACGATCAAATAATTATTCCAACTGAGAACACACAACTTCAAGAAACATGACATGGTGGAAGAAAATCCTAACATATATATGTACCTCTACTGGTAGCTGGCTACGAGGTTGGCAAAGCAACTGAAGGAAGTGATAATAACAACAACATCAACAACAAGCAACTTGTCGATTAGTTTTTATGATCTATTGAATAATTACATGAATTAAGATTGTGAGCTTTAGATCAAGTGAGTTTTCAAGAAGGCAACAACAATAACAACAACTCTGTATAGAGTCAATCACTTAGCTGACTAGACAGTCTGTTTCGGAAATCGCTACATATTCCTCTTCAGTTGTCTTTGAGTGATTAAGCTGTGATCAACTCACTGTTTGAACTAGCATATGAATGTACAGATCCTCTAATTCATTGTTATGAATTGTATGGCTGCTAATCATATGACACCTCAAAGCAGTAGGCCATTTTGGATCACCGCCATTAACTCTATCAAGGGTTGCCATCTGTTCTAGTTGCTTCTTAATTTATTTCAATATTCATTGGTGTTCGATTGTTTGTCGAAATGCACCATAGAAATGAAACGAGTTTTTGCTTCGCCAGAAGCTAGTTGTTCTAAATTCATCCACAACAACGAACACCACAACAACGAACAAAAAACAGCAGAGCACATGAATTTTATTGAACTGATGGCGATTGCAGCAGCTATAATCCTGGCATTCATTTATTTGTCAAAACTAATATGTAAATTTATGATGAGGAATAACAGAAATATACAACAACAAATCTAAAAATTACTACCAGAATATTCAGCAAGTTAAAAAAAAAAATAAAAAATTATAATGTAATAAATATGTAGATGTTTTAGTGATACACTTTAAACTGTCAAAATTATGCAATGGGAAAATATTATTGAGAGAATAAATAAATTGCGGATTAAATTCGGGCAACCATTTAAAAGTTTGAATCAGAAAAGGCCTACAAAACAGGAAACTATAGAAAAACATTTGGAAATTTTATTTGAAAATTATAATGCTATTAGGGCAGAATTACACAGAAATTATGAAAGGTTTACAACACAACACAAAAATGAAGCAAATAATATTTTTCACGCTCTAAGAGATAAATTAATAAAAATTTTACATAAACACAACGTTGAAACAAAAATACCTTTGACATGAGACTGTCCAGTTAATAGGGAATTACTAGAAACGGATGAAAAAGAAGATTTTGAAACAGACACAGAAGGAAATTCGGAAATTATAATGCCACGAACAGAAGACGACATACTGGATAGGACAGCGAAAATTGTCCCAGTGTTTGGTGGTAACGAAACTGAATTGCAAAGTTTCTTAGATGCTTTGACGCTGATTGATAGAATTAAGGATACACATGAGGCAGTTGCCATTGAAGTAATTAAGACAAAACTTAAGGGTCAAGCAAGGAACTTAATTACGGATGAAAGTACCATTCAGAGCATCAAGACAAAACTACAAACGTCCATAAAGGGTGAGTCATCTGATTTATTGTGTTCAAAATTGATGAACATAAGGCAAAATACAAAATCCGCCACCGCATACGCTGATGAAATTCAGGAAATTGCAAAAAAATTAAATGGGGCATACATAACAGAAGGTTATCCCCAAGAAATTGCCGTTAAGTTGGTAAGGCAAAATGCGGCCAAAGCAATCTCACGAAACGCTTCAAATGATGAAGTTAAACTCATTATTAAAACTGGAAATTTTTCGTCTTTGAATGAAGTAATTTCCAAATTTGTAGAATCAAGTACAGAGGCTTCAGCCTCGAATTTTTCGGTTTTTTACTTTAAGCGACGTGGAAATAATAGGCCAAATGGCGGACCTAATAATTATCATGGGCGCGGCCAAGGCTGGCGTCAGAATAACAATCCCAATAACAGAAGGAACGGTGATAATAATGCTAATGGCAACAATGGGCGACATGGTAGTCAAAACAACGGTTATAGAAATTCACAGAATAGAGGCCGAGTAAGGGTAACGCATGAAATCCCGGAAAACGAGATTTCCCCTCAAAATATGGGGGGGGGATCATCAAAATCAGAATTAAAAACGGGATCAATATTCACCTTGAATCTCAATTTGAGTAGTTTTATAAATATTCGCATATCAACCAATAATAATTTTACTACGTTGCTTGTAGACACTGGAGCAGATATCTCGTTAATCAAGGTAAATGCACTCAGTTCATTGAAATTCAACCCGAAAAATATTATTCAAATATCTGGCATAGGAAAAGGAAATATTCAATCTTTGGGCACAGTACAAATTGACCTGGTGGTAGGAAACTTTTTAATTCCTCATGAATTTCATGTGGTATCAGATACATTCCCGATGCCATTTCAGGGTATATTGGGTTTAGATTTCTTAAAAACTTATAATGCCACTATTCAGTACGGGTCTGATATGAATACAAATCTGCTTTCATTAAGACCATATAATTTAAATTACCCAATAAATATTCAATTACTTGAAAGTCTTACTGATGGTGATGTAACACTACCGGCTCGAGCCGAAGTTTTCAGAGTCATAAGAATTGATAACGACGATTCTGATTTAGTGATTCCAAGCCAATCGATACAAGATGGAGTCTATATTGCTGGATGCATAGTATCTAGTATATCATAGTACCGATTGGAACTAGAGGAATATGAATTTGTTATTGAACACATCAAGGGCAAGGACAATTCGGGAGCGGACGCGTTATCTCGAATTGATTTTACCGAAATTAAAACAATCCCAACTACCAATAATGTTCTGATGGTAACAACACGAGCTCAATCAGGAAACAAGACTGAGAATAAAATTCAGACAGCGATTCCCGAAAAGCCTAAAGTTTTCGAAACTATTGGCTTCGCTTGTGTAAAGAAATGGGTTAAAATTAGAACGAACACTATCAAAGGAAAACCTATTATATTTTTTAAAAGAGGCAAACAAGTGCTAGCACACAAAATTAACATAGGAAATACTATTGCTTATGGAAACATCGATTTAGGTCAATTTTTTCCAATTCTTTAAAAAGAAGCAATAAGTAGAAACTTGAACAAAATACAGTTGAATTTAAATGATGCTATATTTAGCCTCATGACTATAGAAGAATTCAAACAAAAAGCTTATAAGCATATAAGGAAAATACAAATAGCGCTTACACCAAAAATATGCATAGTAACAGATAAGGAAGAACAGAAGTTGTTACTAAAAAAATTTCATGATGACCCCATGTTTGGTGGTCATCCTGGAACAACCAGACTAGTTAACAAACTTCGACAATTTTATTATTGGAAAAATATTACTAAAGATGTTAGTAAATATGTGAAGGAATGTCTTCAATGTCAGACTAACAAAACTACAAGACATTTAAAGCCAAGTATGATTATTACACCAACACCCCAAAAACCATTTCAAACGGTAATAATAGACACCATAGGACCCCTACCAATAACAGAAGTAGGAAATCAGTATATTGTTACAATAATATGCGACTTAACCAAATACCTAGTGGCGGTGCCGGTAACTGATAAATCTGCTAAAACTGTGGCAAAGGCACCAATGGACAGATTTATATTGATTTATGGATCTATGAATAGAATACTAAGTGACATGGGCACTGAATATAACAATCAGGTACTTTCGGAACTTCTTACACTACTGAACATTGAAAAAACAATGTCAGCCCCATACCATCACCAAACTCTAGGAACGGTAGAAAGATCACACCGTACACTTAATGAATACATGCGTTCATATATTCACGCAGCTAGAAACGATTGGGATGAATGGGTAAAATATTTCGCATACACTTTTAACACAACACCCTCAACGGTGCATGGATATTGTCCATTTGAATTGATTTTCCCGAATGCTCCAAACCATAACCCACTTATACCATATGATAAAGTAGATCCTGTACATAATTTTGATAATTATTCAAAAGAGGTAAAATTCCGACTGCAAACCGCACTTAAAAGAGCAGAACATTTAATAAATAAAGCTAAACTAAACCAAAAACAATCACACGACAGAAACCTAAACAACATTAACATAACCATAGGTCAAGAAGTATTCATATAAAATAACACAGCACACAAACTAGATTCAATTTACCAGGGACCGTATAAAGTCATTGATGTAGATGACAAAAATAATATTATTGTAAGAATAAAAGAGAAGAACCAGAAAATTAACAAACAAAATGTAAAAATCTTTTAACAATTTATATATTCCTTTCTTTATACATGTATGTATATATTATTGTAAGCTACATACACTTATTTCATAAATTACTTATTTTACTTAGTGTACTTAGCTTAATACATTCAGGTTGATATAAGTTGAATTATAGTAATCACACAAAAAAAAAAAATATCAATTACTAAACCAATTTATAGTACTAAATGAAAATTATATAAAATAATAAACATATCAATAACATTGTAACTGAGATTAAAATTAATTATATTTTGTATTCACACAGAAAACTCTTATTGATATCGTCTGATCAACGACCTCTATAAGACTTTTCCATTTGAAAGGGGAGGTGTAGTGAAGACACATAATCATGTTATAGTTTATTGACCTACTCTAAGAACAATGACCACAATGTGATATTGTGATATAGTATCATGTCATAATTTATTTAACCTACTTAAACTTTATCAAGTGTCAGCATAAAATATGAGCATGACTTTGTTCTTTAAGTTGATGACAAATGGATTGGAATGTGACTTCACTCATCTTTCATTTTATTTAAAAACCATATTAAAAAGTAATAAAGTAATCAGTTATCAATTGGATTTGAAGTAAGGTGTTTGATTTTCGCTACTGCATAATAATATATGAACAATTTAGCTCATTGAGGAAATTTAAAGAATATTTATGTATATTTATATAATAACAACTACGTATTAAACCTGCAAAATAATTAATATTTTCAGTAGTAATTGAATAACTAAGGTCTGCTTATCCTAAGCATTCTATTTTTTAAAACTGTTTAGCTTAATTTCTTATATGGATTATATATAATTTATAAGCTATAGATATTTCTTAATTTTAGAATATTCTATTTTTAATACACAACGATATAGATAGATATGGTGAACATGTATATTGTGTTAGTGTTATGATATAAAATGATATAAATAAGCTTTAATTTTTTATATTAATCAATAATGAAATAATTTAAATAAATTACTTTAATTATATGTATTTTTGATTTGGTAACACTTTTTCTTAAAAGAAATAGTTTCAGTAATATATAAAAATTTATTGAATTAAATAAAAAATTCTTATTTCATATGCCAACTGTAGCTACACGATTAGAATTCACAACACCTACAAAAAAGTTCCGGCTAACTGCGCCAACAACAATTACCAAGGAAATCTACAAACAAGGACGCACAGAGAAGAACAAGATCAGAGCGGAACTTTTAAAACTTTTTGATTTCATCCTACATGTAGGACGGGCTGCAGTATGAGCTTTCGCACATCCTACATGTCCGTCCGACCTGTCAAATCCATCCTACATGTAGCATAGTCCGAAACCCCCTATAAGCATGAAAACTCTTATATAGCAGTAAGGCGGTCCGTGGCAGGACAACGTCTTCCAGGGAATACTGATATTTTATATATAGGTTTTCGCTTCGGTCGGCAGTCCTCTCACTGCTATACTTTTTTTTTTTTGTTTTATTAACCTCAAGAAAAAAGAAAATATAATTTAAAAAGTGGGTTAAACTGGAACGCCTACGCTACGAAATAAAAATTTTCCAATTTATCTTTTTTTCTAATTTTTTTTTATTTCTCTACTTACAGACCCCTTATGCGTTTATAATCATGCGCTTCGCCAACTCCTTTAGATATTGTCTTAAACGTTGATTTTATATGATTTAAATACAAATTCTAAATGTTTGATAGTTTAAATCATACTTGATTTTAAATACAAATTCTAGTTGTTTGATAGTTTAAAATCATTTATTGAGCTTAAGGTCAAAGTTAGAACAATTAATTGTTCTAACGAATCTTTCCAAAGAAACAACAACAACAACAAAATTTTTTTTCAATATGAAAAGGAAAAAATCACTAGCTGATTTTATTGCAAACTTCAAAAATTTTTTCTTAAACTTCAGAGTTTTCCGTCTAATATTAATACAAGCTTTTGCTGAAAATTTCAAAAGCTAAACTCAACAGGTTCTGGTAGTGAGCATTAATGGGTTAAACTATCAAGCAACTAGAATTTGTATTTAAAATCAAGAATGATTTAAACTATCAAACATTTAGAATTTGTATTAAAATCATAGAAAATTAACATGATAATAAGGTTATATAGATATAATTAAGGTTATATAGAAAACTATTAAATTTAGGTTCATTAAAACTTTAAAAATTAATTTTGATTGTTTTTTAGTCTAAAAATTCAATCGCTTTCAGAATTAAGAAGCCCAAAAAATAGCCCGAAATTGCATTTCCGTTGAAGTTGACGGGCTATAAAAAAGTTTTCTGTAAAAACTATCATTGAAAGTCCACAAACAGCCGCGTTAGGAATTAAGAAGCTCAAAAATGAGAATTAATGGGTTAACAAAGGATGTAAATCCTTACAATAATTATTTACAAAACCGTTGTTTAAGATATGATGAAAAACTTCTCAATATGGTTAATCTTACAGAAAATTATTACAAAAAAAAAATCATGACTGTTTTTAAAAATTTAGACCTTCACCTTTAAAGCCATTTGTGACATTCGTAGTATATCAGTGATTACTTCCACTCTAATATTAAATAAATATTAAATAATTAAATAAAAAAAAAGTCGCATTCAAGAATAATAATAAAATAAGGAATTTTGACTGAAAAGTGTTCATTTTGAACATTATATTCGATATTTTGAACATTATATTGGCACCAATGAATCAAATTAAAATATAGTTATTTTCATCAAAAACAGCAATCCTTACCCCATGAAAAACTCTGACTACGGTCCAAGTCAATTTTTGTATTAAAACCAGATTTAGTGATACAAAAAGATTTAATATATTACCTATATGATTATGATATGATTTTTCTTAACACATTTATTTACACAGCAATTTTTATTGCAAATAATAAGTTAATTCATTATCCGTATCTTTTTTAAATCTACATTTTTAGACATCTGCGACAGAATTATTCCTCAATGTCCCAGAAGGAGTTTTAAGCTTCCGTGGTGTACTACTTACTGGCCTTAAAAAGTTGACAAATTTTTCAATTTATATGAAGCCACAAATAATATTGAACACTTCAATAAGCATCAGCACTACTTAAGGGAATTTAATTTACTCAACAAGTTCTTGTACAAGCAGTAAGTACATTAGCTGTTATGAGTTTAATATTAAGTCAGATCCTAAAAAATTCTGGAATTTTATAAATTCAAAATAATCGACTGCCGGATTTCCGAATTCCATGTATTATGAAGGTGTTTGGTCACATTCATACTGTGAATCTGCGAATTTGTTTGCTAAATATTTTTGCTTTAACTTTATTAATGATAATAACATTAATGTTGATATTAACTCCAACCTTGGAGCTTATATTGATTTTGGCTGTTTTCAAATCTCAGACATTGATGCCTCTAACTTTATTGCTGGATTGACGAACTCACAAAGAAATGGTGTTGATGGATTATCAGCATTCCTTTTAAAGAAATGCCATAATTCACTTATATTACCTATTAAAATTATTTTCAATAAATCTCTACAATCGGAAACTTTCTTGGATGCTTGGAAAGTTTCTTTCATCACTCCAATTTATAAAAATGGAAATAATAATCAAATTTGTAATTACAGACCAATATCCAAGCTTTCGAATTTTTCAAAAATGCTTGAGAGTATTGTAAAATTGAAACTCTCTTTTGAAATAAAAAATATAATCTCTCCAACCAGCATGGCTTTATGCCGAATCGGTCAACACTCACAAATCATGCGACCTTCTCAGACTATTGTATATCGGCGTTCAAAGATGGCATGAAAGTTGATGCTATCTACACGGATTTTGCAAAAGCGTTTGATAAGGTCTCTCATCATATTTTATTAACAAAATTTTTTCATTTGGGATTTCATACAAATTTTTTACATTGGGTTAAGTCATACCTAAGTAATAGACTAAGTGTAGTATCCATTCAAGGAGATACCTCGGATCCATTTATTGCTTTCTCTGGCGTTCCTCAAGGGAGTATTCTAGGACCAATCCTTTTTATTATTTTTGACATTAGTAATTGTCAAATGGTGTTCCCGAAACCATTTGTCATTGAATATTGATAAATGTTTTACAGTTTCTTTTTTAAAATCAAATACCTCAATTCAAAATCAATATAACTTCAATAGTCTACCTTTGAAGTTTGTCCCATTAATTAAAGATCTGGGAGTTATATTTGACTCCAAATTCACGTTTGTCTATCACTTAAATTATATAATTCCAAAAGCTTATTCACTTTTGGCATTTATTAAGCGCAATAGTTATGAATTTTCTGATCCATACACGCTTAAAATTCTTTACACAAGTCTGGTGAGGTCTAGACTAGAATATGCGAGCTTTATTTGAAACCCGTACTATGATACTCATATAAATCGTTTGGAACGCGTCCAACGTAAATTTCTTAAATTTGCACTTCGTTCTTTTAACTTTACTCATCTCTTGCCCTCTTACGAAGCTCGTTGTAAATTTATTAATTTAAAATCTCTCGTAAATAGAAGATCAATGGTTTCCCTCTTACTTATTTACAATATTATTTCTGGCATAACGGATTGCTCATACCTTCTGGAACAAATTAACTTTAATGTGCCATCCAGATTTTTAAGATGTACTGCCCCATTTAATATTCGAGTTCACCGAACAAATTATGCTTCAAACTCACCGATCACAAGAACTTTGCGAGAGTTTAATATTTTATCAACTGTGTACTCCATTGATTTTTCTGTATCTAAGACAATATTGTTCAATCAATTATCTTCAATTTATTAAGTTGTAACATATTATTATGGCATATATATATATATATATATATTATTCTAAATTGTATAAAAAAAATATAATTATTAAAATTGTATATAATATCTAGCCAGCAAGGAATATATTCCATTGATTAATAAATGAAAAATGAAAACGAAATTGTATAATATTGCTAAAATTTATATGTTTATTTTACTCCTGTTTAGTATAAATTTTTTTTTCTTATAACAAATCTTATTCTGCATAACACACATTTATTAAGAACAATATGTTTTTTTATAAAAAGAATAAATAAAACAGCTAATAACAGGCTAAAATGATTATCAAATACCATTATACAATGAAATCAAAATCATCATTATCATCATCATCATTAAGTGGCGTGTTCCTTTAAACTTTCATATTTTAGCTTTTCTAATGGCATACTTAAAGTTTCAGAGATTCTCTTTGAACTAGATTCTAGTATGCCATTTTCTGTGCCCCCGATTGAACTAAAGCTGGGATCGTTCCACCGTTGAACATCAGTAGTGCCCCAAATGAGGAACACCAAGTTGCCAAGAAAGAATATCACAGCTCCAATTAGAAAAACAATTTGCCATTGAGTGCGTTCGTGCTAAAAAAACATTTTACAATATCATTCGTTAGACCCTTAAAATAGCAAAATAAACTTACCACATCCGTTACAACAATGCCAACGACCAGCGGTGTCACAATAGGAACTATATTTGCAATCGTATTGAGAATGCCCATCAACACTCCAGTATGATTTGGGGACAAGTCAATGATATTCAATAAACTGCCAATAACAGCACCGCTATTCAAACCCACATTCAGTGTCATGAGCACGATGGCCCAAGGCTTTTGCTGCTCATCTAGAAAACCAATGCCAATCAGACAAGCTGCTGGTATCCAGAAAGCAATGGAGTTAAAAGTCTTTCGAAGTGCCGTCAGGGAAAGCAACTGTTTCTTCAGCAGAATATCAGCTGAGATCAGAAAAACATACGACATAGCCCACATTGCGAGATATGGTAACGCCGAGTAGAAGGCATTACTTCTTATATCCATGTTAAGAACGCCATTCATATATGCGGGTATCTGGGACTGCATGGTGGTGGAACCCCAACCCTGGGCGCAGCGCACTATTAGCAATGTCTGAAAAGGCACTGAGGTCCAAATGGCGCGCCATGGTATGGGAATCTTTTCCTTTTCAAAGTTAACATTATTCAATAGTGAACACTCAATATAATTTCTTTCGGCTGCCGAGATAATCTTCGAATCAGCGGCAGTGTTTGAGGCAAGAAAAAGCCACAGAACGCACCAAGCGAATCCGATACCAGCGGAAATATACGAAATTCCTGGCCAACCCATAGTGCTGGCAGCGATTAAGCCACTGGTACTCATGGCCAGAACTGTACCGCATTCAATGCCAGTGTAACTGAAAGCACCAAGCCGATTTCGTTCATGCAGTGGTGACCATTTGGCCAGATGCTCGTTTATGCATGGAAAAATCATGCCTTGAAAGAGACCCTGTAGTATACGTATGCCACAATAAACTTGCCATCCACCCCAAGGTATGCAGAACGGAATGATCAAACTGAAGATGGCCGATCCAAAGGTAGCCACAAGCATTATTAATTTTGCACCAAATCGCCGACAGAAATAGCCCGCGGGAAACTGTGTTAGCACATAGCCCCAGTAGAAACTCGAAATAATATAGGATATTTTCATCGGACTCCAGTTGTACTCCTGAAAAAATGCAAGATATAATATATTATTACTATTGCACATAAAAAATAGCATGTAATATATAAAAAAAACACTGAGCAGGAGCCTTAAGTGCTCGTTTAACTTTGTAAAAAAATTATTTTACGATTATTTTTCTTGTAAAAACTTAATTTATAAAAACCCATCAATTTTAACCAGGGCTCGGACTTTGATGACCTAAAAAAATGACAAAAATTACCTAAGTACTGCAGAAAATGACCTAAAAAACGCAAACAATTACATAACAAATAAACAACAAATAAAGCTTTAAAAATAAAACATTACTAAACTTCAGGGCCGTAGACAAGGCGGGTTTAGGGAGTTCAAACCCCCCAGAGGTCCGGCATATCAGTAAAAATTAATGCATTTAAGCAATTATTTCATTAAATCACTTTAATATGTTCCAAAAAAATTTAAAAGTCATATAATGACGTTGCTTTAACGTGTAAAAGTCTGTGTTATGAGTTAGATCTTCTAAACAACAATATTAAAAATTAATGTATCGTTATTTATCGGATCAAACGTGATACATTAACAATTGTCATCACTACTCTTAACATCGGCAGTTGTAGATAATGATAGGGATCAGAGAACAGCTTGAGTGCATTCAAATGGCGTTTCGATTGTCTCGTCAATAAACGAGCACCGAATGTGCTTCCTGCATTTAAATTAATGCGCAAATGCATGTACCAATCGCTGTTGATACGAATGCCTAGAGTGTGAGCGCTAGCGATTACGAACGTCTGAGACACAAGAATGGCAAACAAGGCAAGACATGAGGAACAATCGCCAAAAGCACGGAAAATCCATGCTTTTATGCTCATTCGCACAAAGGAAAAATATTAGTTGCAGTGTTGCATTTTTTTATTCTGCGAATGTTGTTACCAGACACAAAAAATTGCAATATTATAAAATAAGATTTTAAATAGAGTTTTTATCGCACAAGTTGACGAATAAAAAGTCAACAATCAACTTCTATGCTAATTTGACTGCGAGGTGGATAGCAGGAATTGAATTCAATTAATGCGAAAATTACTTATATTAATATAGCCAATGGTATAAAAAATTTCTTTGAAGCCATAACCTTTGATTAGAATGAGATATTGGGGTAATTTTTTCATGTAAATTATTTTTGAGACATTAATTATAAAAACAACATTTTGGTATAAATAAATTTCGCCCAAAAAAAGTCATAGGGCAAAAAAAAACCTTTTTGTTTTGATGACAATTTTTTGCAAAAGAATGCTATGTCATATGAAAGGTAGTCAGGAATTTTATATAATAGTATAGATGATTTCCAAAATATTTTGGCTGTAGAGATAACCATCCGTGAGCTGGAATGCTTTGAAATCACCTCTAAAATCAAGTTTTTTGTAAAAATATTGGCTGGTATGGTAGTTTAAAAAATATAAACGGTCAGATATAATAGTTATGAAAAAATTTTTCTAATCAGCATTAACAAATGTTAAATTTTTGCATTCGGATTAATAAAAATGCTGTTTTTCGTGCATTTATTAATTATTTTATTACTTATTAATTATTTTTAATTGCATACAAAAAACATAGTTATTTCAAATGCTATTCTCACTTTCTGCAATTGATTGATTGATTCCTGGTCAGAATTCCGTATATTGATATATATTAAAACCAAAATATAAATTATAAAATAAGCACATACTAAAAAAATGCAAGAAATTAAAAAATCACATGAATTAAATTGCGAGCTTTAGATCAAGTAAGTTTAGCATTAATATTTTGAAATAAAATATATCAAAAATATGTATGAAAAAAGCATTATCTTTTATGCGATTGCATACATTTCAATTGTTGATGCAGATAGGAAGATTTTTTTCCGCCATATAATTTCTGGCAGTTTATTTCTTAAAACTATTACACCAACCAATATTTTGACAAAAAATTTTATTTTTAGAGGCTATTTCAAACCATTCCATTACACAAATGGCTATCGCTAGAATCGAAATATTTTAGGAATCTT
This sequence comes from Dichetophora obliterata, assembly GCA_963920525.1. Taxonomy (NCBI): domain Eukaryota; kingdom Metazoa; phylum Arthropoda; class Insecta; order Diptera; family Sciomyzidae; genus Dichetophora; species Dichetophora obliterata. The sequence goes on from OY986437.1 coordinate 15,612,942, forward strand.
CATAAATGCTATTGCAACCAAGGATTATTTTGAGGAACTGACACAAGCAACTTAACCTTCAGCCTTTAATATTCATAGCAAAAAGATAAAATATATAATAAAATATAAAGAGTTATGTGGCGAATGAAACGAATATTTTATTAAATATTCTTATAAAATAACATATCATTTTTTTTACAAGATATTTATATTGTATCGAAAATGTTATTTTATTATTTCTTATTATATATAAAAAAATATTTTTATTATAGAAACAATAAAACAGTTGCATATCATAGAAAAATATAATAAATACATTAATAACCAGGGCTCGTACTTTGATGACCTAAAAACTGGCATAAGTGGCATAAAAAAACTCAAACTATTACATATTGTAAAAAATAAAGAAAAAAGCCTTAAAAATAAAATATTACTAAACTTAAAATTTATTTTATAGAATATTTTGTATACACAGCGTTACAGTATATTACAATGTATATTTTAAGTTATTAAAATTATTAAAATTGAAAGAACGTTGATTGTCTGACAGAAAAAATTCTTTCTACTTCTACTTCCTCCTCTTATTTCATAGTATTAACATTTTCCCCTCTAATTTTTCATCAGTAGATCATAAAAATAGATTTAATACAAACTACCATATCCTAAGTTTTTATATAACTTTTTTTCGATATTTTTGATTGAAGGGACTCTATTGCTAAAAGAATATGTGAAAAAATTTTAATTTTTACTTTTTTTAGTACGAAAAAAATCGAAAAAACTTTTAAAATTACACAAAAATTACCTAAAAACCCGAAAAATGTTCTTAAAGTTAAAAATGTCCAAAAATGACAATAAAATAACTTAAATTTAGCAAAATAAAATTTTAAATAGCATTTTGTAAGAGCTGTCAACTTCGTTTTGACAGTCTTGGTCTTTGGCGATCAGCTTCAACCCTACCTTGCCTAATTTTACAATGCTACCCCATGAGCATTCTTTAATTCTTTAAAATTTTAACAAATAACATTCAACATCCAATTACTAATCGTAAACAAAAGATTTTGTGACCGATGACGTCAGAACTATCAGCTGTTTTTGTTTACAATATGGCGGCTCTTTTCTTTGCATGATCTTTATTTCTTGGTTCATGAGTATATATATGTCATTCTTGTTGGCTTTACTGTTATCATCCCTATCAGAGATTTGCATGAGACCATTCGTCAGTTTTTGCCACTCGAGTAACAATCGTCGTCAGCCGTAATCGCACACAAGAAAAAAATGCATATATACCGCTCGAGTTCGTAAACACCGATTGCTGCAAAGCACACTTTGTCACGATTGCGAATTGATGCAAAGGCAGCCTCCAGACCACGAGATCATTCGGATGCTTCGCTTAAAGCTCGAGTGTCAGCTGCTGCATGAATTTTTGTTGTTTCCATACTTCTCTGACCTTCTCTAGCAGCGCGTTCTTCTTTGTGCTGTTTGTTTTTTTTAGTTTATTGCTTTCTTTTTTCTACTGTGGAGCAATCAGTATTGCCAGTAACAAGTTTTATGACAGTAAACTTTTAAAGTAAGCTGTGCTAAAATTTGCATGAAAGTTAATCTTAAAAGCGACGTAAATTAGTAAACAAACTACTTACTATTGAAAGTTTGTCGGTAAAATAACAACAATGTTTTGCTTTCAATGAAAATTCTTTATCCCTTCAAGACAAGCGTTACCAAAACTCCAACACAATTAAAAAATGTTTGCTGAAAACCAACACAAACTTGTCATTAATTTGTTGTTTTTTTTTTTATAAATGTGAGAAAGTGCAGGTTTAGCAAATGTCACGAGCTGAGCGAAGTTGTGAAAGTTAGAAAGAGATCCTTCTGACAACTGTTGTAAAGAAGCGACGTGTGCTTCGAAAACGAGCAGGTATTTATTAATAAAACAAATTTTGTACAACTGTTAACTTGCCAAAGAATGGCTAAAATTTTAGGTTATGTTGTGTAGTCGAACTGATAAAAACACTTCAGTCTTTAATTTTGATTCATTTAATTAAATACCTCTAATTTCGGGAGTAAGAACTGCGAAATTTCTACAAGAACTTGGTGCCAGAATATGTTTAGAAAAGTCCAAGAAAAGCGTAGAATATGATTTGATCAAAATTATAGATGTCTGTGATATTTATCAAAAGCGGCGAATATGGACAATTTAAAATTATGTAACATTTAAATTAAAATCGGTTATTTTTAACAGTAGATACAGTAAAATTGAAAAGAAAAATTAATTTAATATTTAAAAGAGTTTGCTTAATCCTTGATTAATAACCTTAAAAAACATCCGTAAATGAAACTCACAATTATAACGACTCAAGTGTATAAATCTTAAAAATTTTTAAATTCGAAATTATTTAAACCTTTTTTTTTTAGTTATAAATAGTTTTTATTAATTTCATTCACTAATTTTATGCTAAGAATAATTTTGAATGTAGTGCTACTAGGTGTAATCCACGCTACTTGTGAAATCACACGTACACGTTAGTTTAGTCAGATTTTTCACATCACCATCCTAAAACTAATAGAAATTTTATTCTGCTAACTTACTTAAGTTTCTTACAGCAATACATGTTTAGTAATGTTTTATTTTTAATGCTTTTTTTTTATTAATTTTTTTATGTAATTGTTTGCGTTTTTTATGTCACTTATGTCAGTTTTTAGGTCATCAAAGTACGAGCCTTGGCTATTAATATATTTTTTTCTATGATAAGCAACTGTTTTACTGTTTCTATAATAAAAATGTTTTTTAGTACATAATAAGAAATAATAAAACAACATTTTAGATACAATATAAATATCTTGTAAAAAAAGTTATATTAAATATTTTATAAGAATATTTAATAAAATATTCGTTTCATTCGCCACATAACTCATTATATTTTATTATATATTTTATCTTTGTGCGATGAATATTAAAGGCTGAAAGTTAAGTTGTTTGTGTCAGTTCCTCAAAATAATCCTTGGTTGCAATAGCATTTATGAAAATTCCTCAAATATTTCGATTCTAGTGATAGCCATTCGTGTGATTGAATGGTTTGAAATAGCCTCTAAAAATAACATTTCTTGTCAAAATATTGGTTGGTGTAATAGTTTTAAGAAATAAACTGCCAGAAATTATATGGCGGAAAAAACTCTTCCTATCTGCATCAACAATTGAAATATATGCAATCGGATAAAAGATAATGCTTTTTTCCATAAATATTTTTGATATATTTTATTTCAAAATATTAATACAAAACTTACTTGATCTAAAGCTCGCAATTTAATTCATGTGATTTATACAAAACTTTTAAAATTAAAATATCTTCATAAGTTTTATTTTGTTTTTTAATTTCTTACAATATTTTTCAGTATGTGCTTATTTTATAATTAATATTTTAGTTTTAATATATATCAATACACGGAATTCTGACCAGGAATCAATTAATCAATTGCAGCCACTCAAAACCTTCCCAACGATATCATGAAAGTGAGAATAGCATTTGATATAATTATGTTTTTTGCATGTAATTAAAAATAATTAATAAGTAATTAAATAATTAATAAATGCACGGAAAACCACATTTTCATTAATCTGAATGCAAAAATAGAATGTTTGTTGATGCTGATTGGAAAAACTTTTTCATAACTATTATTTCTGACCGTTTATATTTTTTAAACTACCACACCAGCCAATATTATTACAAAAAACTTGATTTTTAGAGGTGATTTTAAACGATTCCAGCTCACGGATGGCTATCGCTACAGCCGAAATATTTGGGGTATCATCTATACTATTAAATAAAATTCCTGCCTACCTATTATATGGCATAGCATTCTTTTGCGAAAAATCGTCCAGTTTTGCGCAAAAATTGTTAAACTGTTTTTGTCTTTTTTTTTGCCCTATGATTTTTTTTAGGCAAATTTATTTATACCAATATGTTGTTATTATATTTAATGTCTCAAAAATAATTTACATAAAAAAATAAACCCAATATCTCTTTCCAATCAAAGGTTATGGCTTCAAACATAAATTTTTTTATACCATTGGCTATATTAATAAAAGTAATTTTCACATTAATCGTTTTCAATTCCTGCTATCCACCTCGCAGTCGAATTAGCATAGAAGTTGATTGTTGACATATTTTTTCGGCAACTTGTGCGATAATAACTCTAATTAAAATCTTATTTTATAATATTGCAATTTTTGTGTCTGGTAACAACATTCGCAGAATAAAAAAATGCAACACAGCAACTAATATTTTTCCTTTGTGCGAATGAGCATAAAAGCATGGATTTTCCTTGCTTTTGGCGATTGTTCCTCATGTCTTGCCTTGTTTGACATTCTTGTGTCGCAGACGGTCGTAATCTAGCGCTCACACTCTAGGCATTCGTATCAACAGCGATTGGTACATGCATTTGCGCATTAATTTAAATGCAGGAAGCACATTCGGTGCTCGTTTATTGACGAGACAATCAAAACGCCATTTTAATGCACTCAAGCTGTTCTCTGGTACACACACTTCAGCCACCAAATGATTTTAATTTTCCCTCGAGCGGTTCTCGAAAATGTAAATTACAGCACCCATGATTTTGTCGCAGGAGTTTGCTGGCTTACTTCATATATGCAAATGAATCCTATTGTAAGTTCTGTGTTTTCTTTAGCTCTGCTTATGGCGGCATCTCTTCGTAATTTTCGGCACAACAAAAAATGTTTATAAAATAAAAGTTTCAGCCACTTTTTTGGGACTATTTTATAGTCAAGACTTTTTTCCAAATAACTTTCGAATGAAAGATGTGAGTCTTAACCTGATTTAATTTTTCAGGAATGTGTTAAGTTCTTCATGAATTTTTCAAAGTAGATGTTACAATGTTGATTTTTCAAAGTTGATTTTTTAGAATTCTGACCCGATGGAAAGTATTAACTCAATCGTTGAAGTATTTTTTTTTTATGATTTATGAAGTTTGTGTAAAATTAATATATATGAGAGAAATAAAATATAGTTCTTATCTCTAAAATTTCTTAAAACATACATCCGTAATTCAATGGGCGAGAACCGTTTGAGCGGATGTGCATCCCTAGGCATACACAATGATCGCACAGAAACAGAGCAGGACGTGCTGAAAGAATTTGCAAAAAAAAGACGACTAAATTTAAATCTCTAGCAAATTACTTTTAAAATGTTTAACAATGTATCCCCTTTTTCCATTATCCATTTGTATCCCCTTAAATATTCAGCTTTTTCTATTTTATAACGATGTACAAATTATGTTGGCATTACGCCAGTGAGCTAAACCATTTTGCACAAACCTCCAAAACTCATGTTTTTTGTTTTTATGTTGGCTGGTGTAATATTGGTAAAAAATAACTGTCAGAAATTAAAGGCTGGAAAAAGTTCTTCAAATCTATATCAAAAACTTAAAATTTTTGCAATCGGATTACATGTTAGTATAATGCTTTTTTTCTTGCATATTTTTAACATTTTCTATTTTATTTCCTTACAAAAACTTTTAAATTTATATTAACTTCATTACTTTAATTATTTAGGTGTTTAATTTATAATTAATACTTCAACTTTAATATGTATAACTTTTCAGACCAGGAATCAATGCAAGCAATTCGAATTCAATTCAAATTTATTAGTGATTATTAATCCTTGACTTCAGTGTAATAAGTATACAGATATATATATACATACAGATTATTATTTTATAATATAATTACAAAAAAAAGTATAGCAGTGAGGGGACTGCCGAGCGAAGCGAAAACCTATATATAACGTATTAGTATTCCCTGGAAGACGTTGTCTTGCCACGACCGCATCACTGCTATATAAGAATTTTCATGCTAATGTAGGGTTTCGGACTATCCTACATGTAGGATGGATTTGACAGGTCGGATGGACATGTAGGAATGTGCGGAAGCTCATACTGCAGCTCATACTACATGTAGGATGAAAATCAAAAAGTTCTAAAAGTTCCGCCATGATCTTGTTCTTCTCTGTGCGTCCTTGTTTGTAGATTTCCTTGGTAATTGTTGTTGGCGCACTTAGCTGGAAATTTTTTGTAGACGTTGTGAATTCTAATTGTGTAGCTACAGTCGGCATATGAAATTAGAATTATTTTTGTTAAGAGCTTATAGCAATTTATTAATTTTTTTTATATATTACTGAAACTATTTCTTTTAAGCAAAAGTATTACCATATCAAAAATACATATAATTTAAGTTATTTATTTAAATTATTTCATTATTGAATTAATATAAAAAATTAAAGCTTATTTATATCTATTTATATCATGACACTAACTCAATATACATGTTCACCATTTCTATATTGTGTTGTGTATTAAAAATAGAATACTATAAAATTAAGAAATATCTATAGCATATAAATTTTATATAATTCATATAAGAAATTGATGCAACAGAATGCATAGGAAAAAACAGAATGCATAAGATAAGCAGACTTTAGTTATCCTATTACAACTGAAAATATTAATTATTTTGCAGGTTTATTACGTAATTGTTATTATAAAAAATAATAAAATAAACTGGCCATTTCAGCCCTTGGAAGGACTTTGACCTAGCTTCTATTGATCAAATGTGTTGTGCGTGTTATTAAATGCTTGATCACAAATGACTGAGAACTGGACCTACGTGCTTAATGCCGACTCCGAACGGCTTATGTTCTCAAGAAGCTTTACATGGCAATTTTTACTCTCTGAGGTTTGCCATTGTCTGCAGAGAGGTGACGACCGAACAGAAAAATTAAATCAATTGAAAAAACTTTCTGTCTGAGCTGGAATTGAATCCGGGCTACCTCGGTTCTTTAGCTTAGGGGCCACGCACTCTACCCACTAGGCTACGGCCGCCACCAATTGTTATTATATAAATATATACAAATACTCTTTAAATTTCCTCAATGAGTTAAATTGTTCATACATATGAATTATATATATGGGCATTTCCATGGTGTCGCACGGGACAGTCGTACGCAGTTAAAGTGAAAAAAAAGTAGTAATAACACTGATTTATGTTTTGATAATGGTCTTAACTTATAACTCATAGTAAGCTCTATAAGTGGTGCTAAGGTTGATTATCGGTAATTTTTCCTTTTCAAAATAATTGCCAAAAACAACGGGGGTCGCACGGGACAAAAAACGGAAGTTTTTTTCGAGGACAACAACTCAAGCGCCGAATTCAGCGAAGTCTGATTGAATATTTCAAAGAGTTTATTTTATGGATGTTGTGCATTGGTGTTTCTTTTAAATTGCCCAATAATATTTAACACTTATTTTTTAATTTAATATTAAGCTCGGTCGCACGGGACAGGTCGCACGGGACAGTTTTTTCCATTGCAATTTAATTGGGCAATTAAGTAATTAGGTAGTAAAGTAATTATGTAATTTAGTAATTAAAAACAAATTCAATATATTTTCCTTTAATTGCATCAAACATTTTTTCATTATCTTTAGCCAATGCCTTCCATTTTTACTAAAACAAAAATGTTTGCGAAACATTTACTAAACTCTTACGAAAAAGAAAAACTACATTTGTGAAACAGAGCAGACGATGTGATCATCATGGTTAATAATTTTATGTACAAATTGCTTAAATTAATAAAATAAAAATGTTTCTATTAGATAATATCATAAAATAATAAGTTTTTATAAGTTTTAATTTTTTGGTCACGGTAGACTTTCCTGGAAATGCCCATATGTATATATATATATATATGTATGTATATATATGTATGTATGTATTTCCGATACGGTAACACTTTTACTTAAAACAAATAGATTTACCAATATTAAATATACTCCTTAATTCATATGTATAAACTGTTTTCTAAATTAGTTCGATGTCATATGCTGACTGTAGCTACAAATAAGCATCTGCAAAAAATTAAAGCTTACTGTACAACAATAACTACTTAGCAAATTTACAACAACAACGCAAAGAGAATGACAAGATCTCAGCGGTTGCACAGCTTTAGAGGGGATGAACCGAATTGGCGGCGTAAAATATACAGTACTTTGCATGCTATATTTTCTGTTTGCCTGCTAGCAAGATCTCAAGTGGAGGGAGGCATTAAAAGAGACTTCAAAACTAACTGCTGAAATAAAATGAAATTTCAATTTTTCATATTTGTATTTTGTTTGACTGTCGTGAAGTCTCTCTTAATGCCTCCACTTTAGATCTTGCTAGCAGGCAAACAGAAAAAATAGCAAGCAAAGTGCTATTTATTTTTTACCGCCAATTCAGTTCATCCCCTCTAACGCTGCGCAATCGCTGTGATCATGTCATTCTCTCTGCGTTTTTGTTGTAGATGTGCTTGATAATTGTTGTTGTGCAGTTAGCTTTAATTTTTTTGTAGATGTTATTTGGTAGCTACAGTCGGCATATGACAATCGAAGTATTTTTATAACGCTTTATATATATGTACATAAAAACACTTACACAAAAAACCTGCAAAATAAATTTATATTTACAGTTGTAATTGAATTACTACAGTCTGCTTATCATAAGCGTTCTATTTCTTACCGCCTAATGTTGTAAATCGAAAACGCAAACAAACGACAAGTAAGACACGAGAAGCAACACCTTTTTTTATACAAAATTCTATTGCTTCTCGTGTCTTGCTTGTCGTTGGTTTGCGTTTTCAATTTACAACACTAGGCAATTAAACTGTCTACGTACATTTATTATATTAAATTATAAATAATTTTTATACTATATCTATTTCTTATATATTCTTATTTAAATATACAACAGAAACTATATATAGTGTGCATGTATATTGTGTTATATAAAAAAATTTAAATTTTTAAATTAATTCAATAATGAAATAATTTAAAAAATGATATGAATTATATGTAAATATTTTTGATATGGTAAGTAGTACATTTAGTTAAAAGAAATAGTTTCAGCCATTTATACAAAATTTCTAAAATTGATTTAAACTCTTATCTAAACCAAATCAGTTGTCATATGCCGACTGTAGCTAAAAAAGTCTAAAAACAATTCCAGCTAACTGTACAACAACAATTACATTTCAAATATACATCAACAACGCAGTGAGAATGGAAAGGTTCACAGCGGTTGCACAACGTTAGAGGGGATGAACGAATCGGCGTCAGAAAATAAACCGCATTTTGCTTGCTATGCTTTCTGTTTGCCTGGTAGCAAAATCTCAAGTGGTGGAATGGCAAAATTAGACAAGGTACTGTTAAAACGGAAAGCCGGTGACCGAAAATGTCATAACGAAGTTGACATTTCATACAAAATGTGCAACCAATGAGAATGCAAAATGAAAGCAAAAATTGGCCAAAATACCAAAATGGCTGAGTTTGATAGTTATGGTATGTTATGGTATGGTATAGTTATGGTTATAGTATGATATATAAGAACGAGAACATAATCAGCCCTAACACTACCTTGTCTAGTTGTACTATGAGTGGTGGCATCAAAAGGGACTTCACGGCCAGTCAAACAAAAACCAAATATCAAAAATTTTAAATTTATTTTATTTTAACCTACAGCATCGTTTTTTAACAGGGAAAAAAACGATGCGACAACAGAGGAACTTACTGATGGTTGCTTGCTACATTTGCTGATCGCCTTGTAGTCAAGATCCAAGAGCGTCATTTAAAAACCTACTCGCTGTCTGTATTGATGACGAGAGTTACTCGCAAAATGACGATGAGGATGACGCAAACCAAAGATTTACCCTCTCCCAAAATCGTTCAACGAGCCTAAAGAAGTTTTCACTTCAAAAATATAACGAAAGTGCTTGAGTTTGTGTGTGCGGGGGCCAACGATATCTCGGTGCATCACCAAGTGCAGCAAAGTTAAATTGGCTTTCTTTGCTGGTGAACGTAATCTATAACCACCAGCAACAGCACAAGCAACAGCACAAGCAAGTGCAGCGCAAATTTCTTGCTAGCTAACATGTGCCAACAAGTGCCACCAGCAACAGCACAAGCAAATGAAGCGCAAATTCTCCGCTTTCAATTTATTTAATTCACGTCGGAGTATAATGGCAGAAATTTGCCTCTGCGCTTGAGACATGCTGAAATGGTGCTTCTAAAATATTGGAGAGTTGACAAGTCAATTGAATTGTGCTGCACTTGCTGGTGCTGCTGGTGATGGCACTTGGAGGATGTTGGCAAGCAACAAATTTTGCACTGCACTTGCTGGTGGTGGCACTTCGAGGACGTTCGCCAGCAAAGAAAGCCAATTTAACTTTGCTGCACTTGCTGAAGCACCCGGAGATCGTTGGCCTACACACACGCACAAACAAACTCGAGCACTTTCGTTATTTTTTTTATTATTTTATTATTTTTTAAGTTTTTCAAGCTTACAATATCACAAGTTTACGAAATAAGTTGCAAGTACAAGCACTCGAATGAAATATGTCGCAAATTGAATATAATGCAAATTAAATAAAATATTTACGCTAAGACGCGATCGAAATGTGAAACGTCAAAATTTCCAACTGTCAAAATTTCATCGTCCATTTGACACAGCAAAAAAGACCAATTTATTTCAACACACACAAATTTTATTCAACCTGATATTTTCTATCCTACCACGACTGAAAAGTTTCCTTTTGACACTTACCCTTTACACGGAGGCTACACGAGACAATACTGTTAAGACAGTCGCAATAATTCACAAATTTTTACCCACACACACTAACTTATGCTACTGTCTGCTCTACTGCTTAAGTTTTTTGTAGACAGTTGGCGGGACAGTAGCTAGAAGAGTAGAATGATATTTAGCATATCAAGTGACAGAATACGTAAAAATTTAATCGAATTAATGGAAAATTTGCAATACTTTGGCGTACTCGTAGTTTTAACAAAAATTTTCTTTATAAAATAGAAATTTTTTACTATTTTGTCTACTGTCTTGTCTACTGTCTTGCCAACTGTCTGTACTCTTTTTCACAGACGCAAAGATTGATAATTAAAACGTATTTTTCACTGTCTTAACAGTACTGTCTCGTGTAACCACCGTGTTATGAAAAAATTTATTAATAAAACAATGATAGTTGACAACTCTGAAAATAAAATGGCGCAGTGGTGAAAAAAAACAAGTGTAAAAATTGTCAAACTTTGTTAGATGATATATAACAAAATAAGAGCATGCATGTAATTATTTGAATGTTCAACACATTCCTTTATCACAACTTAAAGATTAAAATGTTAAAAAACTCAATCCATACATTATTTTGTCTTGTTTGCAAAAAAAAAAAAAAAAAAAAAAAGCAGAAAAAGAAGAAGATCGTTCCATTTTTAAATCTTACCATGCATAGCAGCTGTTTAAGTTAAAGCAAATTTTTCAAAAATGTTGACAAATACAACAACTGAAGAAATTGCCAAACTTTAAAAGCATATATAGACCAATATAAAGCGAATTTATAATAAGTTTTGGTTGCAAACATCTTATTGCAACCTAACTTAAGTATTTATATACTAACAAACAGATTATCTACATTAATTTCAGGAGTTGCCAAGTGATTTCTTTGTGAGCTTGCGGCCGAGGTTATGTTTTCTAATTTTCCTATCTTGTTATCTTTGCTACGATGACGCAAACCAAAGATTTACTCTCTACCAAAATCGTTCAATGCGCCTAAAGAAGTTATTGCACAACGGCTTAGAGCTCACTGGCGGTTATCGTAACAGTCAAAATATTTTAATAATCGTTATAAAATAGATCAAGGTTGATTTTTAGAGAAGTACAAATGAAGCTATCCCCCCCACAAGTCGTGGCACCTTAATATACATATATAATACCTAAAAAACTTCACTTTGAAACGAAATGAAACAAATACTTGTATATTTTAATTTTTTAATTTAAAAAAAAAAGTTTCATCAAAACCCCCCCCCCCCCATGGGTTAATCCTGGCTACGACCTTGCTAAACTTAAAATTTATTTTATATAATTTGTATTACGTACACATATCTATCTATCTATCGTATCTTTAAAATTGAAAGAAAAGGTTTTTGCAAACAGAAAAACTTCTTTGTACTTCTGCACTGACGAGAGGAACATATTTAAAAGACGATATGTTATCGGATGTAAAATCCTCTTCTTATTTCATAGTATATAAATTTTCACCCCCTAATATTTCAGCAAAAGAGCATACAAATGGATTTAATAAAAAGTAGCATATCCTGAGTTTTTATCTTTGCAATTTAGGAAACATAAATGGAAGTTCTGACCTTAGGAGCATTCGAGAGAAAGGTTCTTCGTAAGATCTACGGACCAATCTGCGTCAATGGCGAGTAACGAATACGGTGGAATGATGAACTGTATGAGCTGTACGCTGACATCGACATAGTCAAGCGCATTAAAATCGAGCGGCTTCGCTGGCTTGGTCATGTTCAGCGCATGAAAGACGATGCTCCAGTGAAGAAAACATTTGATTCGTTACCCAGCGGCGGTCAACGCGGAAGAGGACGACCGCATCTTCGTTGGAAAGACCAAGTAGAGGACAACCTGACGAAGCTTGGAATTTCCAACTGGCGCCACCAAGCGAAAGACAGAAATGGCTGGCGCAAATTCTTAGATGAGGCCAAGACCGACATACGGTTGTAGCGCCAACTAAGTAAGTAAGTAGGTAAGTAAGTAAACGAAAGTTCTAAATAATCAAGAAATGTCTAAGAAGAATTATTTATACCACACTTGACCGAGCGGTTTTTATATTTTTTTGTTGTTTTACATGAAATCTCTAAAAATCAAAAATTGTGGTAATTTAAAGTTGCAAATAAGTTGCACACAAGTTGGTAATTTATAGTTCCATAAGCAACTGATCGGTTGCCAGTTATTTTCTAATTGCAAAAATGGAAGAAGCTCAAAATGCAAGTCAAACTTTTTTATGCCATATATTAATAAAATATATCAAATTGGATTGTTATTTTATTTGCATAGTAATAAAATGGTATAGTGGGAGGTTCCCAAAAACAAATTCTATTGTAAAGGATGCTCATAATTGCGGTCTAAAACTATGGAAAAATAAACACAATGCCACGATTCCACACAATAAAGAATACCCTTATTGTTAATAAACACAAAAAACTTAAATATTATTAATGACTAGCAAATTTTATTAATTTAAAGAACAAAAAATATCAAAAAATAAAATAGAGAACAGTCTAAGGCAGCGTTTCTTAACCTTTTTCACTCCGCGGACCCCTAGAAAATCACGCTTAAGTTCAAGGACCCCCTTAACAAAAATACAGGAATAAATTTTGGACAAATTATTTTAGTACTGAAAAAAATTACATTTTTATAAAAATTAAAAATTCTGTATTAATGTGGAGGTTGGCTTTTTTGAAACTAAATTAGTAATATTTGTTTGGGTTGATGTTTTTACTTAAATGTAGTCTCAAATCTGATTCCAATTGTAATCTGTTTCTGTATTTGTTTTTGGTGTATACAAGAGCAGAGAAGGCCTTTTCACAGAGGTATGTGGACGAGAAAAGCAGTAAATATTTTAGTGCTTCTTCTGATATATCTTTATAAACATTTTTTAAATTTACCCAAAAACTTGATAAAGACGATTCTTTCAAATTACGTATTAAAGCTGATTCACATGATATTTCTATTAATTGATTTTCCTGTACCGTTGTCAAGCCGATTATATCTAAAACATCTGCGTTGAAAGGGTCTGCTATCCAGTTTTTATTTCTATCGGGTTCTAGAAAATAATCCCGAAAAGAAGAGACGTCAAACCGCGGAGGTTTTTAATCATTTCCTCTTCTACTTGCGTTGGCAATATTTCTTTAACAGAGGATTTCAAAAACGCTACCAGTGTAGGAAAATGATTATAGTTTTTTTTAATTGTACGATTAGTCCAAAGGCCAAGTTTTTTATCATAGCTTCTATTTTATCTTCAACTTGGAAGATGTTGTTATCTCTTCCTTGTGACTTAAGTTCAGCTCGTTCAGGGCACTAAAGGGCCAAATATGCCACCATTGTAAGCCATTCAACGTTATTGAAATGATTGGCATGTTTATTGACGCTATCAACAGAATTATTAAAAAAAAAACATTCTGATCTCATCTCTCAGCTCAAAAACACGCGACACGACTTTGCCATGAGACAATAAACGCACCTCAGCATGCAATAACAACTGAATGTGAATGCTGCCCATTTCTTCACATATCATACCGAAAATACGGGAATTTAGAGGCCTGGCTTTAATAAAATTCACGACCTGCACTATGTCGTCCAAAACTGTTTTTAATTTTTCTGGCATATTCCTAGTAGCTAATGCCTCTCTGCAACAGTGAGGCCAGATAATAGATGGATTCATCTTCTTCTCGTGCACCTAAAGTCCTGTTCGTGTATCGGTCATAGCCCGAGCACCGTCGGTACTAACTGCCACACATTTATCCCACGGTATTTCATGAGTGGACATAAAGTTGTTTTATACTTCAAATATTGCTTCACCTGTAGTTTGCGAAGGCAGAGGCCTACAGAATAGAAAATCCTCAATTATTTTCCTAAAAATTTCTGTTATGATCAATAATTAATATTCATTCAAATGTCCATAGGTTAGACGGCGGACCCCCATATATATACTCGGGGACCCCCAGGGGTCCGCGGACCTCAGGTTAAGAAACGCTGGTCTAAGGTATTATTATATAAATGTTAAACATTTTTATAACATCTTCACGGTTTTTTTTTATGTTTAAGGCAAATTAAGGTTGGAAAAGACTTTACAAAATAAAATTTTTTGTTTTAATTATTTTTAAAGTTATTTTTAGCTGATCAAAGTGTCTTATTTTTCATTAGAAGGTTTTGTTCGGATATTATTACAAATAAAACCCGCTGATGAGAAGCACCGTTCTGATTCTATGCTAGTTGCAGAAATAGTTGTACTATAGTCGTAAGCAATTTGTAAGTTTTGATCAGGATTGCCTTCACCACAAAACAAAATTATTTCCTAAGTCAGAATATCTGACAATTTTCAAATACATAGCTGACTTCCCGATGTTGAAAATTCTTCTAAAAGTCTTTGAGTCTTTGCTCCAGTGATTTACACTCATCGTCCTAACGATCTTTTTCAGCCTCAATTTTTCTTATTTTATATTCATATCAACCCATGGTTGGATTAACATGAACATTTGTAATAGGAATTTTGTATTTTAAAATACCGGGATTTAAAAGGGCTTAAATCATCCGGTATCTCGGGATTGACTTCCCTAATAGTTACCTAAGAATGAGAAAAAATCGACATAAAAAGTTTTGATTCAAGCCCAGAAATCAAGCTCAAAAATAATAAATTTTAATAAAACTCGTCAGCTGCTTTTCAGACAGTGACAACTTCATTAAAATATTCTGTTTTTTTAGTTTCAAATTTTGTGTTCAAAACAAAAATAACAACAAACACATAGAAATATTGTTACAATTGTTACGTTACCAGAATAGGGCTGTTAAATTATAGGAAAATATTTTTTGTTGCAAAAAAGTGTAATGTAAAGTGTCAATACGCAGTCAAACGTTACATTGAATAAAAGGAACCCAAACGGTCTCGTTCGGCACGTTCATGTCATCTGATATAGAACAAAACCAAAAATTTAATAAATCTCTTTTTTAAGTAAAGTACGGCTCTTTTTTATTTTGATTTTTAAAAATATATGAAAAAAATTTAAAAGTTTTCATTTATATCAAATTCCATGTAATTTCATGTTGTTATATCCATGGTACAATTACCGACAAGGTAGTAGTGTAAACTAAATTTTTTCTCACAAGCGGCGATCGGAAGTTATCAAAATTTTCCAAAAATCGCCAAAAAACTGTGACTACTACCTTGTCAAATAATTATACCATAGTTCTATACTTGTTTGACCAATGATTTGAAGACAAATTTGATAATGTGAGCCCTGTTTTTCTTTACTGATTGTTCTCAAATACAAGATAAGCTTAGATTGGAGAAAAGTCAGACAAAAGCTGTTCAAATTGTAGTTTTTCTAATTGTTGTTGTTACGAACGGCTTTAACAAATACAGAACCAAGTTTTCAAATATTGGCCAAAGATTGTTTAGTTCTCATTTTTGTTTTGTAAAAAACTTGAAATTAATTATTAATTTTTTTTATTTTTAGTGTGTTACAAAAAGATGGACTAACTACAAAAGAACCGAAACTCAAAATTTTTAAATTTTAAGGAGAAGCAAAAATAATATTGTGTTTCAAGGGACTCCATGAAAAACAATGAGACAAACAATTTTTTTATGAAAGAGAAAGAAGATGTGTACAAAATTTTGACAGTCGATGGAGATAGCCACTATGAATAGTTTTACATGAAGAAGTATAAGTAAGTATAAGTATAAGAAGAAATATAAAAATTTTAATTTGTACCCCTCTTGTAGTTAAAGTGCGATATGTAATGTACACCATTTATATAAATTTCGATTTTTTTTAATAATAATATTTTTATTTATAGCTATACTCAGCAAAAAAAATTAAGGGAGTAGCAAAATTTTTGGTTTTTTAGTGATTTTTGAAAGGCTGTTACTTCTTCAAAAACTATCGAATCGAGCTTTTTAAAGCTTTAAGAAGTTCCTAGTTTGACGGCGGTAATTTCGAAGTTTCTGATTCTTTGATGCAAAACTGTAAGAAAAATAACAAAAACAAAATATTTTTTCATCAATATTTGATGTTTAAGAAGCAATACGCGTGCTTCTTTAATTCAAAGCTTGACGATTCCGACCAAAAAAAAAAACGACTCAACCGATCGGACTAAAACCAATCAGGTCCTTAAGAGTATGTTAAAAGCTTAAAGAACATAGAAACATAAATATTTTTGGCAGTATTTGCAAAATTAAGGTAGGTTTTTTAAAACAACCGAAAACGTAATTTTTTCAATTTTTTAAACACAAATTAAGGACTTAAAAAGGAAAAATCAAAAACGAATGAATAGCTTTTGTAGGAAATTAATTTTGGTCTTCAGAACCGTACTTTAATTTTCTGTACGATATCAATAACTTTGATCAAAGTCAAAGTTATACTTGTCCATCAAAATTCGTATACCTCAGCAAAAAATTGACTTAGCAAAATAGTAAAGAAACCAAATAAAAGCTAAATGAAGAAGCTAACTGGTCTTTATTGTGATTATAAAAGCCCGTAGACCCTAGTACAAATAAAAAAAAATTTAAAAGTTTTGTTCTGTTCTTTTTCTTATCATTGCGCGATAATCGTAGCTGATGATATTTTTTGGCCAAAAGGTTGTCAAACTAGAAACTTCGAGTTTTAAAATGATTTTATAAAATCTCGGTACAATTATTTTTTAAGAAATAACAGATTTTCAAAAAAACTAAAAAAATACAAATTTTTCTATTTCCTTAATTTTTTGATGTGTTTTTTAAAATTTGTTATGGGTTTTTTTCTTTATTTTCAGTATGATGTAGCACTTTAAAAGGTATCAAAGGTCTTAATGTGACTCTTATTGGTCTTACTCGTGCCCACCCGTGCTATAATATCAATAAATAATTGGAAATAACAAAAATGCCGGAAATTCGAATTTTAAGCAGAGTTTTTTAACATTTTCGCTCTTTAAAGTTCTCTTAAATTAAAACAGCTGGCCAATATTATCTTAACTTAGGTTTGGGATCCAATAAATTTTATGTTTTTTAAAATAAAAAAACTACAAGTTAATCCATAGAGTGTTTATGCGTTTTAAGATTTGGTAAACGATTTTTTTGAGTGCGTTAATAAAAATATGGGTTCCTTTCGTATGCGATAAATTTTTTATGCAAATGTTATTGTCCAAGCTGATTTACGAACACATATGCTACACATCATAAGTTATCAAAAAAAATTGAGTTTCTGGTCGAGCTTCATGAGATCCTGCCCTTAATATACATATACGGCCATTTCGATGTATAAAATGCAGAATGTTGGCTTTATTAATGTGTTACTTATACTATTCATATTCTTATCAAAATGATTCATCAATCATCAAGTTGCATGTTCCTTTAAACTACCGGATCTCTCCTTTGTGAATGGCACTCTTGGTGCCTCGGAGGTTGTATTAGAATTAGATTCTACAATACCATTTTCTGTACACCTAATTAAACTAAAGTTTGGATCGTTCCACCGTTGAACATCAGTGGTGCCCCAAATGAGGAACACCAAGTTGCCAAGAAAAAATATCACAGCTCCAATAAGAAAAACAATTTGCCATTGAGTTCGGTCGTGCTAAAAAAACATTTTACATTATCAATCGTTAGATCTTTAATCCGTCCAGAAGAACTCACCACATCCGATACAATAATGCCAACGACCAGCGGTGTCACAATAGGAATTATATTTGCAATCGTATTGATGATACCCATCAAAACTCCGGCATGATTTGGCGACAAGTCGATGGTGTTCAAGGTACTGCCAATTATAGCACCGCTATTCAAACCCACATTCAGAGTCATAAGTATGATGGCCCAAGTCTTTTGCTGCTCATCCAGGAAACCAATGCCAATCAGACACGCTGCCGGTATCCATAGAGCAATTGTGTTGAAAGTCTTCCGAAGTGCCGTTAGGGAAAGTAACTGCTTCTTCAGCACAATATCAGCTGAGATCAGAAAAACATACGACAGACCCCACATTGCTATATATGGTAACGCCGAGTATAAGGCATTACTTTTTATATCCATGTTTAGAACGCCATTCATGTACGAGGGTATCTGGGCCTGCATGGTGGTAAAACCCCAAGCTTGACCGCAGCGCGCTATCAGCAATGCATAAAAAGGTACTGAGGCCCAAATGGCGCGCCATGGTATGGGAATCTTTTGCTTTTCGAAATTAACGCTATTCAATAGTGAATATTCAATATAGTTTCTTTCGGCTGACGAGATAATCCTCGAATCAGCGGCAGTGTTTGAGCCAAGAAAAATCCACAGAAGGCACCAAGCAAATCCAATACCAGCGGCAATATACGAAATTCCTGGCCAACCCATAGTGCTGGCAGCGATTAAGCCACTGGTACTCATGGCCAGAACTGTACCGCATTCAATGCCAGTGTGACTGAAAGCACCAAGCCGATTTCGTTCATGCAGTGGTGACCATTTGGCCAGATGCTCATGAATGCATGGGAAGATCATGCCTTGGAAGAGACCTTGTAGGATGCGGATGCCACAGTAAGCCTGCCATCCACCCCAAGGTATGCAGAATGGAATGATCAAGCTGAAGATGGCCGATCCAAAAGTAGCCACAAACATTGTTAATTTTGCACCAAAGCGGCGACAGAAATAGCCCCCGAGAAATTGTGTTAGTACATAACCCCAGTAGAAACTTGAAATAATATAAGATATTTTCATGGGACTCCAGTTGTACTCCTGAAAAAATTGAAGATGTAATACAATATGTTATTATTACCTTCAAAATATTAACTAAACACTACAATAGTTCATTATCAACGAAGCCACAAACCTTTTGAAACACAAATTGGATTTGAATGAAATTTGGAAAATGGTTATTTTTTTATTTGAAGCTATGCCTGATTTTGAATTGTGCTTAAAAGAGAAGCAATGCATTAGTTTTGAGCTCAGAAGTAAGTTAAAAAGGTTTTATATAATAATTTTTCAGTGCTTTTTCTGGATTTCAAGCTTGAAATTAGCATTTATATAATAATAAACTAATAATAAAACCAAAAAAGTCATTTCAGGTAATGTAGCATACTCCAATTAATCATAACAAAAGAAATGATAATAATATTAATAATACTAAAATAAGAAATATGGTAATAAAAATGCAAACATATGTTTAATTGATCTTTTTTTAAGACTGAACCCACGCTCAGGAGATGCCCCCTATAAATGTGTCAGCATTGTGTTGATTCGGAAAATGGGTGATAGTTAGTTGGAGGTTGGAAGGATGGAGTAGTGTAGGTGAAGATTAAAAACATTATGCAACGTTGGACGACAATAACAAATCACACAAAAATACCAAAAAAACACTTTTTAAAAATCTTACAATTTTGTCTCAAAGACAACAACTATTTTAAATACGACGACAAAATATACAATCAAACTTATGGAATGCCGATGGGAAACCCACTATCATCAACAATAGCGGACATAATATTAGATACCTTACTTGATGAAACTTTAGACCAACTTAGAAAAGAAAACATTATAATCAAATTCATCACCAAATACGTAGACGACATTTTTGCAGTTGTAAAGAAAAATGAAATGGAATATATCCTCAGCACACTTAACAAATACCACAATAAATTACAATTTACAATTGAAGTAGAACAAAATAATAGCTTACCATACTTAGACGTCAGAGTGCACAGGAAAAACAACAAAATTACTACAGATTTTTACACAAAACCCACAGCTTCAGGCAGAATGATCAATTTCCACTCAACCCAACCCATAAAATACAAAACAAACACCGCAACCAACCTTATCAATAAAGTCATCAACATCAGCGACACACAACACATTGACAAAAATTTAAACAAAATAAAAACAATACTTTTAAACAAAAACTACCCCAATAAACTAATCAACAATTTTATTACAAAACAAATTCAAAAAACTAAACAAAAACCCAAACCACCAGAAAATCAACCTGGTCACCCTAATACAAACTTCATAAGTATTACATATATACCAAATTTAACAGACAACAGCCAACTAAGAACTATAACAAAACAAAACACAATAACTTTTGCTCACAAGTCCAACAACACTCTCAACAAACTATTCACGAAAACAAAAACACCAATTGAAAAACAAGAACAAAACAATGTCGTATATGAAATCACATGCAATGGAAACGAAGAAGAAAACTGCAACAAAATCTACATAGGCACAACAAAGCGACAACTAAAAACAAGAATGACGGAACATAAAGCAGACATTAAAAACAAAAAACCATCAACAGCACTAGCAGAACATATGATGGAAGAGGGACACACAGCTGATTTTGACGAAATTAAAATTTTAGATATAGAGAAAAGAATAAATACACGCTACACTTTAGAAAGCCTAAGAATACAACAAAAATCAAAAACCACGATGAACTACAAAGAAGACAAAGACAACATAAACTTAATTTATGCTGTTGCTTTAGACAAAAATTAGTGTAACAAATCTGTTTATTGTGTTTACATCGTTTTTTCCTTAGCTTTTGCAAAAGTCCTGTAAATTTGTCAATAGTTTTTATATTGTTCTTAAAAAGTTACCAATAAGTTACATATGCCACACACATAATTTTGTAAGTTCATGTCTTTTTAAAATTTTTCAAAAAAATAATCATTCAAATCTTCTACTATGTCACTTTATGTAAATTCATATATATATTAATCCAGTGTTCTTTGTTTTTGTTTTAGAAATTTAATAAAAAATCCCTTGAAAATGTTGGAAAATAGCCAACGAAACGTCGGGAAAAAATGAATTAAAACTGTGTTTTTAATTGCTTATTAACATATGATCAAAAAGCCTATAAATAATATTAAAAATATATTTTGAAAAATTGAATTTGATCTAACCTAAACATTATTAAAGATTTGTTTTAATTTGCACAGCTCAAAACTGCCGGGAAACACACTCGCTGGGAGGCTATTCCACAACTTAACCGTGCGACTAAAGAACGAATTATTATTATTAGTTATGCTAGGTTCTATGGGGCATCGATGAAATAGTAAAGGGGTGGGCTTGGACAGCTGCCCGAGTGCACCGGGGAAACACATAAGCTGGTGGCGTCAGGCCATGTTTGCAAAACCGTAACAAAAAACAATACCTGCATACTCTGAGTAGGAAAACATTTTAACTCTACGATCGGTGAATGACTGTATCAACTCAGACATGTCAAGCACTCAGTAATGAAAATTTGCAAGCAAATAATTTTTTTTTAAATTTCCGTTAAATCTAACTGTTTTACTAGTTATTGTAATTAAATTAAACAGAGAAGCAGTGCTTGCATTTCAAAGCCTTGGGAAAGGAAAAAATGGAAAGAGTGGAAAGAGTGCAATGAAGAGCAAATAGCTGCTCTGAGAACAAAACAATGTAAAGCGGATTATAGAGTATTGACCAAAAAAAAAAAGCAACGTCATAAAAAATAAATAAAAATTTGGTTGTTTTTTGAGAAAACTTTCTTTAAATTTGAATTTTTCTAGAAAAATACGTATTTTTTTACTTAAGGTGCTTATACCTTTTTTAGTAGTGACTTTATGGCAAAACTTTGTGCTTACATTGAAAAGGAAATTTAATTTGATTTTCAAAAAGTTATTTAGTTTGGTAATCGGTGTGGAGGTATTTTACTTATGGATTAAAACGTAATGAAACCTATTATTTTTGTTTTTCCCTCCTACCTCCCTTGGGGGCATTTGGGACCACCCCCACTCATAAGATTTTTTACTAGTCTCGTATCGAGGAATCACCCCTCGCATTATTGTCCTCTAAGTCTGGGACACTCTGTATAACTAGTTCAAAAATTTCTTCTTACGACATGCTCATCAAACTCTTACGGCCGATTTCTTCACCGAGTATCAAATCGGGCTAGTCCGAGTTCTGCTTAGAACTCAGTTTCAAATTAATTCTCGGTTCAAAAAAAATTAAGTACTCGGTTCATTTCTTCACTTATTTGGTACTCGGATCATTTTCAAAAGAGAGTGCTGGGCACTAATACTCGGATCAAGTTTATACCAACCCTCTAGGAAGTGGAAGCATTCCCAAATTTAAGCAAGAAACATTCCATAGAATGCAGGAAGCATTTCCTTTCGTTGAACACTCATGGAAACACATGAGTTTATAACAATTTAGATAAATTATCGACAAGGTACTGAAGCAACTTACTAAGGAGTAAGTTTTAATCAAGAATATTGAAGTTTATATGTGATATATTTCTGTTTTTGTCAAAACTACATATGGACCGAGCTTCGTGGTTAGTTGCCGTCATCAAAATTAAAGTCTGTCACGAGAGTCGCTTAAAACATGGTGACATTTTTGTTGTCACTGCCTGCCAAGTGAAGTGGATAATGTCTATATAATGTCTATAATGTGGACCATATGTCTACTGGTGACTGGTAGAGTAGACACGCAATTTGCTTGAAGTAATTGAGATGGCACGAGTTGGCAATACTCTTCCAAGGATTTCTTACTAAACGGCCCTCTAGAAACGGCCCTAGGCTTAAATTCGCCGGGTAGGGTTAAGACTAATTGACCATGCACATTGGACCTAGGGGTTTAAATAGCAACATTTTAAATGCAAAAAGTTTCTTTAAATTATTTTTTATGGCCGATTGCTCTATTAATTATTAAACCGCGGTAGTTATATGAAAAGAAAAACACAAAATACAAAATTATCTAAAATAATAATTTTATTTCAAGTTTCTGTTTTAAAATAAACAAATTTTACAACACTTTGGTACCACAGCAAGATCATCCAAAGGTTTGCTTGGTGGTGGAATTTTGTATTCCGTACCTGGAGTCTCGTAGATTTTCACCTCCTTGTGCTCAACAACAGAAACATTATCTGGCAATGGTTTCTTGGACCATCATCAGACCATCGACGAACTTATTAGATATTGCACGTTGACCACACAACTTGTCAGAGACTACATCCTCACAACCCTTTACTGCAGACTCCATAATAAAACGGAGCACACCATAGAAAGCACGACGCACAGCCAATCCACCGGTAAGTTTGTAGCGCAGCGACTCGGCTTGAGCAATGGCGTAAAGACCACAAAGTCGCGACTTTCTAGGCATTCAAGTCAATATAGCCGGGTTCAAAATTGAAACGCTTCTGTACCATTGCAGTTAACTCTTTAATGAGACGTCCCTTCTCTCTCAAAGGATGTCTCATTCGTGAACTGTGACACGCACCTCAACTTCAGAGTAACCATTTTCAGTTAGTTTTCGAGTGAGGAACTCGTTCAATTCAGCCTTAAACAAGCCATCGGCAACAAACTTGCGTTTTTTGATATTGTGGGGTTAATTTTTGTTTTGCAATGTCAATTTTTAATATTTTTACAGCTTACACGGAACGTAGTTAAAAAATAAATTATAAAAGCAAAGAATTTGTTTCAAGTATATTTTATTATTAAACTCAAAAACTTGACACTTAAATTGTCAAAACAAAGTTCTATTTTTTTATGTGAAAATAAAAAGAGCGTAAAACCGAGTTTTAAGATTGCTAGACTTCCGATTTCGGGGTTCCAGCTAAAACTCAGTATCAGCTAGAACCGAGTTTCAAATTGAAGTTTTTCTGCCTTAGATCTCTGTGAAGAAATGAGTTAGTACTCGGGAGAGAACTAAAAACAGGTCTAATACTCGGTCTAGCATTAAAACTCTGCGAAGAAATCGGCCGTTATAGTTCAGGTTTTACTTTATATGTAGGTAGATTTTAAATGCTTTTCAAAACAAAAAGAAAAATGCTTAATTTAATGTATTAGAAACCGCATTTTAACACATGAAGCAAATAAAAAAAACCAATCGCAACAGAGTTACAAATAATAATCTTTTAAGTTTATTTTTTATAATTATGTAATTAAAATTTTATTACCGTTATCCAAATTTGAACTTAAAAATACGGATGGATTAATAAATGAAACATAAAAAATTTATGAAAAAGAATAAAAATAAGTATACAAAAGTATTTTAAAAAATACAAAAAAATAAACAATGTAAAATGGATATGAAGAGAAAAGTTCTCAAAAAGAAAATTTATTTTCGTTTTGACAGTGTGTGTTTTGTTGAACTTGGACTTCATCATATGCTGAAATGTTTTTTTGAGGCAGTGGCGAAATGAGAAGTCATTATTGCTACGTCCCGCATCATTATGATTCACCAATTATCAAGTTGTTTGTTCCTTTAAACTGCTTGATATCTCATTTTTGAAAGGCACTCCTGGTGCTTTGGAGGTTCTCTTTGAACTAGATTCTACAATACCATTTTCTGTACATCTAATTAAACTAAAGTTTGGATCGTTCCATCGTTGAACATCAGTGGTACCCCAAATGAGGAACACCAAGTTGCCAAGAAAAAATATCACAGCTCCAATTATAAAAACGATTTGCCATTGAGTGCGATCATGCTAAAAAAACATTTTACAATAATATCATTCGTGAAATCTTTACACCAACCAGATGAACTCACCACATCCGATACAATAATGCCAACGACTAGCGGTGACACAATAGGAACTATATTTGCAATCGTATTGACGATACCCATCAAAACTCCAGCATGATTTGGCGACAAGTCGATGGTGTTCAAGGTACTGCCAATTATAGCACCGCTATTCAAACCCACATTCAGAGTCATAAGAACGATGGCCCAGGTCTTTTGCTGCTCATCCAGGAAACCAATGCCAATCAGACACGCTGCTGGTATCCATAGAGCAATGGAGTTGAAAGTCTTTCGAAGTGCCGTTAGGGAAAGCAACTGCTTCTTCAGCAGAATATCAGCTGAGATCAGAAAAACATACGACAGAACCCACATTGCTATATATGGTAACGCCGAGTATAAGGCATTACTTTTTATATCCATGTTCAAAACGCCATTCATGTACGAAGGTATCTGGGCCTGCATGGTGGTAAAACCCCAAGCGTGGCCGCAGCGCGCTATCAGCACTGCATAAAAAGGTACTGAGGCCCAAATGGCGCGCCATGGTATCGAAATCTTTTGCTTTTCAAAGTTTACGCTATTCAATAGTGAATACTCAATAAAGTTTCTTTCGGCTGCCGAAATAATCTTCGAATCAGCGGCAGTATTTGACCCAAGCAAAACCCACAGAAGGCACCAAGCAAATCCAATACCAGCTGCAATATACGAAATACCTGGCCAACCCATAGTGCTGGCAGCGATTAAGCCACTGGTACTCATGGCCAAAACTGTACCGCATTCAATGCCAGTATGACTGAAGGCACCAAGCCGATTTCGTTCATGCAGTGGTGACCATTTAGCCAGATGCTCATGAATGCATGGGAAGATCATGCCTTGGAAGAGACCTTGTAGGATGCGGATGCCACAGTAAGCCTGCCATCCACCCCAAGGTATGCAAAACGGAACGATCAAACTGAAGATGGCCGATCCAAAAGTAGCCACAAACATTGTTAATTTTGCACCAAAACGGCGACAGAAATAGCCCCCGGGAAATTGTGTTAGTACATAGCCCCAATAGAAACTCGAAATAATATAGGATATTTTCATCGGACTCCAGTTGTACTCCTAAAAAAATTCAAGATATAATATTACATGTTAATACCTTTTTAATATTAATTTAAAACTTCAACAGGTCACTCTTAATGATCGCACAAACCTTTTGAACTCGGAATTTAATAAAATTTGGAAAATGGTAATATTTTTATTTGAAGCTATTACTGACTTAAAACTTGGTTTAAAATAAAAGCAATATCTGCATTTTTAGCTCAGAAATAAGTTTGAAAAATTTTTTACAATAATTTTTCAGCGCTTTTTCTGGTCTTTTAGCTGAAAATTAGTGTAGATAAATCGAATGGAATCTGATAGCATTTTTAATGAAATTTTAATACAAATAAATTTATACCTTTGCAAATTTTCACTGCAGAAGCATTATGAAACTGAACCTGAAGATTTTGAGTACGACTGAAAGCAATAACCTCTGTTACACGTAGTGTTGTAGAAGCAACGGTTTTCATTACCATAAACTGATCAAATATCTTAATATATAAAAACATGGGTGCGTATTTATGTCCGAGCATCACGGCCGAACCACTGAAGTTTTCCGCCTTGAATTCGTTTGTGTTAGATCCCCTAGGTGGCGCTGTGGTCGAAAATTCTTATTTATGGACATACTAGCGTATTCCCCGGCAGACGTTGTTCTGCCACAGACTGCCTTTTTGTCATATACAGAAATGTCAAGAAATGCCAAATATATTCAAATACATATTTTCATTATAGCTGCCGAAAGTAACCATATGAACTAAATTATCAAATTTTAGTCTTATACGATCAAAACCGTGCGAAATAAACCATTTTTGTTGTTTTGTAAGCGATAAAAGGGGGTGCGGCAAAATTATTTCCCTTAAACCATCTCGTAATCGAAACAAATCGACTGCCCAAATTTCAGCTCAATTTAGCTTTAACCTGGCGCACTTTGCTTCACTCTAAGCTGAATTCCCTAAAAGTGAGTAACTAAAGTGGGACAGGCCTATTTTTAGTGCACTTGCCGAGAGTAACCATATGAGCTAAATTACAAAATTTTTGTCTAATACGACCCAAGCCATTGAAATAAAACATTTTCATTGGTTTGTAGGCGGTAAAAGGGGAGCGTGGAAACCAATTTTTAGTACAGTTGCTGACAGTTGCGGCCAAAACTGCTTGAAATATAGCATTTAACTGATTTGTGAGCGGAAAAAGGGGCGTGGACACACACTTTTAGTACAATTACCGACAGTAACCATACAAAATAAAAGTTAACCAAATTTAAGTCTTATGCGATCAAAACTGTCTGAAATAAAGCATTTCCATTGATTTGTGGGCGGTAAAAGGCGGTGGAAATCCATTTTTAGTACAGTCGTCGACAGTAGCCGAACCAACTAAATTACAAAATTTAAGCTTTATACGTCACCCAAACCGACTGAAATAAAAAGTTTTAATTGATTTGGGGGCAGTAAAACTTTTTTTTCCTCAACCATCTCGTGCCTGAAACAAATCGACTGCCAAAATTTCAGGTCAATCGGTTCAGTAGTTTTGGAGTCTATAGGCATCACACAGACAGACACACATCGTTTCGCTTTTTATAGATATTGATTTGTGGTCGGTAAAAGTGGGCGTGAAAACATTAATATATAGTGACCGCTTCTCGAAGCACCTACACAGCAAGTTTCACTATAAAAATGTGTAGAACTCAGGAATTGTCATGATTTCGAAAAAGTGGGCGTATTTATATTGCGACCACGCCCATTTTTGTACAGTTACTGACAGTAACCATCTGAACAAAATTACTAAATTTGTATAAAACTGAATTTATTGTGAACAAATATTGTTAAAATAAGTTTTATTGTGACTGTTCAGGAGTCCAAGACATTGTCAACGACAGCCTGGCAATTAGTTCAGAAAAGACAATGAGAGAGAAAGGTCGTACAATAAATGTCGGGTTTTTTTTTAGCTTCGGCTTTTTTCCCGACAGAAAAAAAAATGCTTTGTGTTTTTATTGTGTTAGTGTTATTATTATTGCGAACAAAATTTTAGTTTTTACTATTGAAACCGCCTGATATACATATATCCTATTTTTGGTTTGTGGTCGATAGCGCAAATTTGGCTTGTATGGGCGGTACCACGCCTCCTCGTTCAATCGTTACCAAACCTCACAGGAACACTCTCAAGATGTGGCTTCATTTCCCTGAAAATTTCATAAAGATCGGTTCAGCGGTTTTGTAGTCTATACGTGATATAGTCACATACCCACATACATACATCCATTTTCATGTATATATGGGGCGTTTCACGCCAAAACGGCAACGATTTACCCTCATGTCTCCGATTTTATTCAAATTTGGAGGGTTGATGGGATACCCAAAGCTAAAACGAAATGTAAATTTGGAGCTTTTTTTATGCATTTTTGTTTATTTTACAGCATAATCAATGCAAAAAAGCAGATTTATTGTTTTTTTGGTTACTTCAAAAATGAAACGAGCAAAAATTTTAAAAAATTCACGTGTCGTTCTTATGGTGCTTTCATTCGATAAAAATCAAATCATGTTTTTCCAAAATATTTACCTTTCCCCTTTTTCCAGGATGTAGTGTCATAAATAGCAACCTATCTCGAAAACGAATTAACCAATTTAAAAAAAAACCAATTAAATTAAGACAATTAAATTACCTATTTGTTGTATTACCTATTAGATTAAATATGAAGAGCATAACTGGAAAGTTTGTTGTGACTTAAAAGTTGTCACCATGTTGCGTGGATTACAAGGTGGTTACACTAAAAATTGCTGCTTTCTCTGTCTTTGGAACAGTCGAGCTCGTGCCGAGCATTACATCAAAAAGGACTGGCCTGAAAGAGAGGACGAAACAGTGGGCATGCACAACGTCAAATATACAGCTCTTGTTGACATGGAAAACATAATTTTGCCACCTTTGCACATCAAACTCGGACTGATAAAAACTTCATCAAAACCCTGGATACAGATGGTCAAGCGTTTACTTATTTAGGAACAATTTTTCCAAATCTAACGCTGGTAAAGATGAAGGAAGGCGTGTTTGATGGCCCTCAAATAAAAAAATTGCTAAGAAATCAACAATTTGAGAGCTTGTTGTCATCCGATAAGAATGCTGCTTGGAATTCGTTTCGGTTGATTGTATCTGATTTTTTGGTTAACAATAGGAGTCCAGAATACGAAACAATTGTTCACGATTTACTTAAGAATTATGCAAAAATTGGTATGCATTCTCTAAATGAATTTAACTTTAGTACCTATTCTAATGCAGGTTTCCCGTTCTTATCATTCTTACAACAGGCGCAAACATGTCCTTGAAGATCCACTTCCTGCATTCTCACTTAGATTTTTTTCCCCCAAACCTTGGGGTTCGTCAGTGACGAACATGGTGAACGTTTTCATCAACAAATGAAATCCATGGAGAGACGCTATCAGGGATCCTGGAATTCAAATATGATGGGCGATTATATTTGGTTTCTCATTAGATAAACTGATTCTGAATATAATCGAAAAAAGGGAAAAAATCATTTTTAAAGTTTGCCATTGCCAAACAATTTAATTTTCGAATACTTTTATTTCGAACTTATTTTATCGCTTTCTAATTCAACATCTGTATCTTATTTCCTTTCCTATTTAAATCAATATTTTTTTGGTATTCTTTTTATTCTGTACCTTTTTAGGATTAATGTAGATATTTAATATTTTGTTAAATATAAGACTTTTTAGTTAAAAATTTATTTCAGATGTGTTTATATTAAATTAACCGGCATTAAATGAAAAAATCATAAAAAAGTAGAATTTCGGTACTTTCACTCAATGGTCTATAACTTCATTATTCTACCATGAATTTTCTTCAAAGACAGTGTGTTTTATTCTTCAAAGAACTATCTTTACATACAAAATGATAAGCTGAGATTTTTTTTGAGAGTTCGATTTTTTTAGATTGTTGAAACATTATTCGACTTGATTTTAAAAAAAAAAATTCGCCGAATTTCTTCTAATTCCGTCAAATTAACTGAGCCAAATGACAAAGTTTGTTCTAAGCATTTGTAGGTAATTTAATTGTCTTGTTTTAATTTTTTTTTTTAAATTGGTTATTTCGTTTTTGAGATAGGTTGCTATTTATGACACTACATCCTGGGAAACTTTTTCAAAAAATCATATCTCAAAAACTTATCCATAGAAAATTTTTTTATTGTGATATTCGTGTTTGGAAGGCCAAAGTCCATAAGAAAAATTTTCAAAAAGAAAAGAACAGAAATTTTTTTGGATTTTGGCACCTAGTGTATTTAGATGGTGCTACTAGTTTTAGTTGGATAAAATCTACGAAAAAGCCTTCCTAAGGAGCATTCCACTGTTGGTACGGGACAAATCGTACGCATTTGATAAGTTAAGATCTTAAATTAAAAATAAACCGAAATGTTATTTTACAAAGCATCTACAAGATTAATTTAGTGTAACGGAGACTTATTAAAATCAATTATTTGTTCCTAAAAATATTCATAAAAAGGCAGTAATTAGTATGAAAATATGTTTGTTTGTACGGGACAGCCCCAGTCCACCATACTTTTTATTTTTGGACATTATTGGAAAATTTTAGCAAAATTAATAATCTTTGTAATATAAAAAATATACTTCTGTAGACTTCGTCGATCATGGTAAAATAAAAAAATGCAAATTCCAAAAAATATTAATTAAGATGAGAATAAAAAAATAAAAATGCAATCGTTTGTACGGGACACTTTCGTTTGTACGGGACTCGTACGAAATCCAGACATTAAGTCTTCGTTTTGAATCATTTTTTAAATGAAAACTTAACACTATGGTTATCTAAAGCGTGTTTCTTGCAAGTTACTTTATGACCATCAACTAATATATGATGAAATTTTGATATTCCCGGAACAGGCCTTGCAGCTTCCCATGGATGAATATTTTGGATTTTAGCAGTTATTTCTGATTCAGCAACATAGAAAACCCTCGTAGAAGGTACTAAAGTGGCTGCTAATGTAGCAAAATCATTTGCGTTTTGGATTACGGTACCATCTCCTTGACATCGAGCTTTTTGGCTTACAAGTCGCTTCACGTTACCACCGACTCCGTCAATCACGCCTTTACCGTGGAAAGTGGCAAAGTATTTCCATTCAAATTGTTTGTTGTATTTTATGGAAAGGAAAATCAATAAAGTGACTATGAATCGGTTTTTAAACTCGGAGGAAGGTCCGTCACTCCATATGATTTCTTTAAAATGTTCTTTATTTTCAGCTTCAAAAATTCTCTCATATAAATATGTCACAAATGTGAAGATACTGTCTTTATCTTTTTGTTTTGTGTCGGAGCAAATTACAAACGTTTTACATTGGGATTCAAAAAATGAAGCAGCAGTAAACAGAGTCACACTTTCTCTGCTCCATAAAGCAGATTGAACTTCGTTCTGGTACTCACATGAATATGACATAGCGAAATCAATTTGGAGAATCCTCACATTTTGACTTTTTTTGTCGTTCTTAAATTCGTTTTCCTGGATTTTTTTAGTATTGACATGATGCAGAACTCCAGGTAGCTCTGAAATTAAGTTTTCATGCAGCTCGCCCAAGCTTATTTCGTCTATTTTAAAATGTATTCTGTTATCGTCTCTTTTTTTCCATTGTTTGCAGGTAACTAATTTAGATGGGTTATTAGGTAATTGGATTTTACTTCCATATTTGCATTCTTCACAACTGTTTTGCCAACAATTTGAATTTAACTCTGAATCACATAAAATATTGTTCCAGTAAGAGCTGTCGTAGTTTATCTTAAAAGATTTTAATTTTAGGATAAAATTCTCATGCGTTATACATTTGCACTGCTCCAGTGGAGTGTCCTTCAGCAGCAAAACATTTTTAGGTCTTAATGCACAGAAGCTGGAAAACTGTATTTCATTATCTGGAAACTCTTCTTTAAATACAGAAAAAGCTTCTCGTAAGAACATTGTGAGATAATGTTTTTGTAACGTTGTTTTTTCCCCATCTATCCAAGTGACCATTGTGTCATTCATACCAGGGCACGTATAAACGATATCTGGACGAAAGTAAAATTCTTTCACCGAAGTAGATTTATCTATTTCTTTCGATGTTATACTGAACGATTTCTCCATTTCTTCGTCTATTTTTAAACCAATTTTTTTTGCAACACCCATAACTACAGCCTTTTGTTTCCTAGGTGATCTAGGCAAGCTACGCTGGCATTTCTGAACTGTTTTAGCGAAAGTTTGCTTACACTTGTACGGCGAATACTCGGAATGCGATGTCAAATTATTTTCGTCACTCAAAGTAGAATTATCCTGGGAACTATCAAGATTTCTTACCAATTTTTTAGCTCTTTGAATCTTTTTTCTTTCTTTCTCGTGCTTCCTTTGCTTTTTTTTTTTTGTTCGGGCGTAATTTTTTCAGCTTTTTGTTTTCTCCACGCTCTTACACGTTCTCTTTCTTTGTCTTTAAATTCGGGATCTTTCTCTTCTTTGTTCTTTTTCCATCTCCTATAACGCTGCGTACTAGTAGTTGCAGCAGAAGTATCCATATTAGATATTAGAAAAAATAAATTTGTGTTTGTACGGGACAAATAATAAAAGAAGAATTTGTATAGTTTAAACAAAACAAATTCCGATATGCACTGCAATTCTTGAGAGAACACACGAAATTGACTTTAAATCAAATGCTAATAAGATTTTTCTATTACGCGAGTAGACAGAAAATTTATAACATCGATATGTGCGTTTGTACGGGACAACAATAACTGTTTTGTTTGTCTCCGTATATTACAAATGTTTACAAGAACACCTTATTGTAAATACAATTTAGCAAGACATAAAGGCTATGACCTTCAATGATACATATAAATTGTAACGGAATTCATCATGGTTTAGTAAAAAAAACAGTGATGAATACCATAAATAATCGATATAGAAGAAAAACGACCTAGGCACTTATTTAAAGCTGTAAAAACTGAGCTTAAAAGAAAATTTTACAAAAAAATTATTTTGTTTGGTAAAGTTAAATGTCACTGGAATACATTCCAACTTACAAAAACTTTAAAAAAAAACAATAAGACATGTGTCAAAAATTACCATTTTCAGTGGAATGCTCCCTAAGTATATCTATCATTTTATATGACTTCTCTTGTAAGTCATCACATATCATTATAAATATCGTATGTAAGTGTCACATGTTTATAAACATAAAAATTTTTTCATTAGAATCACAATGCGGCATTCGCCGTGTCTCTCACCGCTGTTGTTCAAGAACATCCACGCATATTGACTTGGGATGTTTAGTTTGAAACTGCA
The DNA here is from genome assembly GCA_963920525.1 of Dichetophora obliterata. Classification (NCBI taxonomy): domain Eukaryota; kingdom Metazoa; phylum Arthropoda; class Insecta; order Diptera; family Sciomyzidae; genus Dichetophora; species Dichetophora obliterata. Next base: position 15,646,430 of record OY986437.1, read on the forward strand.
GAATTTTTTTGCTTTATTGGATATCTTTGAACAGTTTGTAATAGATATGCCAAATTTATTACGAAAGTAAGTGCTCATCCAGGATATAGTTGTTTTAACTGATGGGCCCTTAATGAACAGAGTGGTCTTGTCAATTTCATTAGAATCATGGAGTTTCTTTATTCTATTCTGCCATTGAGTTGAAGTCCATGACGTTCCAAACTTATGGATTAAGTTGTTACGAGGGGCTGCAATTGGTGGTGAGTCACGAGGTGAAGTGGCAGAGGGAGATCCAGGTTGTGAGTTATTGGTATTTTTGTTTTGTTTTGGAGAAATTGTTGATGAACGAATAGAATGAGCTATTGTGGGTACTGTTGATGGTGGAGATCCGATTTGGGGTGGATTCATTGCAATATTTTGAGGAGTAGCAATCGGTGTTATATGTTCCGTAGTGTCATAGGCAGTTAAAGAATTCAGATTAGCTGGTAAAGAGGTGACCTGTGGCAAACGAATAGATGCTTCCATTATTTCCTCGAAAATAGAGGAAGAGTTATGATGAGAGGCTTGTGGATAACTTATTTCAGCTCTATTGGGTGCAGATCTTATTTCATCCACTACATCTGCAAGCGTCACTCGAAACACTTCAAGATCATCACTGATATCACTTATTTTTTGATGTAATATTTCCAGCATTGGATCTGATTGCGGAGGTGATGGTTGGGGTTTGCCTGACTGAAGTGCGATATCCACATCATAGCGCAAAGATGTTAGCATGCTCAGTATATTTTTGGCTGTATTATCGTTTTTTAAAACGTCGAGGCTTTTTTTTACTTCTATATTAAGCTCGCTTATGGCCGTTTTCCAAATAAAATTTTTTTCGCTATCTTTGACTAAATCTGTTAGAATTCTCAAGTTTTTAGAAACATTTGAGATATCCGAGTTATTTGCTTTGCAGATGGACTCTACCCTTGCAAGATCATCGGATACGTGAGTCATTATTTCAAAATTTGGTATTTTACTGATGACTTGCTTATTAGCCGAATGCATCACGTTCAAGGAGTCACTAAGACATTTTATGGCGAGCATAACATGGGATAGTGATAGATCCATGCACTCATCACAGAAGAATTTAAAATGTGATGTGTATTCTTGAAAGTAGTTTAAACTTCTTTTAGTCATTCCCACACAAGTGCCGTGGTAAGATTTTCCGCAAAGACCATTGCAACTTAGCTTAATTGCACCTTTGTCCTCAATAGAGCAGTTAATTTTGGCACAAGCAGGTTCCATTGTTTATTGTTTACTTTATTTGGTTGTTTATAAAAAGTTTTTTTTTTTTTACTTTTGATATTTGCACTTATTTCAGGTGCACTTAAAAGTTGGAGTGGGCTGTTTCTCTTATTGTTATTGTTTTTGCTTAATTGCAATATTCACACTTTTTCTTATTGTTAATGTTGTTGCTTTATTGCGATATTCACACTTTTTCGCGGCACACTTATATGCAACTGCACATATATATAGGTCAGAGAACAAATAGAATAGCACAATGAACTATTGATCCAGTGAAATGTGTGTGTGTTTTTTTTTACTTTATTTAATTTTTTACAAAGGTCTTTTGGATAATTTTTATTGTTTTTTTTTTATTGAATTTTAGGTGATTAAAATTGCAAGCCGAAAGAAACAAGCACAAATTCTTGAAAGTTAAATGTAAGAGCGGGTTAAAAACGACTGAACTGTTTGCGGTTACAATTGCAATTACATCAAAATAAGTGGAAGATTAACTACCTTTAGGTGCTAATTTTGTAATGATAATATTAAGATATTATTAACTGTTGTTTTATGAATTTTATTAGTTGACCTTTAAGTATTTCGTTGTTGTATATATATATTGTTTTTGCTCTAGGTCTGCGATTCAATTAATAATAAGAAAAAAAAAGAAGAAAAAACTTCTCTTTGGATTTTTTAATTATTATATTTTGTTGTTATTTTTCTCAATATTTCGAACAGCTTCGCTGTTCATCTTCAGGAGACTATAAGACAAAAATTAAACAAGAAAAACCTTACATTAATATTACAAAACAAAAAATTTTTTAAGAACATAAATTGAATTTAGAATTTTGAAAAAAGAAAAATTAAACATTTGAATAAATTAAATTTACATTTTATATTTTTCACATTTACTAAGAATTTTCACATATTTCGTTGCTGTTGTCTTTGTTTCTTTGAGGTTGACTCATTTTTGGCTGTTGTTGTTGTTTTATGTCTATTCTCTTTTGTCCATATTTCTTTATCAGATGCCGATATGTTTGCGCGCATTTTTCCGTGTCAACTTTGTAATTTAATCTCTTTTCCAATGGAACGTTAATGGCCGCATTCTAGCCGAAAAAGTGCTCAAGTAGCGAAGTAGCATAAAATATTTTCGCTATATAAATTGTGACATCTCAAGGAACATGTTCTGTGAGAGCATACCATTCAGCCCGAAAGTTGTGGAACAGTTCTTGAGCACTTTTTCGGCTAGAATGCGGCCAATGATATGTAACATTTCTAAAGTCAGTCGTCGGTGGTAATGACTCTCATGCTGGAGTATTTCGACTTCATCTAAGTTCGCTACATGTCCAGTTCTTGTACTGTGAGCTGCTAGCGCTGTTTTTTTTTCAATTGGTCTGTGTGTTGCTTTTTGGTCTGATTTGTGTGCTGATAATTTTGTTTTTAGTTTTGATTTCGTAGTCCCAATATATATCTTTTTGCATGTATTCAAACCATCCCCTTTGCATCCAATCTTGTAGATTAAATTTGATTTGTCTTTGTGATCTATTTTGTTCTTTGTTCTGCTGTAAATTTGATATAAAGTCTTGTTGTTTCTTATGGCTAGTTGAAACCGTTCTTTGTTGTATATGTCCAATTGTATAATTCTTTCTGTAAGTTTTGGTATGTACGTCAAGGATTTGTAAATTTTAGCTGGTTTTTCCTGGTTTTGTTCGTTTTTTGGTGGTTTTGTTATATTTTGTATGTAAAATATCAGGTTGTTTATCAGCCTGATCGGAAACTCGTTTTCCAATAGAATTTTTTTGATTATTCTTGTGTTACTTTTATGGTACTCTGTGTCATTTATGTTTAGGACTCTTTTGATAAAATGTTTGCGGTATTTATTTTTATTCGCCTGTGATGGTTGGAATTAAAATTTATGAGACGCCCTGACGCCGTTGATTTTTGATACCAATCGAGTTTTAGTATTTTGTCCTTTCTTATTATTAACGCGTCCAAATATGGTAGTTTATTATCAATCTCTTCTTCTTTAGTGAATTGTATTTGTTAGTGAAATCCGTTGAGTGTTTCCAGTGTCTTTTGTACCGCGTTACGTTTTATTATCCCAAATAAGTCATCTACATATTTTGTTAGTGTTCTTGGTTTGTCAGTTAATGTTTTAATTGTGGTGTCGAGCAATTCCTCCATAACAATGTCTGCAATAATTGGTGATAATGATGAGCCCATAGGCATTCCTTTCCTTTGTTCATAAATTTTGTCGTCGTATTTGAAATATAGGTTTTCTACACAAATCGATAAAATATTGAAAAATAGGTCTTCAAGTATGGCTGTATAATTTTTAATGACGTCCCATTTCTTTTTTATGACCATTTTGGCAAAGTTTACGGGTATATTGGGAAAAAGTGAGATGACGTCAAAAGAGATGAGAATTTCGTCATCTTCGATACTTGTGTTGCTTATTCGCGTTTTGAATTCTACTGCGTCTTTAACGTTATATATGGAGTGAGTCGTCAAGTTTCTTAAAATCGTCGCAATGTGCTTACATAGTCCTTGAGAAGGTGAATTAATTGAGGAGCATATTGGTCTCAATGGTATTCCTTCTTTGCGTATTTTTGACAAACCGTATAAACTTGGTGCTGTTGCTGTTTTTGTAGTTAATTTAAATTTTTCTGCCTATGATATTAGGTTCATTGTAAATAATTTTTCTACGAAATTGTTTTCTTTTCTTGTAGTGTTGATGTGGGATCTTTTTTTAAACGTCTGTACATGCAAAGGTTGCTTATCATATTGTCCATTTTTATTTTATAGTCATGTCGGTTGAGTTTGTTGTGTTTCCTTTGTCTGCAGTTGTGTTTCCTTTCTCTGCGTTTAATATAAGAATATCTTTATTTTTGTTTAGAAATTTCTTTGTCTGTTCCACTGTATCTAATATCAGTTTTTCTCTCGGGCTGCTATTCTTTTTTATGTTTAATTTTTCTTTTTTCAAAATTCTAAATTCAATATACCCAGTAGCGGATGAAATATATTCCGAATATATGAAGCATCAATTACCTTGTAATGACCACTACTTCCGACTATATTACCTTACTATGCATAAAAGGCCTTACATTTAACATTGAATGAGACAGGAGGTAAGTGATCGCCTCCCTTCAGCATTACCTAGAAGTTATGGAGTAACATACTACTTGTATTAAGTTATTCGGATATTTGCAAAATCACTGCATTACCATTCCTTGTATGCTACATTACAGGTAATGAGGTATGAGTTAATTACTTCTGCTATATGCAGATGCATTACTTTTTGGAAAAAGTAATGCTTCCTTACCTGGTAATTTATTCTGTATTAGTTCTATGGTAGCCACTGGCAAATCCGCTGCTGGGTATGTTCTTAAAAATTTTTTGTTTTGTGATATTAATGTAAGTTTTTTCTTGTTTAATTTTTGTCTTATAGTCTCCTGAAGATGAACAGCGAAGCTGTTCGAAATATTGAGAAAAATAACAACAAAATATAATAATTAAAAAATCCAAAGAGAAGTTTTTTCTTCTTTTTTTTCTTATTATTAATTGAATCGCAGACCTAGAGCCAAAACAATATATATAGACAACAACGATAATATTAACTTTTTTAAAACAATTTTGTAACATACATCTCTAATTTGGAATAAAACTTTTTGGGTTAAAAAAGTAAAATTAGCAAGACTACGTTAGATAAAGAATACGCTGGCGAAGCGACAAGAACTTGCTCGTTCTTAATAGAAGATTTAAGCTTAGTAGCTTTTTAAGGACTATGAGCTATTAATAGAATAATCGTTATATTTACTGACCGGGAAGTCCGGGTTTGATGTATCCGCATTCGTCATGGCCACCAAAGCAATTCCAATATTTAAGCGTCCCATATAGATGACAACAATGTTGAGAAATAACAGCAAGGCCTGCAGATGTCGTATGCCCAGAAGTGGACCTGAAATTAAAAAAAAAAACATTTTTAAAACTGTATCGCTGAAGAATCAAATGACCAAAATTATGAAAAGAAAATAAATATAAAAGTAAAATATTAAGTAAGACTTTAACAAGACCTCTAGATCCCAAAAACCATTAATTTATTAGGGGTTATCAATTTATTTATATATAAAGCTCTATGAATTTTTTCCAATTTTTTTAAAAGTAAAAACGAGGTATTTAGTGCGTTATTTTCCTGTTCCCGCATAAATTAAACAAAAAAAAAGTAATATATATGTATAACACAGCTGTAAAAAATTCCAATGCCTAACATTTCAATGAAGACTTCTGAAATTACGAAAATTATTCTATTATTCGAATTCCACCCATTTAATCTTCATAATCTACATAACTTAAATCAATATTAAACAATGGAGTTACTTATCGGTAACTTTTAAATTTAGAGTATTTATTTCTCTTATCGTGTTGAGTCTTTTGAACTTTTCAAGATATTTGCTGTTTTCCTTAACGTAATTTATTACAACAAACTGGTCAATATTTTGATAATGCCATATTAAAATGTTAAAATATCATACAACGATTTATTTGGGGCACTAAAATTAGGCCATATTTTATTAATAATAAAATTTACGATAAGGTCGTAAGCTCGAAAAAAACAAAATGCGTACTCTAGTTTTATTATTTTTTGTATTTTGGGTTTATTTTAACTTTAGAGGCCACACGCCGTTGAAATAAGAGAGCAAGTTGTCAGATATATTGAGCGTTATTTATAAAGGTTGTTTGTTGTTTTAATATATAAAATTTTCGTCAAATCTGTCTGTCAAACAAGCTGTAAGCTGACTTCATTTTTTGCATTTTGGTTCAGAAAAGAATGCAGAACACAAATTATCATAAAAATAATTCTTGAAAATGGAATTGCTTTATCTTCACAATGTCATTTTTATGTCGACATAAGATTTATTTATCTAAAATAACACTTATATCCATACCTAAATAAATTATTTTATATACATTTTCTCCGAAGCTCTATTCGATATCAGAGTGTGCCTGAACGAACTGTTAATGTTAGTTTCAATTACAGTCATTTTTTGAATCCCGATAGGTCAAAGAACATTAGAATATATTAAAGGGGTTATTTCATGTGGCGGCCGTAGCCTACTGGGTAGAAAGCATGGCCCCTAAGCTAAAGAACCGCAGTACCGTAGAACCGCAGGGTTCAATTCCAGCTCTGAGAGAATGTTTTTTTTAATTGAATTAATTTTCTAAAGGGTCCGCCAAATAACTTTTTTTTTTTGAAAATTCTATAAAAAAAACTACTGGATATTTTCTCAAATTTTTTTTTTTATTTGAAAGTACAATCCTTCCGGTTAATAAAGAAAAATAATTTCATTCAAATGGCTGCCTCGAATGGCCATGCAGTAGCCTACACGATTGGTCCAATTTTTAAGCACATTATCGATTGTGTGCAGCTGTATTTCAGCAATGGCTTCACGAATATTGTCCTTTAAAGCGTCAATTGTCTCTGGCTTTTCGGCGTAACTCAACACTTATCTTTGAGGGCACCCCACAAATAATAGTCCAACGGTGTCAAATCGCAGCTCCGAGGTGGCCAAACGACATCAGCTCTGCGGCTGATAATGCGATCTTCAAAAACAGGGCGCAAAACATCGAGTGTAGCTTCGGCTGTGTGGCACGTAGCGCCGTCCTGTTGAAACCAAATGTTGCCAATATCCTCCTCTTTAATTTTTGTGAACAAAAATTCGTTCAACATGGCCCGATAACGATCGCAATTGACTGTTACGGCCACTACTTGCTCATTTTCGAAGAAAAATGGCCCAATTATGCCTCTGGACCAAAATCCGCACCAAACAGTGACTCGTTTTGGGTGCAGCGGCTTTTCAATGTATGCGTGCGGGTTTTCTGTGCCCCAATTGCGACAATTTTGCTTGTTTACATACCCGCCAAGATCAAAATGAGTTTCATCTGAAAAGATGATTTTTTTGGCAAAATCGGCAGCTTCTGTAAGTCGATCGCAGGCCCATTTAGCGAAGCGAAAACGCATTGGATGGTCAGTTGGCTTCAACTCCTGAACCAATTGGACTTTGTATGGAGTCATACCAAGGTCTTTATGCAAAATTAGTCTCAATGATGTCTCCGAAATGTTCAATTGTTGAGAACGACGGTGAATTGATGTTGATGGCGCTTCACGCACACTTTTTGCCACAGCAGCAATATTCTCGCACTGCTTTAGGCTTTTTACGCTTTGGTTTATCGATGAAGATGCCAGTTTCTTTCACTTTTTTTACAAGATAACGAACATACGGAGCTGACGGTGCTTCTCTTCTTCCAAAATCCGTACGCAGTTTTCGCACACATTCTGCAACATTACCATGATTTTCAAAGTAATGTCGCAATATTTCCCAGCGTTGTTCAAGCGTATACACAACCATATTCGTTCAGCGGAAGGATAAAACTAATTATCTGTCAAATCAGACATGAGCTAAGTGTTACCATTCACGAAATAAGCTTTAGTTGAAAAAAAAAGTTAGATGGCGGACCCTGTATTCTGCCATCACTAGGAAAGTCAATCCCGGACAATTTAAGCCCCTTTAAATCCCAGGATTTTCTTTCTAGGATCACGGGATTTTTATACAAAATTTTAATTATAAATATTCATGTAAATTCAACCACTTCAATTAGTTGATAGGAATATAGAATAAGAAAAACCCTTTTATTTAGGCTGAAAAGAATTGTTGGGAATTTAATCACTTGAGCAAAGACTTTAAAAAGTTTTAGAAGATTTTGTAACTTGTAAGACATGGAATTCAACTATGTATTTTAAAATTGTCAGATATTCAGACTAAGGAAATTATTTTGTTTTGTGGTGAAGGCAATTGTGATCGAAACTTACAAATTGCTTACGATTGTTGTAAACTATTTCTCCAACTTGCATAGAATTAGAGCGGTGCTTCTCATTAGCGGGTTATATTTGTAATAATATCCGAACAAAACTTAATGTATTACTTTAATAAAAAATTAAACAAAAAATTTCATTTTTAAAAGTCCTTTCCAACCATGAAGACGGTGCTTAAAAGAAAATGTTCAATATTTATATAATTATACCTTAGACCAGGACCGTAGCCAGGATCTATCCATTTTTTTTATTTAAAACTAAATTATATAAGTTTTTGTTTCATTTCATTCTCAAGTTAAGTTTTTTATATTATATACATATATGCACGTAAATATATCAAGGTACCTCGACTTCCATTAGAAAAAATTTCCATGTGTACCCCTCTAAAAAATAACCTTGGTATATTTTATGATTCCCAAAATACTTTGTCTGTTACGATAGCCGCCAGTGAGCTAAACCATTTTCAAAAACTCGTGTTTTTCGTAAATATATTGGCTGGTAAAAAAAAATAAACCGTCAGATATTTAAAGCCGGAAAAGGCTCCTCTAATATGCATCAAAAAATTTTAAAGTTTTTGAATAGCATTCAAGATAATAATGTTTTTCGTGCCTTTTTTAAATTTTTTTCAATTTCCTTTCACTTTAATGGAAATAACTTCATTATTTCTAATGCGATCCTCACTTTTAAGATATCGTTGGAAAGGCTTTGAGTGCTTGCATTCATTGCCAGAATTTCTGAAATTTATACGTATTAAAGATAAAATGATAATATAAAAAAATGAAGCCGATGTCAAGGGTAGTGAAAACAATAGTGATGATAGGTTGGAATATATTACGTTTAATCCCATAAATCACGATACATTGGTTTTCACTATTGTAGTTTACACGATTCAACTCCTAACAAAGACTTTCTGACACATAAACGCAACTTCAGTATATGATTTAAGTTTTTACAACATATGCATTAAGTAATTCAATGAAATAATTATTTCAATGCATTAATTTTTATTTAAATTTTGACCCTCTGGAGGGTTTGAATACAGACAATCCCCTCTTTGCTACGGCCCTGACCTGATGATTTTTTAAATGAATTAATTTACATTTTTTAGTTTCAAATAATAAAAAATTGTATTAAGAACGTTTTGAATAATTTACATCTTAAAGTTTTCAATCCCGAACTGATCCCGGGATCCCGGGATTGATATTTTCAATTCCGATAATTCCGGGATCGAGAAAAGTTTCCGGGATTGGACTCCCTAGTCGTCACCTCTCTGCATACAACGGTAAGTCTCAGAGAGTAAAAACTGTCATGAAAAGCTTCTTGAAAACATAAGCCGTTCGGAGTCGGCATTAAACTCGTATGTTCAGTTCTCGATCATTTGTGTTCAAACATTTAATCACACGCACAACGCAATTGATCAATAGAAGCGCGGTCAAGGCCCTTTCTAGGGCTGCAATGGCCAATTTTTTTTTTATCATTCCATGTATAGCAGATAATACAAATAGTTGGGTGTGTGCTCGACATACCCGTTAGTACATTAACCCAACAACTTATCTTAATTCTTGTTGAAGTCACTGTGCAAAATCTAACTATAATCCTTGAAGAGATCCTACGTCTATGATGAAAATTCCATTTCGGAAAATATTCCATCTTCTTCGTCGCAGATTGTTTCTGCCGGAACACAAACAATCCTTTTATCAGAAGAAGGCCATACTATCTCAAAAAGGAAGAGAAAAAATAAAATTAATTATAAGCGTCGCCAATCATTCGGATCTACATCTCAGGCATGGTTGCCACCTCAAATTCCCACAAAAAAAACCTTTTTCCCACAACAGCAAAAATTAATAACCACGGAAATTTCCATGGTATAAATTTGAAAAAAATCCCATCGCAATTGAAAAAAACCACAAAAAATCCCACGGACATTTAAAATAACCACGAAAAACCCACGCAAATAAAAAAACCATGAAAAATTTCATTTGTGTATAATATATAAGGGAATTGAACTAATAGTTCAGTTTTGAGCATAATTTAAAAATTTTTATTTATTTATTTATTTATTTATTTCTATTTTAACTATCAACAATCGTTTAACAGTTTGAGTAATAACATATAAATTGTATATAAAACAATATGATATAAACCTAATAAAATGTAAACATAATTATATTAAAGAATATTACACTTTTATAAATTTATTTTAAACAATTCTTAATAAATTTTGTTTAAAAGTTTGTCTATTCAGAGTGAGATCTATTTGAGCACTTATGGAATTGAACGCTAAGCACATATTATTAATAGGATCATTACGGCCATAGTTTGTCCTATGATACGGAATGTAAAAAAAATCTCTTTGCCTAAAATATCTCTCAGGCGAATATATTCTTAAAAGAGCGAGGAGTGGCGCGCAGTCTATATGTGACATAATTATATCGCGAACAAAAATAACAAGAAAAAATTTACGTCTGGAGGCTAAGGTATTAAGACCTAGAAGAGCACACCTGGATACGTACGTTGGCATAAAATTCCAATTTAATTTAAACATTATGTAACGAGTGAAACGTTTTTGTTTTCTTTCCAATCGCAAAGAATCTACCTCGTAATATGGATCCCAGATCACACATCCATATTCCAAGATAGACTTTACTAAAGATAAAAATAACGTTCTAAGGGTACATGGATCCTTAAATTCCCTCGAATTACGCCTCAAAAAACCCATCATTGCATTAGCCTTAGTAATTATGCAATCGTAATGGTTGGAAAAAGAAATTTTTCTATCAAATAGAATTCCCAAATCAGATGTAGACTCGACACGTGTAAGACCACTATTTGCGATTGAGTAATTAAAAAAATTTGGTTCTTTTTTCATATAAAAAGACATAATGTTGCATTTGGCAACATTTAAATAAAGTCTATTAACTGAACACCATTTAATCATATTGTTTAAATCAATTTGAAGAAGTCGATGGTCGGAAGTTGAAGAAACCGAATTAAACAGTTTAACATCATCAGCATACATCAAACAGTTAGTATGCTGTAAAAAATTTGGGAGATCGTTGATGAACAAGACAAACAATAGAGGTCCAAGGTGGCTTCCTTGGCGCACACCAGAATGGTTGGTAATAGATTTTGAGTAGCAGTTACCAATACGAACAACTTGACATCTATCAGAAAGGCAATTCCTCAGCCAGGATAACAAAGAAGAATGAAACCCCATTAAGGAAAATTTTTTAACCATAATGGAGTGCTGAACTCTATCAAAGGCTTTAGCGAAATCAGTAAAAATGACGTCAATTTGATTGCCTTTTTCCATTTCAGTTTTAATGAAGTGAGAGAACAGTGCTAGGTTTGTAGAAGTAGATTAACCACTAGCAAAATCGTGTTGGAATTCAGAGATAGAGTTTTTAATTCTAGCATAAATGTGTTTTTTGACAATTGACTCAAATAATTTAGGGATCAAGGGCAATTTTGATATCGGTCTATAGTTCGCTATATTTTGCCTAGAGCCAGACTTATGGATAGGGACTATAGTGGGACTAAAAGGACCAATTCCTTTATTAATGTCTAGAGTGAGCAAATCTTGTAAGACATCATCATCAGAAAGAACTAAGGAACCCATATCAATAATAGGGTTGTCATTATAATAAAAAGGGTAGTTCACGTCATCTCCGTCGTCTAATAAAAAATTCGATTGAAAATAATCAGCAAAAAGATTTGTGACGTCTGAAGTGATACTTACAGTGTTTTCGTTAAAAAACATATTTTTAGGGAAACCCTTCGTGTTCCTTTTTTTATTTAAGAAATTCCAAAAGTTATTCGGATTTTCTCTAATATCAGACTCTAGCTTATTATAGTGAGATTTGTAGAGCGATTCTTTAAGAGATGCGTATTCACTACGCGCCTGTAAATAGTTTTGACGAAAAGATATATTTATTTTACTTTTTTTGAACAATATGCTCATACGGTTTTTTAATTTTGAAAGACTTTTATTGAACCACTCCGGCTTAGAACTTTTCCTTATCTTTTTAATAGGAACAAAGCAAGTAAATGCTTGATTTATAATTTCGATAAAAAAGTCGTAATTATCTGCCAAGATATCGCCAAAACCCAGACGCCAATCCACACTCGATAAAAATGTAGATATCGCTGTGTGATCAGCTTTTTTAAATGCAAAAACAAAAGGACCTTCTTCTATGGGAGATGCATCATTAATAAGAATTTCTAATTGTATTAAAAGTGCTTTATGATGAAAACTATTGTTTGAAAGAAGTAAATCCGATTCAACACAATTGGCATTTAGCTCATTATCAACAAAAATAAGATCTTCAAGCTAGTTCAAGCTATTTGTGACAGAGTTTATTTGAATCAGACCCAAGGGATATATAGAGTCTAAAAAATCGATTTCCAAATTGTTGCACATCGAGTTCGGAATCATACTTAAAAGATCCTTAGAATAAGGCCATTTTACACTACTTAAGTTGAAATCATCCAATACAATCAGGTATTCATTATCTTTGAGCCTATCAATTACGTTCAAAATATTAATAAAGTGCATAGAATAAACTTCACTTGAAGAGCAAGGTGGAATATAAGATACAAATATATATATACTTTTAATATAGTTAGAACCATCACCATCCCAAGGGCAATCTACACGAACGCATATTTGTTTCAAGAGATCAGATGTGTTTAGCAATTATATCTGCTGACAACGATAAACTGCACGGATAGCAATTAAGACACCACCACCTCTTGTTAAGCCAGTTGATGTCAATGATCGATCACGGCGAAAAACCTCGAACGTTTCATCAAAGAATTCAGATGTATAGATGCTCTGATGTAACCAAGTCTCCGTTTAAGCGATAACATCAAAAGAACAATCCATAATATTTAAAGAAAACTGAGTTGACTTTGTACGGAGGCCACCCGAATTTTGGTAATAAAGTTGTAGAAATTTATTGACAGGACTCAAAATGCCGCCATTATTCGATAAAATACTAACATTATTAGATAGTTTTTTTAAGTGCGCTGAGTTTGTTTTGGCGGGCGCACGTAGTTTTTTGAAACATAAAAAGGTTTCACACGCACCCCTGATGGCCAAAAATCTGAATTGTAGACCACACTTACAAGTGCTGCAGGTATGGCTATTTTAAAACTTATAAATTTTAAGTCCGAAACATCTTTTGTAGTTAAACTAAAACAGGAAACTTCCGTTGAAGCTATATTTGCTTTTGATGACACATATTCTTGAATCGCTTGATATGATGTAGTTGATCTTAAATTTGATACATGAAACCACTTTCGGCTCTTTATAACATCAAAGTTTTCGCCAACATAGTTATTACATCCAATAATTGGTTTAATTATTTCTGAATGTTTATTGCTATGTTTATTTATATGTGAGATAGGTTTTGATGACAAAAATTCATGAGTTGTCCCACTGTCATTGGAGCGAACGGGAGCATTAGAAACGGAGAAGCACTGACCTTCGTTTTGTTCATTAACCTTAGTGCCAATTATTGCATTATTTCTATCGATCGCAGAAACCTCACTAAGAGAGTCAATAACAACAATAGGAACAGCATTAACAGCATTACTGTGCGTTTAGACCGCCTGAACGAACGAAAGAAACCTCGTTCGTTCGCTCGGTTTAAACACTTTGCCCAAACGAACAGTGTTCGCTATAAATTTATCGCGAACAATGTTTGCCCGGTGTAAACAGTAAATTAGGGCGAACGAACGAAGATTCCTTCGTTCGCTCTGATCGAACAAGCTTCGATCTTTTTGGGCGAATCCAGTGTTGTGCTGTGTTTAAAAACAGAAAAGTAGCAAAGAGGAGTAGCTTTAGAGAATAATTTATGAAAACTACTAAAATATGTAGTAATTTAGATTTATGTTTTTTAAAGTGTTCTGTTAACTTTCGCTGCAATATGATTGTGTTGTGTAAAGGGCCAAATTAAGTTTTTAAGCGGAAAACCCTATATTTTATTTATTTGAGGTGACTGTTTATTTGAGGTCATTTTTTTTAAATAACTATATAACTATTAATAAAAATTTTGAGTTTATGGATAGCAAATATTATTTAATATAGCAGGAGTCCGCAATAGAAGTCGTTCAAATAAAATAAAAATATATTTTAGGTTCTGCTGAAACTTTTTGAGTTTTTAATCGAAGATTTTAGAAAAATGTGGATATTAACCAAAATGGTAGTTGAAAATTCGATTTGTGACTAAAAGCAATTCTTTAAAGTTATAACATAAAAAGGATTTCTCTAAAATAAAAATCGAACGACTGAAAGTATCAATTGTATTTGCTTAACAAGTGCATACAATTTGGGAACAATTTTTATTTAATTGATTTAAAATTAACGAAATTTATTGACACACGAAAAATGTGAAAACATTTAATTTTTGTTCGTCGAAAAACTTAAATGGGCCCTTAAATTAAACACACGTCTTTTCTACAATAACTAATACGAGTAATATATTGTTATGGAGTGGCAAACCATTTGTTGTTGAGAAACGGAGTATAAGTTTTAGTACTAATATAAAAATAAGGAGTTATCAACCCTGCATTTATTGATGTTCGGCCAAATGCACAAATTGCTGTTTACACCGCCTGAACGAACAAGATGGCGGCCAATGTTTGTTCGCGATTGATGTTCGTGCGGTCTAAACAGTACTCCGAACGAAGAATTTATTGCAATAAATTGTTCGCGATAAATTTTTCGTTCGCTCAGGCGGTCTAAACCCACAGTTAGAATAAGCGGCAGCATTTTCATTTTTAAGAGCACACACAGCATCACCAATCAGAGAGTCGGCAACAACAACAGGAATAGCATTACCAACATTAGCGTTAACAGCACCAGCACCAGCAATTACAGCAACGGTGTCAGAAGAGATATTCTCAGTATCATCAAAAAATGCAGATTTACTGCTTGAGCAAGACAAAACATTCTGGGATGCTTTGGGAGCGCGATTGTTTTTCGGTATATTACGATCACTTTTATTTGTTTCATCAAATTGAGCGGGGGAACTAAGAGAATCACTATGATGCAAAACATTTGGCAAACGAGCAACCTCTGCATCAGCGTTGCCATATGGTCCGATATATCGGATATGTTACGATAATACTTGAATTAATACTTGAATCCGACGTTCCGATATTTGACCAAAATTCTTCAAAATGTTACGATTTCAGAAAAAATAGATCCGGCGTCCGATTTTGCATATATTTTTATACACATATATACATATATAACATTAGTATAATAAAATTTATGGCAACTTAAAAATAAAAAGATGCGATGGTACTTCTGTATTTCCAATAATGGAAAAATTTTACATGAATTAAGATTGTGAGCTTTAGATCAAGTGAGTTTTCAAGAAGGCAACAACAACAACAACAACTCTGTATAGAGTCAATCACTTAGCTGACTAGACAGTCTGTTTCGGAAATCGCTACATTTCCAAAATACAAAATTTTATTTTTGAATTGTTGAGATTACCGAATTCCTCAGCTAATTGAGAGAATGTTTAGTCAAATAAATATTAATAAAACTAAAGCTCGCAATAGATTAGAGTTAGATACAATGGAAGGAACTCTGCATAAAAAAGATTATCTGCGTATGAAATCTTTTAACTGTTTTAGTATTGAAATCGATAAAGAATTGATAAACAAATTTAATAAAGCAATGTATATATGACTTCGAAAAAATTATATATTTTTACACATATTTTTTGCACTACAATCTAATTTTTTTGTAGTTTTTGCTGGCTTAAAAAAACAAAATTTTTTTTCGTTAATTTAGTTGAAGCAAAAGCTTTACATTTATAGAGTTAAAATTTAAAAATTATGTATTATAACTCTATGCATTTAATTTTTACCGATTTAAGAAATCTACATTAAACCAAACTGTGTTGAAAATGAATTTTTAATTAAACTCTTTGTTTGTGTGTTCAAAAATATTTTCAAAATTTAATTTATTATAATATATTTTCTATATTTAGAATGATTATTGAATTGACTTTTGAAAAAAATGTGATTTATTTAAATAAATGAACCTTAAATATACTTCATACGCCTAATAAAATGCAATATTTTATTTGTCTGCTTTGTTGTAAAATGCGACTGAAAATTTCTTAGTTCTTGTTTTCAGAGTTTCACAAATCCGACAAGAAATCCGACGAGCAGAGTGCAAAAGTTACGCTGTAAAATTTTTTTCATGGCAACACTGCTCTGCATATTTAGCTTTAGATCGCGTGAGAATTTGAGTATCAGCTTTTGCTTTCGAGCCTTTCTTATTACTCTCTGTGGGCACGAGATTAACATTTACCACAGATTCAAACAAGTCTTTAACTTCTTGGACAGATTTAAGTGCATTTTCAATTTTAATAAGAATGTCAGAAAATGTCTTATTTGCACAATGATCGCATCTAAAAAATATATTGTCATTATTGTTTATTATATTTAAACAGTTTTCATCAAGATTGATGCATTTTTTATGCAGTTTTTTAAAACAATAACCACATGTGATTAGATTAAGTGTGTCAAATTGAATGTTACACGCCGCGCATGCGTACATGATTAGAGAGTAGGCGAATGTGTTTCTGCCAACGATCAGACGAAGACTGATTTTAGAGGTTTTTTAAAACAATATGAAAGATTGAATTGATGACGTAACGTTTAATCTTTTCTTATTTCTCCAAAGTTATTCCATTGCTTTTTTTGACAAAGAAAACTTGTTGAAAATCGATTAAAAAATGGCTGAGATATTTGTATGCAAAGTCAAAACTTGAAATTTCAATAGGTTTTTTTGCCATTCTGAGGCGATGGCCTTGCTTCAAGGAAATACGTTGTACTGAGAAAATATAAATTTTTTGAGATATCTAAATAATTTTAATGTCATTTTAAGGGAATTTTTTTCAATATACTATCCGTGGAAAATATTACCAAGAAAGCTTTTGTATACCGTTTCACTATTCTACTTTTTCCTAGCCCTGAGATTCCTTTCTAAAATTTATATAAACTTTCAAAGTTAATATTTTGAGTCAGAGGTCATAAATTTAAAATCTAACATGATTCGGCGTATTTATGGTGGAGTACCTTTCGAATGATATACGTTTCATTGACCTTATTTTAAAATAAATAACAAAAAAGTGTACGACATCATTTGATGTTTGCGCATTTAATATATAATGCCTATTGTATTAAGTGTTGTTTTACAAAATATTTCAACAGTTTTTTAAATTTGGATTTTTACGACGAAGGTAAAATGGTACATTTTATCCGATTTTTATGTTTGATAACTCATTTTAAAGAAAAAATTTACATTACAAACGAAATGCATACCAGAATTTGAAAAAATTTTACTTCAAGAAATGTTTTTATTACTTCTTTGATCAAATAATAGGAAAAGCTCTAATAAATTTAAATCGCATGAGTATCTTTGTTAACAACTTTAGCTTTTTTGATGTTAACTTATTGAGAGGTCAACTCAAAATTAGATTGAAAACTAATTATTATTAGATCTATGTAAACGCATGGTTAGTTGTTATGTCTTATGTTATCTCTGAGCCCAACCCATATTATGGAGGGTAAATTTTTCTCACTTAAGATTGTTTTGGACCACTTTTATCTATGTATATCGTTGAGATATTTCAATGATATTAAGTTGGTTCTTGAGTTAATGTAATGTGAAAAAAGTGCGAAAAAGCTGTAGTAGCTGAACTCTATTGTTAAAACGCTTCTCCATTTATTGAGCTCTTTAGCAAGTTCCTAAAGTTTATTAATTGGAACGAAGCTTTATTTAGACATTTGTATTTTCTTTTTTATAATAAAAATTTTCAAAAATAACTATTTTCAGTAAACCCTTTTGCTTTGGCGACATATGTTTCAGAAGAGTTTATTCGAACAAATGTGAAATGATATAAAACTTATGCAATGGGTTGGTCACAGTTGAATCACTCAAGGCTACTGAAGACGGAATAATAAGTTCCTTCCGAAAAAGTCTGTGTAGTTTGTTGTGCGATTGACTCTATACAGAGTTGTTGTTGTTTTTATGTCATTCTTCAAAACTAACTTCATCCAAATAGCTCATAATTAAATAACATAGAAATTCAAAGAAAAGATCAGAATTTATTATCAAAAATTTACTATTAATATTATTAATATTAATATACAAAATTTTAATGGGATATGTCGTGGTTTACCAGATAAAGTATTTTCTATATTTATTATTGCTAAAGATTTAAAATAAAGTACTAAAAATACTATAATTCACACCCTTTATACACTTTAACATGCTTTATAGCACAATATTTTTAAAAATAATTAGATGATGATTTAAGGCCCTATCTATAAAGCGTGCGCAGTTTAGGGTGACCAGTCTCGTTTACATTTCAACACAGTAGCAAATACATATTTTAGCACATGAAATGTATTTATTTTACACTTGATATCTTATTGTATGCACGTTACTCAAATCAAATTTTCATTGTGTATTGTATTAATCATTCAGATAGAGATGGTATTTTTTATCTAACTCTATTGATTTACTTTTAGTTCTTATTACTACTACCACAGTTTTTTTACTCTTCAATACGCTCCTGACTACTTGCTACTCCTCACAATTCGCTATAACAAATATGTGTCCTTTGATATTTTAACAAGAATTAATGTCCACTTTTTCAACATTTTCCCATGCCAACTGTGTGTAAAAAAAAGCACTTTCAATCCGCCGCTTGTAAAATATTTGTGAAGTTATAGTAGTTGAATAAAGAACAATATTTTACTTTTATTCACGAATTTTTTGTGTTATATTATAAGGACTTAAGTCTTAATTAGTATTTTTTTTCAGCTAACCTTTTTCTTCCACGAGTGTCATAGTTGACTATGAATTTTTAATACCGCGAGAATTCAAGGAAAAAAACAAATTTAAATTAAATTAACACCAAATATTTTGAAGAACTCTATGCAGCATTTTCTTTTTTATTTTTCTATTTCGCACAACCGGGCAAACGTCTAGTAAAAAATATAATAAACTCAATTGTTGAAAAAATGTATGAAGAAGCAGACAGAGCACAGAACGGTGCTGTGTCGATAATTATCTCAACATTGTACCTAATCGTTAGACTTATCTTACAGTTGATTAAACGATTATATAAGTTAGTACAATTGAATGTTGTAAAGTCAAAAAATAAAAAATATTTTCGCTATATATACAATTTTTATGTAGATTGTAGATTGAAGCTGATGTCGATAAACTAATTTTTGTGGATAATTTTGATCTAGAGATTGAGGTGTTGCAAGATTAATTTCATTTATAGCTAAGACATACTCACATCACATTTTGCTAACGATCATAATCCATAGAACACTATATTTTTTTAATCATAAACGAATAAAAATATCGTTTTAAAATAGATATTATTATTATTTATTAAGTTTAATGTAAACTATAAAGATTCCAACTAGCCCGCTAGTATTTATGAAGCTACTCAATCTAATGATCAGTCTCTGCCTTGGCGCTGCCAAGTTGTGTGGATATTAATAGAAAATGTGTATTTTACTTTGAACATTTTCTATCATTTTTGCTTTTCCATATTTGTGTCGGCATTAATTCGCTTGTCACAAGATTCATTGTGTATTTCATGCTTCGTCAAATAATCCTCAGCGTCCCAGGCCTGTAAGTCTGTAGAACCGAAAATTATATAGAAAAGATTTCCCACGGCAAAGATGACAGCTGATATGATAAAAACTATTTGCCACTGAGTGCGTTCGTGCTGAAAATAAAGAAAAAAACTTACTACTGAACAGCCCAAAATGTGTGGCATATCCACCACTCCTACCTCATCATGCACAATAACGCCCACTATGAGTGGCGTGACTATCGGAATGAAGTTGGCTGCCGTATTGACGATTCCCATAAGCATGCCAGCGTGATTGGGTGACAAGTCGATGGTGTTGAGTGCACTACCAATAGAGTTGCCCGCATTGATGCCCACACTGCCTGTCATTAGCACTATGGCCAGCATTTTCTGATCTTCATCCACAAAACCTACAGCAATGAGACCCACAGCAGGTACCCAAAAGGCCAAAGTATTGAAGCTTTTGCGTAGCATACTCAATGATAGGATTCGACGATTGAGCAGTATATCGGCAGTGATCAAGTAAACGTAAGACATGCACCACATGACCAGGTATGGCAGCGCAGAGAACAGCGCATTCTTTTTCATGTCCATGTTGAGAACACCATTCATATACGAGGGAATCTGCGCCTGCAACGTCGTAAAACTCCACGATTGCGCCGCACGTGCGACTAACAAAGCCCAGAATGGTAATGACGTCAGGATTGCATTCCATGGCACTGGAATCTTGAGTTCCGGCTCATCCTGCTTTTTCTCATCCAGCTTCGTAGCGTTAATTGAGGATTCAATATGATTTAGCTCAGCTTCGGAGATCAATTTCGATTGTGACGGTGAGTTGGCTGCAAAAATCCACCAAAAAAAGCACCAAACTAAGCCAACAGCACCAGATATGTAAGATACGCCAGGCCAACCCAAGCTGGAGGCAGCAATATAGCCGCTCAAAAACATAGCCAACACGGTACCGCATTCAATACCCGTATTGGCCAAAGCACCCAAACGATTACGCTCCTCCACCGGACACCAGGCAGCCAAGTGTGCATGAATACAGGGAAAGAGTAGTCCTTGAAAGAGACCTTGTATGACGCGTATACCGCAGTAGATCTGCCAACCGCCCCAAGATACACAAAACGGTGGTACAATGGCGAAGAGAGCTGAGCCGAGCGTTGACACGAACATAGTTGACTTGGCACCAAAGCGACGACATAGATAACCACCCGGAAACTGTGTCACAAAATAGCCCCAAAAGAAACTCGAGAGTATGTAAGATCTTTCCATTTCATCCCAATCATATTCCTGATAATGAGAGAGTAGAAGAGAAGAAAGTTTTTGAGTGATGCTAATATGAGCTGAAAAATGGATGATGTCAATGAAGGAATGTCAGGTAAGAAGCATTAAAAAATTGGAGTGAAACTGCATGGAAAGAATTTTTTAAAATATTTTGTCAAAACAAATGTATGGAGGGTTAAGCATTTGAGTGAACAAAATTAATAGCAGTTAAAAACATATCAAAAGCTTTAGTGAAGTCACAAAAAGTTTATTAAGAATATATACAGTTACGGGAAAATAATTAATTTGAGTTTGAGAAAAAAAAAGTCATTAGCACGGGACTGCTTTGGAAAAGTCTGGGTATTTAAAAATAAAATAGTTGTATTAATATGATATTTCCAG
The DNA here is from genome assembly GCA_963920525.1 of Dichetophora obliterata. Lineage (NCBI taxonomy): Eukaryota > Metazoa > Arthropoda > Insecta > Diptera > Sciomyzidae > Dichetophora > Dichetophora obliterata. Next base: position 15,667,862 of record OY986437.1, read on the forward strand.
TAAGGATATACAGTACGTATGTGATTATATATGGGCATTTCCAAGGCTTCGTTTTCTCGGAAGTTTATGTTATTAATGTAAACAAATTTATTATGTACATATATCTTACAAGAAATAGAAATGGTATGTTCTACCAAAATTGTCGTTCCTGTAACTAATTAACCCTGGTTAATTAGTCGATTCGACTAACAAGGATAATGTGTTTAATCAGCGTGTGTAAACAACGAAGCACATCCAGGGTTAAGAATGGCAGTGGTAAATATGGGCGTAACTCACGCGACAAAAAAAGAAAGTGTGTTTTACAAGCAAGTTTAGATTGTAAAAACTCAGCGAATTTTCCAATAAGATTTGTTTTTGTTTTTCATTTTTAAATAATGGGAAAAGAGTGAAGTTTCATAATAAATCCACTTTAACTATGGACTTTGCTTATTTATAAATATATTGAGTTTCCAAAAAATATTTGCCGTAACGCAGGCGACATAGCCCAAGTAACAAAATTTCCTTAAATTTAAATTTGCTAATTAATTAATTAGGTAGCAAAAAAATAATGTTATTTAGTATTTAACAAACAAATTTAATATATTTATTTTTCAATTTTCTTTAGCATATGCCTTCCGTTTTTACTTAAACAAAAATGTTTACGAAACATTAACTAAACATTTACGAAAAAGGAAACTACATTTGTAAAACAGTGAGACGATTTGATCATCACGGTTAAAGAATTTATATAGAAATTTCTTAAATTAATTAAATTAAAATGTCATTTAATAAGTTCTAATTTTTTGGTCACGGTAGACTGTTCTGTGGAAATGCCCATATATTCTGTAATATTAATAAAAGAATATGGCTTTTATTTTCTGGAAAGAAATTAAAATTGAAAAATGCAATAAAGAAATGTCAAAACCGAAACTTTTTTATAAGTTAACTGCATCTACAGAGAGCTGAACATGTTCTATTTTGTGAATTATGCTTGGTTTTCACTATGTCAGCTTGATGATGACATAAAATATAATTACCCAAAATATCACGTTAATAAAACTATTATGCATTTCTCGCCTAGCGCAATTCAATAATTCAGCTGTTTTGAATTTTCCAGCATTGTGAAAGATGGAAAAAAAGCAACAAGCAAACAACAACTGACCATTGAAAATGACATAGTAAAAACAAAACTTGAAAGTAAAATTAATGGAAAAAAATTATAATTGTAAGTTACTCAAAAATCAATATACTGAATGGGTTATGACTTGAATGAAAGTTAATGTTATGGTTTCAGTCCCAAAGTGTAAAAAATAGATTATACAAGACTTTAGTAATTTGCTATGAGTTAAATAAGTAGGTATCTATATAAATGGAAAAAGTGCTTGAAAAGGAAAAATTTAATACTTCAAATTAATCGAATGAACTATGAAAGAGTAAAATGATAAAATGAATTATTAAAGATAAATGCAATGGATTGAGTGATTTTCATTTTTTTAAGTAATAATTACATCAAAGTTTGGATTTGTGGTATCAGCATTAGTCATAGCCACTATAACCACACCTATATTAAACTTGGCCACATAGTTGACAACAATTGACAGAAAGAGCAGAAGAACCTGCAGATGTCGCTGTCCCAAGCGAGGTCCTAGAGAGAAACGAAAAAAATAAACACCATAAGTTGAAAAAAATTAAGCATAAAATTATTTTATTAAGAAATCAGTGGCTAGAAAGCGCCATTTAAAAAAAAAATTGGTAAAATTTTTTAGAATGTATCATGAATTTTTTTTTTTTTTTTTGCTTTTCGTCGGCTAAACATTTCTTCAGATCTTGAAGTTAAAACATCTAAGCTATAGCTTTTAGTTATTTAACCCTGGATAACCAATGTTAGTCGTTTCGACTAACACTGCTCACTTTTTTGCTTACAACCTTTTTTCTCTCATCTGATCGTGTTCTCTAACCACATTTGTTGTTATGCTGCCCTTGTTGTGTTCGGATGTGTTTGGGTTTTTAATTGGATGGTGTGAATATTTTTATAAATGTAGGCAGCCTCGATAGTCTAGTGGTAGCGCGCTTGACTGTCGCACAGGTGTCCCGGGTTCGAATCCTGGCCCATGGACCTGGCTATAACCATTTTTTCCTTATTTCTAATCAAAGAAACTTTAAAACACGTCAACTTCCGACGAATAGTTGTAGTTGATGGTGGTAGAAATAGTTTGTGGAGAGGAACGCTTAGTAACTTGATATGACTGACGGCAAGGCATTCTTCAGACTTTCTTCAGATTTAATATCACATGTTTCTGCCACATTAAAAACATCCTACATAAAAGTTAAACTTGATTACTCCCTTCTTCCATTCTGTGGTATCACAACGGAACAGTAATGGTCTAAGTGGGCTGGTCTTAAAACCTTAAGCCTTAACCTAACCTAACCTTATAAATGTAGTGTACGTCAAAGCGAATAACATTGGCCTTAAAGTAACTTTTTATATTCCCACGCGTACTGCGTAAGGGGTATATTAACTTTGTCACTCCGTTCGTACCGTTTTTTTCCCCCTTATGGATAAGGAGACGTGGTAGGTATAGAAAAGTATATATATTTTTGATCAGCATTACCTCCTGAGCTATGTCCGTCTGTCCGTATGTCTGTTTGTCGACAACATTAGAGCCACAATTTGTAAGCTATCGTAATGATATAAAAAATATATGCTTATATTCAAAAAATGAAGATACAATTCGGGAATGAGCAAGATCGGATGAGCACCACGCCTACCTTCCAACCGAAGTGACTTTATCAAAACGGTATCTCTTAAAATGGCACAAAAATTAATATATGAACTTGGAATTTTGCAAATTAGCTTTGGAGTAAAATATTCAACACATATTTGAAATTTGTCAAAATTGGATGAAAACCACGCCCACTTCCCACACAAAGTGGCGTCATTATCATACGAAACCTGCAATAATTCAAAAAAATTATGGTTTAAACTTGATATTTTACACATAAGCTTTGATAATTAGGATGAACTCTGAGTTTCAAATTTTATATATTTGGATAAAAACCACGCCCTATAAAAGTGGTGTCATCGAAATTATACAACATTGACACCTTTGTTTATACTAAAACAGATATGGGGGTATTTTAACTTCGGTAGAGTCGAAGTTAATTCCTTTGTTGTAGGAATACTTAGTCCTGCCATATGTTCTGTTACACAATTTCCAGCGCTTATCGTTCAAAATTTCTTGCGGGAATAGAACCGTTAACTTTTTTTTCAGAGCACATGTACTGATTAGTGAAGAATACTAGTCAGTTTGGTTTCAGCTTGCAATCAATTAACATGGAGTGGGGCATTAAAGAGAATGGAGTCGCGGTAATAGCGTTGCATAAGTGCGGAAAGAGTGCTGGCCAAATTTTCGAGTTGCTAAAACCACTCGGAATATCAAGAATGTTCGTTTATCGTGCTATTGCTCTCTTCGGCGAATTGTCTGGAGTAGAAGACAGGCCAAAAAGTGGTCGCCCGCGCGTTGTCCGTACGAGTGCGGTAGTAAAGGCAGTGCGTGAAAGAATTCGGAGAAATCCCCTTAGAAAGCAGAAAATCATGTCCAAGGAATTGGATATATCAACCAGATCCATGTCTAGGCTGATTCGGGATGATCTGCATATGAAAGCCTATCGTAGGCCCACGGGGCATCTTCTAACTCCTCAACTTTTAGGCTGGAAAGATGCAAGCGACTTTTGCAGTGGCACGCGGACAATGGCCATGAAAACATTCTGTTTACGGATGAGAAAATTTTTACCGTGGAAGAAGTTTTCAACAAACAAAATGACAAGATTTATGCCACTTCATCTAAGGAAGCAAAAAACTTGTTCCAAGGGTTCAACGTGGCAATCATCCCTCTTCCGTAATGGTTTGGTGGGGGTCTCCCACCATGGTGTCACATCCCTCCATTTCTGCGAAAAGGGCGTAAAAACTGGTGCTAAGGTTTAACAAAAAGATGTGTTAGAGGGTGTTGTGAAGGGTTTGACCAATACCCTTTTCAATGGACGTAGATGGATCTTCCAACAGGACTCTGCTCCTGCGCACAAAGTTAAAACCACGCAGGAGTGGCTCAGAGTCAATATTCCTGGCTTTATAGCAGCAGAAGATTGGCCATCAGGGAGTCCAGATCTCAATCCACTGGATTATGCTTTGTGGTCAGAATTGGAGAATATGGCTTGCAAGACTCACCACAGAAATTTGGGAAGCCTTAAAACAGCATTAACCAGAGCAGCGTCCTCGATCTCCATGGAAATCGTACGTGTAAGCTTGTGTTAAAGCAAAAGGTGAATACACATTTTTTTAATAACCAATATTGTTTTCTAATAAATGAAATAATTTTGAATACAATATGTATATTGGTTTTTTTTTTATAGCGTTTTATATTTGTAACAGAACATATGGCAGGACTAAGTATAGTGTTTTGGTTATAAGTTTGTAACAGTGCTGCAGCGAATTGTGTCTCTTGTGCTAAACAATTGATTTAAACTTTTTTATTTTCATAATAATAACTAATGCTTTATTCGTATAATGATAGAAGAACCTTTTAAGTTTTTTATGTTTATTAACTATTTTTTTTTTTTTCAATAATCGTATGTGATATATCTCGAACTGACGAAATAAGTTGCTTATGAAAATGTGTAAAAATAAAAGAAAAACTAAGACCAATATTATTTTTTTTTTATTTCTAGTAAAATATACATAGTTTTTCCATTTTCAACAACTTTTAATGTATTTTATGTACCAACAGCTCCTCTATAACGAGTTTTGGAGAGTGTTAATCTATCGACTAACATTGCTTATAAAGTATTAGCAATATGATTGGTTATCCAGGGTTAAATTGTTCATGGGAAAAACTCTTTATTTGGCTACAATTCAATTAAGGTTCAATTCCATATCCAAATAAATTAAAAAAAATTTTACGAAAATTGTTCAAACCGAATGATGGGTAAAAAAACTCCTTGAATTATAGTTTATAAACACTTTACTATCATGCCAACTTTTTTTCTTTTTATTGAGAAGAACATGTCTTTTTTTTATGTAAAAATTTTTATTCTTTTTACCTGTTTTAATGTCTGCGCTCATCACGTGTTATTAGCAATAAGTATTATATATTTTAAATATATTTTTAAAGCGTTTTTCTGATGTACACCGAATCACTGCTGAAATCGAACTCAACTCCAGTGAATACATGGTAATTCTTTTTATTAACCGCTTCTTGAAAAATAATCACGGTCACTTTGGAAAAGCCTCTGATTAGCCGCAATTTAACATGTTTATTAAATTTAATAAATCAAAGTTCTCTATACAACTGTTCAATTTAATCAGCAGATAAACTCAATGCTGATTTCTATATTTGATTTTTGCCTTAGTCTATTACACAAATGTCCACATTTTTTCCATGTGCAGCAGTAATCTTTTGTTAGTACCAACAACAACCACATTGTAAACATGGTTCAAAGTTTTATAATTTGTGTTAAAATCAATAATTGAACGTTTGAATGATAAGATATTGGTCGGGAATTTCTAAACAACAAAAACACAATCTGCTGAAATTGAATTAGAAAAGCAATATACGCCTGAATCTAACAACAAAATTTATGGCATCAAACAAAACAGATTAAAAGTAAAACATAACCTTGTGATTGTATTGAAAGATATAAAATATATACCAAAATCTGCTCATTTAATCCTTAAGCAAAAATAAAATATAACATGTTAAACGATAATTAGTTTTAATAACATATTTAAAGAGTTTTTTATGGAAGAGCTTTGTTCTTTTTTATTAGAGGAACTTCGGGTATTGTGGTATAGGTATTTTTATTATGCGAATTAAGGAAAAACTAGATGTTGGTCAAATGTAATTAGTTCTGATGCTTGAAGTATTGGGAACAAAGTATTTTAGAATAAAAATCTTACAATAACCTATAAAAAAGTTATTAGGGAAAGTTTGACAAAACCCAAAAGCCTCCTTCCTACAAAATTGGAGTGTATTGTGGTACACAGCATAGGTGCAAAGTGGTATACCCTTCCATTTTACCCGAAGCCTTATTAAATTGTCTTTGAGTGTAAATTTTTAATTTGTAAACATTTTTAAGAAAAAAACATTTCATATTTATTTGAAAGTAGAAAGTAAACATTAAAGTACACCTTGAACGAAAATACACAAAACAAATATATATCTTTTTGATATATTATCCTTAAATTAATGAAAACATAACAAAATAAGCCTTCTTGGCATCACATATTTTGAGATCAAAGTGAATAAATCATTTTAAGATAAATGATAAATTTGTATTTAGTTGGCACATGATTCACAAATAGAGATTGCGCTTTTTCTAGGGATACATTTATCGTGAACCAAACCATGTCGCATTGCAAACACTGTGTCCATAGTAATTTTTCTTTTTCATGCTTCCAGGACTTTTCACAATAACTGCAAGTCGGTTCTTCTGGCGGAGTTTCTACGACAGATTCTTCTTCTGAGTCTGGAATCGGAAACACTGATGAGTCGCTTGCTGAATCCTCGATTTTAATTCCATGAACTCTTTTTGTAGTTGTTCTGAGATTTTATCCTTTTTTAACAAAATCTTTAGAGTTTAGCATTAGTTCGATTTTGCTTCTGGGTAATACTTTCCTCTAATTGGTTTTTATATGGTGACTTAGTTAGCACACTGGCCCTTGATTTACTTCCTCTGCCACTAGAAACAGTTTTGCGAACTTTTGGTAGAGGTGAGATCGTCCACGGTAAAACTATTCCTGTACTCTTAAAAAGCCACAGACTCATTCGAAGGAGATTCTAATGCCACAAGTGAGAAACGATATACCAAATTTGAATTTGATTTTTTTTTTATTTATGATGTATGAATATATGCTTTGATTCCTATAATCATTTTTGTGTGTCCCCAATATTAAAAAAGATACACAATTTTGTTGCAGCGCACTTATTTTGTTGCTATTGTTTTGCGCAACACTGCACATTGTTTTTTTCCAGTCAGGACCCAGGTATGGGATGGAAAACAATTGTTTTAACAAATAAGAAATTATTCACCGTTGAGCAAAAGCACAATAAGCAAAACAATCGTATCTGGTCAACAGAAGCTGCTGGAAAATCATCAAAAAAATCGAAAATCATCAAAATTCATAATCCTTCATAATTTGGGTATCAACCAAGAAGTGTAACGTCACACAGTGTAACGAGGTCTATGGGATGAGCGACACAAATAGAAGGAATCAACGTAGGTACATGAAATTAAGCATGTGTGCTTATTTTATAAATATAAAACACCACACAAATTTTTATTAAGATCAGACACGCTCTTAACCCACCTGCCATGGAAAATTAAAATTAAAAGTGCAATATCTCAAGTTGTAGAAAGTGTAACAAACAAAATTAACTAATTTTTTTATAAACTGGATACACAAAATTACAACTTACAAATTTGGTAAATATTTGCCAAGCCCTTCACCCAGCTCCCATACAAAATCTATAGTAATAAAACTCATTATCTATTTGTTTGTTTGCTTGTTTGTTTGGCCTTTATACAAATCTAAACGGCTCAACGGATTTCGCTCAAACTAAGTATATTGTACATATTAAGTGTATCCCAACTTAAAATGTAGTTTTTGCCACGCCTCCTCCGAAAATTTTCAACTAACGGTAATTTTGGTATTATAATACTTTTTAGAATCGGAGTTTTTTGTGTATTTAATTTTAAAAAATTTCTGTTATTTTGAGATCGAAAACACTCACAAATATTCAAAATTGTAGAAATATTCAGTACAACGACTTTTTCATAAAACATCGTTGCCCAAGAATGAGAAAAAAACGACATGAAAATCAAAGTTTGGTTTTTCGATGCAAATATCTCCACTGTCCATTAATATATTTCATTCAATTTTTTTTTTTGTTCAAAAGTTCAATAAAATCACTTTACAAAAATAGGTTGAACTGTACCGTTTAGTCAGTTTAACTATGTTTTATAATTACGTCAAAAAAGATCCAAAATGTAGACTTTTTACTCAAAAATTGACTCAAAAATTGTTTTTGTTGTAAAAATTGAATCAATTAAAAATTGCACACATGGCTGCCTCTCATATGACATAGCATATATTTGCAAAAATTCTTCTAGCTAAGCGCAAAACTTATTTTACTGTTTTTGTCATCAAAACAACCCTTTGATTTTTTTCGTGAAATTTATTTTTTCTAATATGTTGTTTTTATATTTTTTACAAAAAAGTCCAGACTCGAAAATAATTTATGTGAAAAAATTACCCCAATATATTTTTCCAATCAAAAGTTATGGCTAAAAATCTATTTTTTCATGCAAGCTATATTGAAATTCTCTATCCTAAATATCTTCCTTATATGAGTACGTCTATATTTTTGCCACCTCACCCCCTCCCCCTATCATATGACAATTTTGTTCAGATTGGCCACGTCCTTCGCCCGCCTCTCACACAATATTCAATGAAGTTTATTATTTAAAAAACATTTTGATATTAACACATGGAATTGTTTACATTTTACGTAAATCTTAAGAATGAGAGAAAATAACAGAGAAAATTATTGACTGTCATCAGAATAATTCATTGAGTTGCTCGACACAAAATAAGATAAATCGAGATCAGAAATTTAATCAAATTTGTCATCATTCGTATCATGATCTTCATTTAAAATGAATTCATTAATTTCATTATCATTATTATGTTTTTTAATATTTTTCTAAGAGTAGATCAAAGCAGTAACCCACGGAGTAAATAGTAGATTGCATAGTTCTCAAAAGTCTTTACGGGTATGATTTAAACTCATTTTTCTAAGCTCTATGACTAGCTTCTAAAGCAATACAATTTATATTGTAACATATTTAAGCCTACAACCCTTGCTACAATTCTTACCCACGGGGTTCTTAATGGTTGAAAAATACAGCGTAAAATTAGGGAGAGTAAATTGTAACCAAACCTAATAATTCTAGTTAATGTTGTAGTCAAAACCCTAACAAATAATTTAAGATGAACTACGATTAAATCAGATCTCGAGCGTATAACTCGAGAAATCTTCGCCCTGGCTGAAAGTGCCTAGCAAGAAGAAGTGCCTAGCAATTAAAAAAAAAATTTCTAGGACATTGATTTTTGTATTATTTCGTCAAAAAATTTCAAGTCTTTATGTATAATTATCTTTGCACAACAAAGCCATCAATTGAGCTCTTTTTTTTTGTTTTAAATGTGGAATGCACCATTAGTGCTTATTTTCGTCAAAACAGGGTATAGAAAAGTGGTCATAAAATCCTTATTTTAAAATTATCTGAGACCAAATTTTGGGAATGTGTTAAGAAAGGCATATTTTAAGACATACAAATGTTTGTATGGGGAACCCCCCAGGGGGTTCCAGGGGGTGTGCCACTGGTATGGGTGGATCGGCTCTCTAAAGTTAGTGGGGGTCGGTCATACATTTGGACTCGATTGGGGCACTCTAAATGGGTCAAAGAGGGATTTTTCAAAATTTGACCCTACGGAAAAGTTTGGGCATTAGCATTCGTTTAAGGACCATTTTATTCACAAAGGGTATAAATATGATTTAATTCGGGGATAACTATCTCTAGCTTAATTTTAAACCAAGCGTATAAATCGGGAGATAAAAAAGTGGTTTTGTTCACATTTTACCCCAGCTTTATGCTTAGAGCATAAGTTCGCTCTCGGTTTATATCGATTTCCATTGGAATGTTAGAGTGTTGCTCATTAATTAAAAAATGTGTGGGGATTTTTGGTTTATTTTTGCGAATTTGGGGGTTGGAGTGAACACTAGGTAAAAATGGATCGCTGATTTTGCATCTGATGTCAGAATTTTAAAATTCTGAAATTTTTCTACACAGGGCTGCCAGCTAATCATTTTTTTTAAGAATTTTAAACATGAAGAAACAGTATTGGGGGTTACTTCTTTCAAATCTGGTGTCAGAATTTTAAAATTCGATGGCGGATAAAGTTGCCAACTAATTTCTTGTTTATTTATGCGAATTCAACTCTGGGAGAAACACTAGGTAAAATTGGGTTGCTGATTCCGAATCCGTTGTCAGAATTTCAAAACTAGAAAGTTTTTCTACACGTAGGGGTGCCACCTAAAAATGTTTTATTTTAAGAATTTTAAACATGAGGAAAGAGTATTGGAGGTCGCTAGGTTCGAATCTGAAGTCAAAAATTTAAAATTCAAGATGGTGGATAGGGTTGCCACCTTAATTTTTTGTATTTTTATGAATTCGGGGCTGGCAAAAAAAATGGTACGCCAAAAATGATTCGCTATATCCGAATCCGTGGCTAGAATTTCAAAATGATAAAGTTTTGAAATAATAGGACTGCCATCTAATAATATGTATTTTTTAGAATTTTAAACATAATTTAACAGTATAAGGGCGTCACTGATTTTGAATCTGAAGTCAGAATTTTTAAATTCAAAATGGTGGATAGGGTTGCCACCTTAATTTTTTGTATTTCTATGAATTCGGGGCTGGCAAAAAAATGGTATGCCAAAAATGGGTCGCTAAATCCGAATCCGCGGTCAGAATATTAAAATTATAAAATTTTGAAATAATAGGGTTGCTTTTACTTTTGAAAATACATATTATTAGGTGGCAGCCCTTTTATTATAAAATTTTATCATTTTGAAATTCTGACCACGGATTCGGACTCAGCGACCCAAATTTGGCATACCATTTTTTTGCCAGCTCCGAATTCATAAAAATGCAAAAAATTAAGGTGGCAACCCTATCCACCCTTTTGAATTTTAAAATTCTGACTTCAGATTCGAAATCAGTGACTCCCTAATACTGTTAAATGATGTTTAAAATTCTAAAAAAGACATATTATTAGGTGGCAGCCATATTTTTTCAAAACTTTATCATTTTGAAATTCTGGCCACGGATTCGGGTTCAGCGACCCATTTTTGGAGTACCATTTTTTTTTTTTTTTGCCCCGAATTCGTAAAAATGTAGAATATTAAGGTGGCAACCCTATCCACCATCTTGAATTTAAAAATTTTGAGTTCAGATTCGAAATCAGTAACCTCCCAATACTGTTCCCTCATGTTTAAAATTCTTAAAATAAAACATTTTTAGGTGGCAACCCTATGTGTAGAAAAATAAAAAATTAAGGTGGCAACCTTATCCAAATTTTAAAATTCTGACACCAGATTCGAAATCAGTAGCCCCCAATACTGTTTCCCTATGTTTAAAAATCTGTATTTTCAATATTTTGACACCAAGTAAATAAAAAATATTAAAATGAGAGTGATGAGAGCGAATTAAAAATCTTAACTCACCAATTTTCACGAGTTAAATAATTCTGGGGTTAAGCTATCTCGCCACCATTTTTATCTCCAGCTTGAAGAGTTAAATGCTTAACTCACTGTGAACAAATGGAAAACTGGAAAAACCATGGAATTAAATCGGGGATAAATTTATCTCTCTGTGAACAAAATGGCCCTTAGAGGTATAGTTCTTCGGGCAAAGTTTCTTATTTTGATCCCTAGGAAACGATTTTCACTGAGCAATGGGCGATTTTTAAATCGACCCGCCCTAATGAGTAACCAAGAGAGGGGCTCTTCTTCACCTAGAATATACCTACTATATACATGTGGGTATTTCCGCCAAAAGGTCTACCGCGACTGAAAAATTAAATGTTACTTAAAATTCTTTTAAACTCCCATAAAAGAAAACAAATGTTTAAATTTATATTGTGACAGTACTGAAAGCTGATCTCAAATATAATTTTTAAAAAATGACATCAAACATGGTGAATAGAAACAAAATTTAAAAAATGATGACAAAAATTAAAAAATTTTAACGAAATTTGGAATTTTATAAGTATAATACATACTCGTTTAATACAAAGTTAAATTCAGTATTTTTCAGTTTTCGATTTTAACGGTCCTGAATTACACTTAATATGTTTTTCCAGTTCAATTAAATAAATAAAACTATAAAATATTTGCACTTCTTTGAAGGGAAAAATCTGTCACATAACGTATATCACGTAACGTATCATATTATGGTTTGTATAAAAATAATTAAAAAAGATATTTCAACAAAACAATAAGGATTATGTAGCAACATTATAACAAAATATATTAAAAAAAACCTTCATAAAAAAACTAGTTCACACTTCGCAAATTTTCTCGTTTATATTGATGCAGACAAAATCCACTTCTCATTTTTGTTGGCTTCTATCTAAGAGCCGAACTTTTGACAATTCTTAGCTTGACAGCTTGTATAGTGCTCTAAATGAACTATTGAAATATCAAAATAAGAAAACTCCAAGTTTAATTTTTCTTTATTTTTTCACTCAATAAAGTCGTACGAATGTCACGTGCGTAGCCACGGAAATGCCCATATATGACAAATGTCACTTAAATTTATTTTTTCTTTTTAGTTCACGTCTTTTTTAAATAAAAGGTTATTTTTTACAAAAATTTTTTTAATTTTTATTTATTTATGTTGTGCTTTCTGATTTGGCAGTCAAGGTGGTCCCATAAATGCCTGTAAATAGGGTTAATATTGGGAGACTGAGGTTGTGTTTTAAGCTATTTTTTTACGTTATACAGTAGCAGCTCCTTGACAATGTGCGCGATGTGCTAAGGGTCGTCGTTTTTTTCAAATACGAACGACTTCTCAATTCCAAGTTTGGCTGCACTTTCGTGTAGATTGTTTTTTAAAATATCTAAGTAACGATCCATTATTCCATCGATGAAGACTAGTTTACCAACCCCAGAGGCTGCCATAAAACCCCATACAAGCACAGATCCACCAACGTGTTTGACTGTGCCTATCATATTTTGCGGTTCAAGCTCAGAATTCACCTTTCACCATACCTTGGCCTCGTCCATCTGATCCGTGGGTGTTGAATTTACTTTTATCTGAAAATAATACTAAATTCCAGAAGCTTTCATCAGCTGTTTCGTATTGTTTCGCAAATGAAAGTCTTTTTCTACTGTTAACTGCGTTGATAAACGGCTTCTTGCTCATGTTGCGATCATGGTTTCCAGTAGAAGGAGAACCCGACGAGTTGTCTCAGGATTGTACGCTTTTCCAACCTCATTTTTTATTTCAGATTAAATTTTCGGTGCTGATTTTGTAGGATTTTCCCGCACCTTGCGAACAATAATGCGTTTTTCTTGAGTAGTGAATATGCTTGGTAGCCCAGACCTAAGCTTTGTCTAAGTGCTTCCTCCTTTTTTATATTTTTCTATCACCTTCTGTACTGTTGCATGGCTTTTCCCAATTATTTTTGCTACTATTCTTTGAGAATTGTCCTTTTTATATAGTTTTACTATCAAGTCTCTCAAGTCTTGAGACAATTCTTTTCTACTCGGTGCCATTATGATTTAAATTTTTTGTAAATGTTTTTAACGAAATTTCACTAAAAACTGGAAAACTAACTTTGAATTAAAAATAAAAAATTAGAAGACTACTGAAGAGGAAATGTAGCGATTCCCGAAACAGACTGTCTAGTCAGCTAAGTGATTGATTCTATACAGAGTTGTTGTTGTTGTTGCCTTCTTAAAATCTTACTTGATCTTAGATTGATACAAAGCTTACAATTAAATTCATATCAAACATTAAGCGTTGATCACCAACTATTTCTTCCAGCACGAAGAATGCACTGTGCTTTGCGTTTTGCATACAAACTTTTTTGACGTAATTTCTGCAATCATCACAGAATACGTGCTATTAAATCTTACTTTGTTTCGGAGAACAGCAAATTTCGCATACAGCCGAGAGTTCACATCGTAATAGAAAAGTTAAAAATTATATGCTTACAGGGCTCGTGAAAAATTTAAAGTTGAAATTTTGGATACCGAGTGCATACTTACTTTATTGATTGACTGTATATAAAACAAAGTCGGTTTAGATACACCATTTATAACTCAAGAACCGCTGGACTGATTTTTATGATCTTTGATGAGTTGTATTCATACCTCAATGCTGATTCGTAGGTATGATGGTTTGTTATATGATTTGTGATAGTGTGTAAGCTCTATCGATACATATACTAACGAATAAGTTTGGTTGAATATGTTTTTTATAAAAAGTTTAAGCCACAGCGCATGAGTTAAATCGGTACACGTCGTAGTTCACACCTCAACTTCACTGTCCTTATCTTATCAGTTGCAAAGTGGATTAAGTGAATGGATGCATGCGTAGCAATCAATTGCCTTCAGGCTTTCGTATCTGCACCTTTTTAAGCAAAGTTTCTGGTCATAATAACTCAGGCATGATAACTCTGGGAAACACGCTGCTAATCTTATCGTTCATTCTGCAAAACTCAAATGTTGACCTTACGTCAAGCCGTCTGCAATGTTTTTTTGCGTTTCTTTTTTTTATTGGTGTAATCAAGTTACTATAAAATAAGTAAACTTTGTAAAAATAATTAGTCTACGTTTGAGTTTGTCAACTATTGTTGCAATTTTTATTAATTAGTTTTTACTCATTCTTAACTACTAGCTTGTATCTGTGCTACAAAGTTGAGTTGGGCAAACTAAAATGAGCACTTGAGTGAAATATTCGAGCAATATTGGCTTAAAATATTATAAATTGCAGTCCTTAGATCTAAGTGATGTCTGCTTTTTACAGCTTCAAGCTTAAACTAACTTTCATTCTATAACTTAGGCTAATTAAATTTAAAAGTAATGTCATTTTTCTTTTGGCCCTTCACCAATATCAGATTTTAACTTTATATAAATTGCATGTTTGTCTATCGTTCTGATTTCCATTTCAGGCTTATGTAATAATTTTTGCAAAAATTTGGACAACTTAGAATAATGTACTTTTTTATATCGAAACTTGTAATTCTAACTTAAATTATTATAAAATTTTTTTTTTCTCTTATAGCACTAAGATTTTTTCTGTGTTGTTGATAAATTCATTGTTTACTGATACTTTTCCAAAATTTAAAGCTTTTATACCAATTGTTTTTTTCTCATCAACTTCAATTCAAATAAGTTTCAAAGTTAATATGACAACATTATGAGAAATTTTAACGATTTTCATCTTCCTCTTCTTGCAAGCGCAAAATATCCGCTTTGTTCATAAAATAATATGTTGGTTGACGTCCTTTTAAATCCTTGTTTGTTCGTTTGGCACCCTTTTGTATGAGTATACGACTAATGGTATCTACCGCATTTGTACCCATAGCATAGTGTAGAGCATTTCGTTCCAGCTGTAAATATTGTAAAATGTGTATTTTTTTAAGTTGCTTAATAAATAAACTTTGCTTTGGCTAAACTCACATTATCGCCAATTTTTAAGGCCTCCGGACATATGCCAACGAAATGTTGAACGATTTCTTCCGACTCTTTGAGAATAGCAATGTGCAGAGCAGTTCGACCTGTAAATGTAGATATACTATATTAGATACAGTGAAATACTACTTTGCGTCTGATTCTCCGTGCCCCCCCCCCCCCTCATATGAAAGGTGCTTGTAAAAAATAGTAAAACGCCCAAAAAAGACCACACTTTTCATAAACTAGATGAGCTGAAGTTAAAAACGTGTTTCCGGGCCCTCGGAGTTAATGTGAATTTATAAATTTTTCATACTGGCATTAAAGCTACACAAATATTACAACAAACATCTATCTCCATGTAAAATTGGTCGCTAAATCAAATTTCGTACTCAGATTTGGCATGAAATTAATTTTGCTGTCACCAGGAGCAAATAAACGCGAATATCGTTTATTTTGTTCACTCAGTTATTATTTTAAACCTCTCAATCTGGTAAAAAATGATGTTCTTTTAAAAATTAAACACTTCAGTTTTGAAGCTTTAGTTGTATGTAAATAATATTTAAAGAAAAAATTTTGCAAATCAAACACTATCTAAGCGAAATATGATTTATTATATGAATGTTTTGAATACAAACAGGAAACATTCCATGGAATGTAGGAAGCATTCCCTTCCGTTGGACACTCCATTTCTTTTTTTACACAGCATGTCATTAAACATTCCTCTCCGCTGTCTTAAAAATTATTGTGGAAACATTCCTCTCCCTTGTTATGAAAATGCTCGGCCGGGATTCAAACCCGGGACCCTTGAGCGACAGTCTAGCGCGCTACCACTAGACTATCGAATTCTATAATATGCGGCTAGGAAACAATGATATTAATATTACCTGTTGTCATTGCTTGACAATAAGTAAAAATTTCCGTAAGCATTCTTAAAGAAGCGGTTTGGAAACAACAAAAATGCAGAACTACCCTAAAGCTTCCGAAAGATACGGTGGGGAATGTTTCTTTATCACTTTTAGATGTGAGCCTTCCGATTTTTCCTGGAGGGTATGAATTTGTTGTAGTAGTATATCTCCGTTAATTATTAAGAATATTTTTACTTCTATTCTATATTTGTAATCATGCGTTTTTTCAAAGTGCTCCTGTACTGGAAAATCTTCTGATGAGGTTCTACAACATGAAGAATGATTTGCTTTTCGTCCTCCGACGAAGTTACCCAGCAACTTAAACTCTTATTTATGAGGCTTTATCATCATTATGCGCTCAAAAATACTCTTTTTTGAGTTTTTGTTTTTTCCTAGGTTAAGGGCATCCCAATATAACTCCTTTTAGTGATTCTTCTATGATGCAAAAAAATGATTATTCTATGACTCTAGCTAAATACTCTTGTAAGACTCACATTAAAGACTCTTTTATGACTCATAACAAAGACTATTTTATGACCATTATATTCCTTTATAAAAATAGTATAGACTCTTTTATAACTTAAATAATGACTCTTTTTAACACTTTCAAAATAAAGGCTCAAATGATTTTTTTCATACCTAAACTGTAGCTAGTTGCTTTCTAATATTTATTCTTTTATGACTCCTTTTTAGGAACACTCATAAAACATGCATAAAAAGGATTATTTTATGACTCCTTTTTATGAATACTTATAAAAATCCATAAAAGGATTCTATTAAGAGTCCCTTTCATGAACACTCACAAAACATGCATAAAAAGGATTCTTGTATGAGTCCTTTTTTAAGAGCACTCATAAAACACGCATAAAAAGTATTCTTCTATGACTCCTTTTTATGAACACTCATAAAAAGTATTCTTTTAAGACTCATTTTTATGAGCACTCATAAAACACTCACATATAAGACGCATTTTAGAGTCATAGTTTTTGAGGGCTCAAAAAATATTTGCTGGGTAGTTTCTCATTGAATCCGGTTATAAGATTGATGGCCCTCTCTGCAGAGTCATTTACGACGGAAATATTTCTGACGGTTTCTTCAGCTCCCAAAAAATTTTCGTTATTGGTCCATAGGCTAGGATCGATTTGCAAGAAACTGAGGTTGTCCGCTTCATCCAAAATGTTTGTCCAAATACAGCGAGTTGAAAAAATGAAAGTGTTTGCAGTGACGAAGTTTCCTATTTTTAATTCAGATATACTACTACAACAAATTTACATTTATTTAGAGTACATTTATATAATAAATCATATTTCGCTTTAATATTCACTTAGATGGAAGTATTAATAATAAAACCATTTGAAAAGAGTTTACACAAGATATTTTAGATATTGAAGGTCTATCGAAAAATTAAAAACCCTTTTCTGAAGGCTAATTCTACGTAGTCTCTTAAAATTACTCCAAAATAAATCGAATGACTAAAAATTGGCAACATTGTAAATGTTGCTCTACAAATATGCACTCTGAGTATAAAAATTGTAAAAATCTATTGCAAAACTAAGCCTACCTCCCATACAAAGTTACTATACGAAGACTGTACAATCCCTTTAAATTCCACAAAAATTAGTACAATGGCTTAACATGCACATAAGTTTCAGTTTTAATTATGCACTCGATGTTCAAAATATAGAAAAAAAAAGAAACTGAAAACTCCTTCTACCTCCAATACAAAGTGACGTCATCATAATAGTAAAATCTTCATAGATTCCAAAAAATTTGTGTTCAAACTTCATATTGTGCTAAGCAATATCATAAGTTTTTTAATCATAAGCTATAGTGATTAAAAACGACTCTCAGTTTCAAGTGTGACATATTTGGATAAAAACCACGCCCTATAAACGTGACGTCACCAAAATATAACAACATTCAAGACTTCGAATAAACTAAAATACGGCCTTGGGGGTATTTTAACTTCGGTCCAGCCGAAGATAATTCCTTACTGGTTTTATAAGTTTCAACAGCTTAAAACCAGCCTGAACATTTTTTTTTTAATTCTTTAAAACCCCAAGTTTGTACAAAGTTTCATTAATATATCGCCTTTTTCCACAAATTTACCCATTTTGAAAAGAAAAAATGCATAATTTGTGTGTGTGAAAGCATAATCTCTTTTAACATTCAATGTTTTAAATTTTCTTTTATCGTTACCATAGTAATTCTTAGCGCTGATCAACCATTTTCCATTTGGTCCTGAAGTTAATTCGTGCACTCGAGCAATATTATTTTCACGTATTGATTCATGCAGTTCTTCGCGTTGTTCCTAAAAACATTAAAAACAGGAAATTTTAGAAAGAATATCAATTTCTTTTGTTTCCCTCTTAACATCGTACCTCTAATGATCTAATATTTTGCAAGAATTCTGCAAGTTCATCATGACCTTTGGCCATAGTGACATCTATAATACCTTCTCCCTCATCGTTGACTACATCGATTATGTGATCATAGCCAGACATGGCTAAATGCTCAAAAGGAGCCAGGTCACCTGGAATTAGTTGAGAACATAGCATGAGGTTTGTACAAAAGCTCTGTCAAGCACTAGAAGAGTTCAAACTCACCAACCACCGCCAGGGAAAGCACATAATGATCAATTTCCTTGGCATTTGCTGGCTGATTTGCTTGAAGCGAGACATCACGTGCCGTCCGATATAATTCATCACGATAGGTTATGTCAATCTTGGACTCTTCGATCATATGCAGAAGACCACCGCGTCGATGTGAACGTGCACTTGAAAAATGCAACATGCTTTGGCCATGCTCATCGCGATCCTCTAACTTAGGCTGTGGCGAATCATCGGGTGATACTGAGTGGTCCTCTTCAATGTCGTCGGTAGTACCGTTTGGCATGTTACCATTTAGTTGGGCGTGTCCGATTTTTCCGCTACCTATTCCCATTTCGTAAGAAGCTGCTGCAATTTCCGTCTCAGGACTATTTATTGATTCAATTACTGCCGTTGAATTGGTTTTGCTACTATTTAGATGACCGTTGGTTTCAGCATTGCGTACAAATTTCTTTAGAAAGCTGGCAAGAAATGCTACCGGATCTTCGGGGCGTATATAAGCGATTTCGGTGAGTGCTTTGGTAAGCGGTTCGGCAAGCGCTGCAATATTTCGAGAAGAAGTAACTCGAAGTTTTTTTTTGCTCGAACAGAGGGCGGATTCTGAAAAACGCTAAAGCTAAATCTCCACCGCTAAAGCTAAATTTATAGTTTTTAGCGATATTGCTATTCTGAAAAACTACATCGCTTATTTTCATGCTAAAAATTTAGAGACTGAACGAGCTTTTAACGAAGAATAAAATTAAAGCTGTCATAGCTAAATTTTTAGCGATTGCTGCGATTCTAAACTTTTTTTTAGCGATTGACAGAAACTCTAATTTTATTTTTAGCTATAATCTTAGAGTCCAATATTTTGTTGACGCTTAGTTAAAAATTAAAAGATTTTTCAATTAAAATTGTAATTTTTGACATATATATTAAGAAAAATGAATGCTTTGTCTCTTTTGAATGTTTTCAAAGAAAAATATACCAATTTAAAGCACTTTTCCGAAAACTTGCTGTTTGTATTTATCAGTTGTATTTATATTAGGGGTATTCACGTTTCAGTGCACTTGCCTAATACTTGTGCAGTTGTGCAGTTAGGTTTTCGTGAACAAACCACTAACACTTTTTCCAAGCTGTCAAATTTTTCAATGCACACAAATGCACAACTGCTCAAATCTTCAAGTTTTAGGCTGCAGTAGAAAAGCACTTGTGCAGATTTTTGACGCACGTGTATTTTGATTTTGTAAAGTGCAGAAGTCCTCAACTGCACTGGCAAGTACACTGAATCGTGAATACCCCTATTTGTTATCATATAACATGCTTTTAGAAAAAGGTTCCATCTCTTAAAACTTTATAAAAATTTATTAAATGAATTGGTAGTTTGCAAATAAGCTAAAATTGTTGTGACACACTCTTATGTGATAATTCTGTATCACGAAGAAGCACACCAACGATAAAAAAGACACTTGAAGCAAAACAATTCTATATGCAAGAAAGTATTGCTTCTTGTGTCTTTCTTATCATTGGTGTGATTCTACGTTATACGGAATAATGCAGTTAGTTTGCAATTAAGTCATTAATTGACAAGAAATTTTGCACCTAATGTTTAATATGTAAAATGTACTCTAAGTGCAAAATTTTGAAGAATTGAATGAAACCTAAGCCTCCAATAAGCCACGACTGTTTTAGTATTTAAAGTTGAACCAGTCAAAATAAATCCTTACTAGTTTTTACATAGTTTTATTCTATGACAACACGAGAATATTTAATAAAAAATCGTAAAGTACTCGTGTAAATATACTTAAAAATTTAACCACAAATTATTTAACCACAAATTTTTAAGTATGTTAAGTTTATTTAAAATTTTTTTGCACTTTATATTTAGATATTGGTGCAGTTAGTAAACCATTTTAAAAATAAGAAACAAGCTTATTTTAATTATTATATTAATTTAACTAAGGTTCGAAAGAAACTTTAAAAAGTTTTCGAAAACTTTTCACTCGGATGATGAATTTTTGACAGTCGGAAGTAGAATTTTTGATATCAGTGAGGTGAATTTTATTGTCAAAACGTCATGTAGCCCCGGGGACTAGTAAAAATTTTGACAACCGGCACAAGAATTTTTGAGTGAAGCAAAAGGGTTGTGCTTTACCCTTACAAAATTGTTAGTGTCAGTGTTTTGCTGTGTATTTTTTCTGAAAAAAGTAGTTTTATTTATGTTTCCGTATAAAAAAAGGATTGTGCTTTGCTTTTAATATTTAGAAAATATTTATTTTTAGGCTAAAAATGCAGTCTTGAGGAGCAATTAAAAAGCATGGAGTCACTTGACTATTTTAGTGTCAATAAAAATTACTACAATTCTTTTTTACTGCATTCAATTTGCAAAACTAATATATTGAATACACGTGTTCAAGGATGTATTATGGTAAGCTGCTTGATCGACTGAGTATAAGTCAATATTTTCTTTCGTATTACAGTCGATTGAGCTCAAAACTTGATAGTAAGTGTATTTCGGGCATGGCAACCTTTAGGTATAGTGCGATTTTTATCCTCGCGTATAGTTTAGGTTAAGGATTTTTAGGTCCAGTTGACAAGAAAACTGTAACACTGATACTTTTTTTACTACAGTATATTTTATAAATGGAGTAAAATCTAAACATATAATTTTAAAACATGTTTTCAATTTATTCCATCTCTAAGCTAATAAGATAAAATACATACAACAAAATAATCATGAATAAAAATTGTAATTTTTTTACAATTTTTTAATGTATACACAAGTTTTGGTTTTATAAGTTATTTTACTTAAAACAGTCACATTCCTTGTAGCTCATAACATTATTTTGAATACAAAAATAAGTAGTAGAAAACGTGGCAGTCAAATGCGTCTTAAAACTCGTTCATTCAATGAGAAGACGTCAAAATTTCTGGGTAACATTTTCATGTTTCATTTGGCACAGCAAAAAATTACAATTTAAATTCAACAAATAGAAATTTCTTTAACTCAACATTTTTTTCCCTATAGAACCAATAGTGAAAAGTTTTCAAATGGCACACAGCCATAACCAAATAAATTTTTTGACATAAGAATCGCTAAAACAACGCTTCCTGTGGCGAGTAGTAGAAGCAACATTTTTAGCTAGGCGATTTGAAACTCAGAATCGCATTTTAGCGAAATCGCTAAGGAATTGAACGAAGCATTTTTTTAGCATTTAAGCGATAGAGATTTAGCTTTAGCTAGGCGATTTTCAGAATCCGGCCTCAGATGATTATTGTACTTACTGCTAGCTAAATATTTTCCTTGCTCCGTTTTAAAAATGTGATTCGTTTCGAGACAATTTCCTTCTACTTGTCCTGAAATTTCAAAAAATTGCAAGAAATTATTTTTAAATTTTGTCAATAGAATACAAAATCCTTAAATTTACTTAAACCTATTTAACTTAAGAACTTAAGAATAGTAGAATGAAAAGCAAAGTAAGAAAATGTTTGAATTTGTAATTTTAGAAATTAAGGTGCTTGGAATATATTGAGATCACTTATTTCGATAAGAGTAAAAATGGAAAGTAATTTTAATGGAAAATGAAAAGTTCTAAGATTTACATTTTTAGTTTCCAGTTTTAATTTTTAAGTCTTTTTTTGTAAGTTTCAAGCTTTAATTTTTAAGTTTTAGGTTTTCAATTTCAAGTTTCAAGTTTTAAGTTTCAAGTCTTAAGTTTTCATTTATAGGTTTTAATTTTTGAAGTTAAAAGTTTCAAGTTTTCAATTTTTTGTTTCAAATTTCAAGTTGTAAATTTCAAGTCTTAGGTTTCAAGTTTTGAGATTTAAGGCTATAGTTTCAAGTCTAAAGGGTAATTTTTAAGCTTCAAGTTGTATGTTTCAAAATTTAATTTTCAAATTTAAAGTTTTAAGTTCCAAGTTTTTAGTTTAATATTTTATATTTTATGTTTCACGTTTTAAGTTTCATGTGTTTAGTCTTACGTTAGAAAAATAAGAATAATTTTGTGTAAATATTTCCAAGCTTATAAAATAACAAAAATATGTAACATTACTAACCATATTTTTTTTTCCTGGGCTGAACTAACGCTAAGGGAATGCCCCCTATAAATGTGTAAGCATTGTGTTGATAAGGAAAATGGATGATAGTTAGTTGGGGAGTAGAAAGATGGAGAAGTATAGGTAAAGTTTTTTTTTAAATTTGGACAGCTCAAAACTAATGGGAAACACGCTCACAGGGAGGCTATTCCACAGCTTTACCGTTCGACTAAAAAAACCAATTATCTCTGTGATGCGAGGTTCTGTTGGACATCGAAGCAATGGTAAAGGGGTGCGATTGGATAGCTGCCCGAGTGGACCTGAGAAATACCCTTTAGTGGACCCTTGAACACTTCCCATGGTAGTACCTATAGAGAAGAATGAGGCAGCCAACGTGCGGCGATGCCCAAGAGAGTTCAGAGAGGAGAATGAATAATTTTCATCCCCAATCATATTTATCGCACGATGTTGAATTCGATAAAGAAGCTCTTAATAAGACCTTGAAGCCCCTGTCTAAATGTGAGAATTGTACTCTTTTTTCGGCCTGATGTATGAAGTGTAGATCACGCGAAGGTCAGCTGAAGTGAAATATTTTTTGCACCATTTCAAAAAACCTAGGCACTTACCCGCTTCTTTGACACATCGAAAATATGATCATTCCAACGAAGATCAGATTGGATCGATATACCCAGAGCATCAATGGTGGTTGATTCCACAAAATCCACACCATTCATAATGGGGAGAACTAAGGGGCAACTCATCTGCCTGTGGGTTAGCAGACAGCATGGAGATTTCTCGTAGACCATTAAGGAGTTATTCATATTTGGCCTCTTTATCGGCCAAGCGTTTTTTAATGAATATGAAAGGCAAATGCTGCTGTTGTCCGAAAACAAATTTATTGGGTTATGCGTCAACGACAGAAGGTCGTTGATTAAAACTAGAAACAATGTTGGCGATAGAACTGAACCCTGCGGAACTCCTGCATTGATACCGTGCTCCTAGGACGTAAAACCGTCAACTACGACACGAAGCGTTCTGTCCTTGAGGAAGCACGTGATTCATCGAGCAAAGCTACCACCAAAACCATATACAATAAGTTTCAACTCGAGCGCTTTATGCTTCACTTGGTCAAACGTGAAGCCATTTCTCGCTTAAGAATGCCATAAGACCACCAGTAGAGCAAGTATTACGAAAACCATATTGACGGTCACGGACCAGTTGGTTATGCTCCAGATCGTTGAAATTTATTACACTCTCCACAACTTTGTGCTCCAGAACATTGAAGTTTTTTGCACACTCCACAACTTTGGAAAGCGTATAGCATATTGCAATGGGCCGGTAGTTTGCAGGGTTCGTGGCATCACTCTTTTTAGGTACCGTCTGAACATTTGCCACCTTCCAACAATGTGGAAATACTCCTGCTCTGTAGGATATGTTGTAAAGGCCGAGGCAGTGAAAAAACACACCTTTTAAGCAGAGTTGATGGTTTGACATCAGGACAAGGCGTTTGTTTTCGCTGAGATTTGTATAGACCCTTTTACCTGCTCTCGTTTGAAAGTAAATCTAATGAATTGCAGAAGATCGATCCACTCTCAACAAAGGGCTTTGACTGATTGCTATCCGAAAGAGTGGAATTTTTTTAAAACAATCTAGCCAATAGCTTCGCTTTATCAGCCGAGTCAGTAAAAATTTGGTCATCTTTTAAAAGAATTGGAATCGATGACGATGTCAGATTCTTCACTCTTTACACAAATGATCAAACATTTTTAATCCCTTTGGGGCAGATAAGAACCTGCTCTCGAATGCAAACTTCGTACAGAAAAGTCTTTTAGTATCGATGAATGGGTTGGGGTACTTGAGAGCGAGCTCGGTTGAACTGTCAGAATGTATAAAAAGAAATCAAGAAAATGAATGCATAGAAGAAAGAAAATCACAGTGACAGTTCAAGCAAAGGCAGAAAAATAGTGCTTTTCTCTCAAGTGCCACAACCTTATAAATGAACCTTGGTATCGGTATTCTTGTTAGAACGACAATTCTGAAAGGCTTTCTTTTTGGACCTAACTGCAATCCTGCAAGTCTCATTAAATCGTGAATTATGTTTTGGTTTAATGCTTCTCATCTTATTGTGAATGAAAGACCGCATAACCAACAAAATAATTTATTGTACCATGCCAGCCGCGGCATTCCGATTTCCGTCGGCGAAATATAATTTCTAATTGAAGTTGCGATAAAAATCATTTAACGCAGTTCAATTTGCCTTTTCATAAGACCATACAGTCCTCTTCGGGACTTTAGGCGTAGAGGTGCAGAGGTTAGAATATGGAAAAACATCTGCGCTGTTTTTGTGCAATGGTTCAAGTTGCCAAGACGTGCGTTTACACTCACATCATATTTTCAACGATCTCACTGTCAGGAAACAACTCAAAATATGGGTAATCAGAGAGAGAGAGAGAGAGAGAGAGTTCAGTTTGTTAAAAGTGGGCTTCCTGCCTAGATTCGGACTTCTATAAATAAAGCAAAAATATAGCAAGGGCGAGCGAAGCCTTAAGCTAATCCACATTGAGCTAAGCTCTGGATCGGTCACATTAAGACCGGTCACACTGGTACGCTACATTCCTTCCTATAAAGAGGGCTATGACCCTATGCAAAAAAAACAATGGCAGTGAGCGATACCCAGGTATATGAAAATTCAGTGGATCTGAATCAGGTCTCCCCTATTGCCATTATTTGAGGCCTATGAAGTACAATATGCATAGTCCGAGAAAAATTTCGCTCTTAGTTCACAAAAAGTGCAACAATTAATGCAGAAATGACCCGACATTTATGGACTATGCAAAAATTAAACAAATAAGGGCATATAAGGTAATAAGTTACAGCTGCAAGATAATTGCACAACATGATCAATACAAAAGTACTGAAATAAATGTTATGCCCTTACTTCAGTGCGATTTACAGCTCTATTCTGGCAAATTAATAACTGTTAACCAGTATTTTTTATTTATCTATATGTTTGTTGCTTTCAAAACAAAATTTGAAGCACAAAAAACAAAATTTTTGAATGAAATTGTTAATAACTGAAAAGCAGTTGACAATTTTTATCAAAATTTATTATTTTTGAGCTTAAAATTTTGTTTTGAAATCAAAAAATTACAACAAACTCATTGAAATGTTCAAAATACTGGTTAACAATTTGTTAATTTGCCAGAATAGGGCTGTTAGCCTACTGTGCAACTCTACTTACAAACGTGAATAATGGGAGAAGATAGCGGAGAATGCGGACCCGAAACATATATATCAACAACAATAACATACATAGCGAGTAGCATAGAATAAAAAAGAATTTATTTACGGTTCATTTGTTCAATAGTAAATTATTTTTACTATATATTAGGTCTGTTCGCGTAGTCGAATGCAAACGAAATATTTCAAAAGTTTTTACTAGAAAGTGCCCGAAAAGCGTTCGTTTATTGAGAGAATTGTGTTATAGAGAGGAAATCACATTTTCTCTCCGTTCTAGTTTTTTAAAGCTTTTACAAGAAGAATTTCATGTTGTAAAAAGATGAAAACTGTCAAATGGTAGCTGTAAGTGTAAAGCAGCTGAGTTTTTTTAGATTTTAGACTTAGACGTATTTGACATTTTTCATTATTTTACCAGTTAAGCGTTCATTTACATTTTAAAGTTGAAGTTAATTCTCTCATAATTTTATTACTTTTGACGTTTTTCATTTTTTTACCAGAAATGTACGCGAACAGACCTATTATTATACAAGTTGTATACAAAAACAGATTCGTTTATGATTCATTCCTGAACTCCTTAATTTGTTAATTGACAAGTTGGTGCACATATTATTGCTGACGGCTCAAAACTTGACAGCAAAGTCGGGGGTGGCGTCTTTTCTATGGATCTGGAGATCAAAACCTCATTTAGACTGCCAGATTATTGCAGCGTCTTCCAGGCTGGAATATTGGCCATTTAATGAGCTGTAGAATGGCTGAGGTACAGTAATATATTTACTAGAGATATCTACATTTTTACGGATAGTCAGGCAGCGATCAAATCCCTTAGAGGTGTGTTCTTAACATCACCAACAACCTATAAATGTCGCTCGTCTCTTAATGAGATGGCCGATAAGCTCGACATTCATCTAGTATGGGTACCAAGGCATAGGGTCATTCCTGGAAATTGTAGAGCGGATGAGATCGATAGAAAGGGTATTACGGTAACGCAGATGCCTGACATGGAAACATTAGACATGCCACTTGCGTTGTACAAGCTGGCCCTAAGACAACATGCAATAGAAATGGCTAATTTCAGGTAGAAGCATAGCACCCCTCTTCCACTGCTAGACAGATGTGGCCTAGTTTTACTGAAAAACGAACGACAAAGATCACTCAAACGGCGAGGAAAGATCTCTCCATTCTGATGAGCGTTATAACAGGGCACTGTCTTACAGGTAGGATGGGTCTTAAGAATGGGTGGGGGCTTATGAGAATGACTTCTGCAGGAGTTGCAGGAATAAGGAAGACGAGGAGACGGCATCGCATCATCTCTCTTCATGCCCCGCTCTATCCCGCAGAAGACATACGCATCTAAGTAGCCTCTTTTTTGATGATCTCAGGAATCTTGAGCAAGATTGAGGTAGACGTTAGGCACCTTCTGTTTTTTATTAATAGTACAGGTTGGTTCCACGGCAGTGATTAGAAAGGCAGGAGGAATGAATGAATAGATGAATAGAATGAATAGATCCCCAGTGGTATTACAACGGACCAAATATCTGGTCTATGTGGGCTGGTCTTTGACCGGCCGCTACCTTAACCTAACGTAACCTAAGACTGTTAATGGTTAGAAAAAATTAACGATATATTGTTGTTCCTTTTTCAAGGAATCTTCAAAATCGAAACCAAAAATTAACCAAAGACGAAATATCAACCCGAAAAATTTCGTAAAACTCTCACCTACTCAGTTTGTGGTTTAGTAGGAGGTTTTGAGATAATCGCATTGTCACCTTTTGTTCTCCACAGTGGTGAATAATCACTGTTTTCACTTAAAAATTCATTAAAATCAAATATTAGTCTATTTTTTACGATATAAATAAATTCACTCAATTTTAACAATATGTAAACACACTTTTGATGATATGACCTTAACAAATAAGTGCACAATTTTATTTTTAAAAATTTATTAGTGTCTAGCTTTAGTTATGTTTTAAAAACTTAAGTTTTTTGGCCCTTCCATCATATGAGGAACCTTTATAAACCTTTTTTAATCCAAACTACGAATTAGTAGGTTAGTGTGACTGTCTCAAACGAGACACACTTAGGCCAATGAAGCCCATTGTGATACCAAGGGTTAATTTTTCCTATCTTTATTTAAACCAGTTTGAGCTGTTTATTAAGCCTAGGATTCAGTAAACCGAAGACTCCGAGAGTTCGTCAAGGTCATTGAGGAACCAGTTGCTTAAGTGGAGGAAGCGTTTTTGAGCCAGCCCTGGGCAAGTGCAGATGAAATGTACTGTAGATTCTTCCTAATTCTCATCTCTATAACTTCTGCAGAACTCGTTGTGGGGGTATGTTCAATCTTTAAGCGTGTCTGCCAATAAGGCAGCGCTCTGTAAGGATCGCTACCATGATGCTGATATGAAGTCTTCTGATAGAAATGAGTTCTTTTGAACGCTTAGGGTTGAGTTTGGACCAGATTTGCTGCGTTATATATTACACGTGCTACCTGCTGACCATCTTTTGTTGGTTGTGATACCGGATAACTCATGTGTAAGGAGTTTACATGTGGTGAGAGGAATACAAAGGCCAATCTGGAAACCTTATCTATAGATAGTTTTTTGGTCGTATCTGTACGAGCGAGTTCATCTGCTTTGCAATTACCTACAAAACCCTTATGTCCAGGAATCCAGCAAAGAAGGATTTTAAGCTGCTCTGCCATCTCGCTTATAGATCTGCGGCAGTTGAGAACTGTTTGAGATGATATTTCAACAGTTCTTAAAGCTTTCAAAGCGGCTTGACTGTCAAATAGTACGCAAATATCCATGGAAGATATCTCATTCACCTGAAGCCAAGTTAACGCGATCTCAGCTTGAAATACACTGCAATGGTCAGGAAGCCTGAAGGCTCAATTAATGCTTAATGCTTCTGAGTAGACTCCTCCACCTACTTTGCCATCTAGTTTTGATTTATCAGTAAAGATCTCAATGACATTGTGAGGTGAACGGTTTTCTAGTTCCCACTCTTCTCGAGAGGGAATGGATACATCGAACTTCCTTTCAAAGGATAGCTTTTGTGTAATGAATTCAATGGACCTAGGTATGGAAGGGAGGAATTTTCTAATGCAAGAATGTCCTAGAGTACCTGGTTTTCACTGGGGGTGGCTTCCAGGCAGATGGCTGTATTAGCAGCCATCTGTTTAGCTAGGATGTCAAGTGGTGTAAGATGGAGCATTATGTCTAATGAGTCTGTCGGAGTGGTTCTTAAGGCTCCACTGATGCACAGTTTTGCTGATCTTTGAGTAACCTTTGATTAACCTTTAAGTACTCATCTTTTTTTTTCAATTATTAAGAAATTTATGAAAAGTTCTATGATAATGAGTCAATACGCTCATAAAACTTAAAGAATCATAACTTTTGTACAACTTTAAACTTAAAATGTTAAACGTAAAACATAAGACCTAAAATTTAAAACTAGAACTTGAAACATAATTCTTATTTAAAGTTGTTACTTTCAACACAAAACTTAGAACCTAAAATTTTAAATTTGAAATTAACTCAAGCACAAAAGTAACGAATATGCTTATAAAAACTAGACACAAGCCAATATTAGTTACCCAAGATCTCAAAACTCTACTTTAGGTATAATTTTAATAGTTTTGTTTAATGTTTAAAACTTATTTAATAACCTATTCAGTAAAACAAATAGAATAATTCTATTACGAGAGTCTACATATTATTTAAAAAATTTTAAAAATAAATGGGTAGTTTATAACCAAAAACCATACCAGACCTCTTAATGGCAGCCATTAACTGTCGGTTCTTGAGAGATTGTTAACATAACAAAAAAGTTGGTGTATAAAACTTTTAAGATCGTTTAAAAAAAATTCCAAAAGCACTTTCTAAACATAAGCCAATATTTTGAATGTTCATATGTCTGTATTAAATACAAAAAATACATTAAGAGTACAAAAGATTTTAAAAAAATTACTGAACCCTAAGAAGAGTTTACTTATTAAAAATTCAAGACCTACAATACTATAATACAAAAAAGAAAATTCTATAAAACTTTTTTTAGAACTTTGTGGACAGACACAGGGACAATTTACAATTCAAGCAAAGCAAAACATAAAATAAGTAATAATAATTAAGTAATATGAAGTGAGAAAAAACATACGATTTTGATTTTTATGACAAAAATGGAAATCTTACTAACCCTGAATAAAGATGTTTTAACGAAGCTCAGAAGCTTATCTCATGAAGCGGGAAGTTTTCAAATAGAAGCAAATAGTTTGGAATTAATTGTATAATACAACAGTGATAAAATATTGCTATAGCTGAATTGAAGGCTTATTACATTTAAAATTATAATACATTTATATGCATATGTAAATTGTTTTGAAGTATATATATCTATATAACACAGGACAACATTCTTTGCATGACAATCTATAAATTATTTGTAAGTTTATTGGTATTTATTGGTGCTCAAAACTGCTCTCTCTTCAATGCTAGATCAGTGCTATTGACGATCCACAATGCTATTTTTCTTGCGACGGAAAATCTTCACCAACATTGTGGCAATTTGCTTGGAGTTTGTCAGGGACATGTCCTTCTCCAGTGACAGAATATTTGTAACCGCAGAGCAATAGTCCTGGAAGAGCACATACTCTAAGGTGCCTAGACTCTGCATGTTCACGAGACGCACAGTCAGATTCGTCCTGGGATTGGTTACTAAACTAAGTCCACGCACCGAGCACAGATGTCGAAGATTATCCATTTCTTTCATGAGATTTGGCAACCTCAGTATCGTTGTCAATTTTAGCCCGGTTCCCAGGTAGGAAGGACGTGCCTGTAGATAGCCCAACAAGTAACTTTCCTTGAAGTGCAGCTCTCGATCTAGATAGGAGATGGCACGCCCGATGCGTGTATAGGCGGCACCCATATCGGCCGCATTATTAGCATTGGTTGTTGTTATTGCGCGCAGATGTTCCTGGCAATTCAGCCAGAGTGCGAGATTATTTTGGGAATTAATAAAGACACCACGGCCATAAGGCCAAAGGTTTCCGTTAAAGGCCATCGATTCGGAGGCTTGCACAGTGTCCTGCATATCGAGCAGTGGTATCATGAGTCCGAGCCTCGACAGCATTACCTGTACCTCCGAGTTCTTTTCCACTATCTCGGTTAGTGTGTAATAATTGCCAGACTCATTATCACCCATGACTTGCGCAAAGGACACATTGAAAATCTTGCTCATCATCAGACGTTCGGCTTGTTCTATCTGGCCAATGGTGAGGTTTAAAGGAAGCTCGTAAGCATCTAAATTTCGTGAACACTCCACCACACAACGCTGTATCAGATGGGACTCATCGTCGTAAGCAAATGCGGCCGTATTCAGACGCTCACCACCTTCAATGGGGAAGTAGGCCAGACGCGGATGGGGTTTGAAATCAGCGGTCAGACACATACAGTGCATATCCTTGATCAGTGGCACCAGAAACTCCTGAAACACAACATACACATCGAAATCGGGCGCCACAACACCACAATTAATATCCTCTTCGAGATGCCGTAGCTTTGATGTTTTTCGCATAGCCGGCCAGATGACATCGAAAAGATTGTGATCTAGACGCGTTTGCCGCTTTTTTATCTTATCGTAGATGCTTTGCTTGAGAAAACGACTTAGATAGCTGGTAACAGATACTTGTAGCGCCGAGGCGCTCAGTGGCTTGCGATGCGCTAATGCGGAGGCTGTAGCGCCACTAAGCAATTTGCTAGATTCTTGTATAACGCTAAAGCACCGATCTAGCGTATACTCTGTATCGCCATCACACAACACACGTCTTGAGCTGTGCTGATCGTCAGGAACTTTTGGGTTTTACGTTTTTTTTTTTATTGCATTTTTGGTTTGAGTGAAATTTCGTTGTGTTAGAATTGTGTACGCGTGATGGTGGAATATGCAATTCAAAGGAAAAAGTTCATTAATAAGGACAAGAAGCAAAGACGTTGACATTGATTTACTTTTTTGGAAATTCACATAGAAACATATCATATTTAAGCTTAGGCGAGACATTCATGAAGTATATACATTAGTTTTAAAGTGTTGAAAATACTCACACCACTACATATTAACAATTAAAAATAATTTAAAACATGTGTAAGTGCTACTGTGCTTTTGAAGATCTATCTGTTGATAGATTTAATTTAATTGCGATACAATTTATGGTATGGTAAAAAGTGCATTCTTAAAAATAAAACAAAATTTGGTGGCACCATAACTCACCATTTACTTGTCTTTACCAAAAGATCACTTCTTTTTCATGAATTCATCAGAAGTTTTTTATAATCAAGATTAAATATGGATATACAGAATGTGTTTTAAACGTTCCTTTATTTAACAAAAATAACTTACTTAGAAAGATGAGAGCTAATGAAAACATTCAAAATAACATACATAAAATAAGGGTCGCTCCAAAAGTTTCCGGCCTAAATATCTGTTTCCAGCTCTCAAGTTAGGTTTTTTTTATAAAAAATTAAACTAAAACTTATTCGAAAAGACATTTTCTTTCTTCAAAAATACTAAAAAATGGGATCTCGGAGTCGTAAGAAAAAAATTTGTTTACACTATTTCTTTTTAATAAAAATAGCAAGAAAACACTGCAAATTTAAGGAAATATATGCTTGAGCCAAAGTGTTTTTAACCCACTAATGCCCACTACCAGAACCCGTTGAGTTTAGCTTTTGAAATTTTCAGCAAAAGCTTGTATTAATATTAGACGGAAAACTCTGAAGTTTAACAAAAAATCTAAAGAATTTGGGCGTGGCGAAGCGCAGGATTATAAACGCATAAGGGGTCTGTAAGTAGAGAAATAAAAAAAAAATATAAAAAAAAATTTGAAAAACTGATTAGTTGGAAAATGTTCCTTTCGTAGCGTAGGCGTTCCAGTTTAACCTAATGCACTTTTTCAATTATATTTTCTTTTTTCTTGAGATTAATAAAACAAAATAACTCATCTGAGTGTGCCGTTGTTCACTTTTTTTTAAATACTGCACGAACTGGCGTGAAAAAGTACACAAAAAGGCTTTTAATGTCAATTTTATAAATTTTTTTTGAAAAAGCGTACTTTTGGCCTTCTTTTGCTGTTGGAAGCAAAAGCTTTACAGTGACTGAGGATTTTTGAGGAATTTTTAAAAAATGCTTTTATAGCAAATGTCATACGTTGTCATAAATGGGTTAAGTAGATTTGTGAAAAGTATTTTTCTAATATCTATTTTTCTTATTGAAGCTACACTCTGTTGCAATTGTATAAATTCACTCCAAATTTTAATAGTTTTGAGATTGCTAATGGTAATTTTGAGTTAATTTTTTTCCACAAAAAATTCTCAACTCTGAGTGAGTTAGAGAAAAAAATATGTTATGAGTTTTTGTAAAGTAACGGTAATTTTTCTACTCTTTTATCAAAATTACCATTTTTTGCAGTTACATTTCTATAATTCCAGTAGTTTTTTCAAGATAATTGAAGCGTTTCAAAACTTATCTCTGTTTTAGAATATAAAGGATCGTATGAGTGTACGCATTTTTTAATATGTCACGTGCAAATAGATCAACAGATATTGAAGAGGGAAATATAATTGCCTTAAATTCGGAAGGCATTGGTTTTCGATAAATTTCTCGAAAAATCGGTCGAAATCATAAATCAATAGGCTCCTTCTTACGTAATCCTGCCTGGAAGCTATGGATGTGCAAAAGGAGTTGGCAGAAAAATAAAGCTGGATGGTCGCAGTAAGCGTAAAATAATGAAGGCAGCAAGCAACTTGCTGCTCATTGCTCTGTGAATGTGTGCCGACAAAGAGTGTGGAAGGCTTTCAAACGAAATCCCAATATAAAGAGTGCCAAAATGAAGAAGGCTCCGCGGCTTTTTCAAAGACATATTGATGCCTGGATGCAATTTGCAGAAGAGTTTACAGTAATGAATTGGAAACCGCGAGAGAAACATTGCGGAAAAAGTTACCTGAAATCGAAAGTTTTGTGGGCAATAAAATAACAATGGCACAAATGGAATTAACCGAGGTCCAATTCATTTCAAAACGATCTTCTGCAAATTGCATGAGGGCATTGATATGCTTTTGAAAAAGCTGTGGAGCCTTCTTAATTTTGGTATTCTTTATATTGGGATCTCGTTTTCGAGCCAACCCCACACTGTTATTCGACACCACTCACTGAACAAAAAGCAGCAAATTGCTTGCAGCTCTTTGTTGAGTTACTTGCTGCCTTAATTATTTTATGCATATCGCGACCATCCAGCTTTATTTTTCTGATACCTCCTTTTGCTCATCCATAGCTTTCAGGATTACGTAAGAAGGAGCCTATTGATTTATGACTTCGACTGAACCTTCGAGCAATTTCACGAAAAGCAATGCCTTCCGATTTTAAAGCAATTATCTTTCCCCTTCAATATCTTTTAATCTTATTGCACGTGACATATTAAAAAATACACACACATACACATTATTCTTTATATTCCAAAACAGAAATAACCTTTAAACGCTTCAATTATCTAGAAATAACTACTGGTATTATATAAATGTAACTGCAAAATATGCTTATTTTGATAAAAATAAGAAAAAGTACCGTTATTCTACAATAAGTCACAAAAAAATTTTTCCCCTTATTCACTCAGAATTGAGAATTTTTGTGGAACATGGAAAGAAAAAATTCATCTTTCTGTGCTTGAATCAAGCAAATAGGCTATCAGATTACACTCCAGCGTAAATTTCTCAATTCAAGCATTGTTTTGCTAGAATTAAGCAAATTTAGAACACATGATATTAAAAAAAAAATACTCGATTCAAGCAACATTTGCAACTCAAGAATATTTTTCTACATTTGAGTCTAATATTTACTTGAAATGAGAAAAATTTGCTTGATTCAAGTAAACAATTGGTTGAAAACTAGAATAATTTGAAATTTATTTTTGATTCAATTTGTTTGATTCAAGTAAACATTTTACTGAAAACTAAAATAATTTACTTAATTTGAGAAATTTATTTTTTTTTCAGTTGAGAGCATTTTGCTTGAATCAAGTAAGTAATTTACTTAAAACAAGAATAATTTGCTCGATTTGCACAAACAAACAACACTTTCACATGCTTTGTTGGCACACATTGTCGACAGTGAACTTGAACGTAGATTTTGTTGTCTAGCGACTCTTTTACAACAACTTCAAGATTTTCACGATTGTTGTAATTCGCTGAGTTGTTCAAAAGCGATAACTCTGCATTTGCTTAAATAAAAAAAATATTTTCTTGATTCGAGTCTTGTTCCAAGTTCTAGAATCAAGTCTTTTATGCTATATTTCAAGCTCTTATTTATTTTGCTCAATTTTGGCAATAAATGCTCATTATAATTGTTTTTTTCTTAATTTCAGTTTTTAATGCTTGATTTGAGCAAATGAGACTTAATTTTAAATTTTTTTATATCAAGCAAACTATTTCCTTAATAAATTTAAATAATATTATTTCCCTCCGTGAAGAAAACGAACTCAAAACTAACGTTAACAATATCAAAACTATTCACATTTGGAGTGGATTTATACAATTGCAACAGAGTGTATACATTGAGGAAAGTTTAAGCAATGACAAAGCCATTCGCAACGTAATTGTCGGCCTTTGTAGTCTAGTGGAGAGTGCGCTAGACTATAAACCCAGAGGTCCCTGGTTCGAATCCGGGCTCGGGCATGGTTCTTTTCACTTTCTTTGTTCTTTCCTACATTTAAGAATTATGGAAAACTAAATATACTCAACTAAATTGTAGAAAATGTGGAATTAAAGGACAGGAACAACCAAGGGCTGGAAATGCTTGCCGAGATTAAGGCATTAACTAGCCTCGGTTAAAAGAAATTCAAATTGCCTTTCACGGTTGTTTCGCCTAATCAATAATTCACGTATGGTTCCAATCAATTCCTCTTAATAATCTATCACTTTCCTTTCAGGTCAAAGACCAAACCTTGTTTGTATAAGGCGCATGCCGTGGTTCTTTGATCTTTCTTAAAAAAAAAAGAAAAATTACCGTCTGTTTACAATTTAACAGGACTGGATGACTAGAATGAAACAACAACAGTTGTCATAAAGCTAAAGATTTTTAAAGGCTGGTAACACTGTTATAGGCTTGGGTGTTAATTATTAGGCATTGAAAATTTTGCAGAAAACCTATAGAGAGTAAGCAGGCATTTGAGTGGAACGAATTTTTTAAAGAGGGTCGTACATCAGTTAACAACTTGCCTCACCCTATTCGACTAACGACATGAATAAACAATGAAAATGTAAAAAAAAGCTAAAGGAAATTGTGCTCGAAAATCTTTGTGTGACCGCGAGAGACATAGCTGGAGAGCTTAATATATCAACAAGATCAGCGCACATCATTTTACATTATGTTTTAGGCATGCGAAGGCTTGCAGGCGCGACTTGTGCCAAAATTGCTGAGTTTCCTTCAAAAAGATCTGGAGATAATTGTAATGGGCGATATGGACATTCAGGTGACGAGACTTGGGTGTTCGAGTATGACGTCGAAACAGCTCCAACAATCTGTAGAGTGGCACTATCCAGATGAGCCGAATTCTAAAAAACCACGACAAGGTCGTTCAAAAATTAAAGTGATATTGACTGTTTTCTTTGATTCTCAAGGTGTCGTGCACTCGGAATTCCTTTCACAAGGTCAAAGCTCAATAGGATTATTTAAGTATTTTAAAGCTTTTGAGCGAGAGTCTTCGGCGAAAGAGACCAGAATTATGGAAAGATAGTTCATGGATTTTGCACCATGATAATGCACCAGCTCACACATAACGCATTGTACGCTATTATTTGACCAAAAACAATGTCAATATCGTTCAACAAGGACCATATTCGCTAGATATGGTATGCCTTTTTCCTATTCCTCAAACTCAAATTGCTTCATGGAAAACATTTTGAGATGATTGAAGTCATCAAAGAGAATTCGCAGAAGGAGCTAAAAACCATTCCGAATATTTTTACAGCTTTCAAGAATGGAAAAAAGTTGGCATATGATATGTATCGCCTCCGTTGCTGATTATTTTGAAAGTGATAAAATAAATATTGAAGAATAACTAACCGTTGTTTTTTATATGCCCACTCCGGTTCAATTTTCAACAGAAGGAACATTCAGAGTAGAGTAACTAAACAGTTTATACAATCCTTGGAAAAAAAAGGATTCAGCAAATTTGAAAATTATTTAAAAAAATATGCTCTTGTGGGAGTCCGGTTAAATATAATACAGGCTATAGAAAATAATACTCTTACCCCATGGATAGATCTAAATTTCCCTGTTCAAACTGCCATATATCTATAAATAATCTTTGAAGATTGGTAAGCTTTAAGTTAAATACTTGAAAGCATATAAAATCTTTGTTCAGTAAACCAAATTTGCCTCCTAGTACGCTTTTAAAAAATTGTCAGTGATAACATTGTAATCGATAACATCCTTTCATTGTTTAGAAAACAGTTTGACTTCATTTGCCTATGTATCATTTTAAATGAAAACCCATTTAAAATGAATATATTCCTTTAATATATGATATTATATGATATGATATGATATGATATGATATGATATGATATGATATGATATGATATGATATGATATGATATGATATGATATGATATGATATGATATGATATGATATGATATGATATGATATGATATGATATGATATGATATGATATGATATGATATGATATGATATGATATGATATGATATGATATGATATGATATGATATGATATGATATGATATGATATGATATGATATGATATGATATGATATGATATGATATGATATGATATGATATGATATGATATGATATGATATGATATGATATGATATGATATGATATGATATGATATGATATGATATGATATGATATGATATGATATGATATGATATGATATGATATGATATGATATGATATGATATGATATGATATGATATGATATGATATGATATGATATGATGTGATATGATATGATATGATATGATATGATATGATATGATATGATATGATATGATATGATATGATATGATATGATATGATATGATATGATATGATATGATATGATATGATATGATATGATATGATATGATATGATATGATATGATATGATATGATATGATATGATATGATATGATATGATATGATATGATATGATATGATATGATATGATATGATATGATATGATATGATATGATATGATATGATATGATATGATATGATATGATATGATATGATATGATATGATATGATATGATATGATATGATATGATATGATATGATATGATATGATATGATATGATATGATATGATATGATATGATATGATATGATATGATATGATATGATATGATATGATATGATATGATATGATATGATATGATATGATATGATATGATATGATATGATATGATATGATATGATTTGATATGATATGATATGATATGATATGATATAATATGATATACAAAATTCACAATTAAAATACCAAAAAAATAATATTGACAAATAATAATTGTAGCCAATATCTAATAAATTCTGTTATAAATAAAAATATTTATTAAAATCTTGTAAAATCACTTGTTACAATAATCCAAAATAATTAAGAAATTAATTTTTATTTCATGTAGCGAAATGATTTGGTCTTTCTCTAATGTTTTTTTTTTCTTTGCGAATTACTCCTGCATATGAAATGTAAAGAACTCATAATTCGATAGTAATATTTTTAAAAAATATTGTTGATTATTTTACAGCATTACATTACAATGTTCTCTATTTCTTAAAACGAAGCTTTTTTTCGGCATTTGCCGAATAGATAAACCAACACGAAACGATCGTGAAAAATATACGACGTTTACCTATTAGTTTTGGTGTACCTAAGAGTTGAAGTTACGATTTTTTTGAAGAGTGCGCTAGACTATCAACTTAGAGGTCCCCGGTTCGAATCCAGGTTTCGGCATAGTTCTTTTCACTTTCTTTGTTTTTTACTACATTTAAAAATTTTATAAACAAAAAATCCACAGCTAAATTGTGGAAAATGTGGAATTAAAAAACAGAAACAATTGAGGGCTGGAAATACTTGCCGAGGTTAAGGCATAACACAAAATTGTTTTTCACATTCGTTCCGCCCAATCGATAATTCACATATGGTTCCAATCAATTTTTCCTATAATTATCTATCCCTTTTCTTTCAGGTTAAAGACCAATCGTTGTTTGAATAAGGCACATACCTTGGTTCTTTGATCTTTTAAAAAAAAAGAAAAAATTTGAGTAAAATTAATCAATCTATGCTTGAACCAAGAAAAAGGCTTAAAAGTATAAATAAGAATGTTAAATATCTTATTACGGGAATACACTGCAAATTTATTAAATTCACCAGAAATCAAAAGAAATTTGTAAATTCTGTTTTTTTAACGTTTTTTACATATTTTACATAAAAAATATCAAAGAGAAACTCTCCTTTTGTAACAAAGCAAAATATATAAATTTTAAATTGTTATAAATTAGTCATCGGTAATTTCTTTACAGATTTTTATAAATAAGATATTTTTAGGCTGTGTATATTATAACGTTGCGAAAATAAAATCAAGATTTGCTCAAATTAAACATCTTTTCGATATTGAAATTATATCGCTAAATTTAACTATCCTTATCTGCTTTGCTAAGTTAAGAATGAGAGACTCTGCATCCTCTCTATGCATTTTATTTTGGGACTCTAGAAAATGTATAACAAATTTTACATATACCACATGTACACAATACAAGACCAAATAAACCTTTTCGTGAATAGCCTTATAGTTTTTCTAAGGCCAAAATACTTTTTATCTATAACAATTTGTATAATATTGCTATAATGAAGGCCGTTATTATACCATGCTTTCAAAAGATATATCGCACACCCTCTTCAAAAGAGGCACAACTCAAAATGTTTACATTTTCAGGAGGAGCAAAAAAACAATTTTTTTTCGAGGGACATACAAAACAGTAAGACAAAACTATTTTTTGTAATAAAAGACTAGGAATATGTGTACAAAAATAAAATAGCCGATGTAGATGATATCAAATAGTCTTAAACGAAAAAGTAAATATTTGGAAATTTTGAGTTGTGCCTCTTTTGAAGAGGGTGAATGTATAAAATTTTAATGAAAAAGTTACCCTGAAATAAAAAACACAATCTCTAAAGTATAAAGTAAATTCAAGTTTTTTTAATCAAAATGATCTAAGCTTTTTAGCGGAAGCAAAAACTCGTTTCTCAATTCAATGATAAATTTTGGCAGAATCGTTAAACTTTGAAGAAGTATAGAGAAAAAATAAGGGGCAACTAGAAAAGACACTAACATTGGTAGAGCTGTAAGCTTGTGATCTAAATAGTACTTCATTGCTTTAACGTCAAATGAAAATGGCCGATGAGAAATAAATTAATGCGATCTCAACAAAGGAATTTATTCAAGCAAGTGTCAAATCATATAAAACTAAAACGGTGGGTTGCTTACAGCATGATGGTGAAGATGAAGGTGAAGGTGGATAGATACTGAAGGTGAAAGGATAACTCTTTCCGAAACTGTCTGTCTTATCTGCTGTGTGATTGATTTTATACAGAGTTGTTGTGATTGTTGACTTCTTCAAAACTTAAAAAATAAAAAATAAACTGGCCATTTCAGCCCTTGGAAGGGCTTTGACCTAGCTTCTATTGATCAATTGTGCTGTGCGTGTTATTAAATGTTTGATCACAAATGACCGAGAACTGGACCTACGTGTTTTATGCCGACTCCGAACGGCTTATGTTCTCAAGAAGACTTACATGGCAATTTTTACTCTCTGAGGTTTGCCATTGTCTGCAGAGAGGTGACGACCGAACAGAAAAATTAATTCAATTGAAAAAACTTTTTGTCTGAGCTGCAATTGAACTCGGGCTACCGCGGTTCCTTAGCTTAGCGGCCACGCACTCTACCCACTAGGCTACGGTCGCCACCAAAACTTACTTGATCTAAATAGCTCATAATTAAAATCAAGTAGTATTAATTTCATATGTTCTCGAATCAAGCATAATAACACAGTTTAACAGCATTTTGAAACAGAGTAGTCTTGTTGTATTACTTAAAAAGAACGTTGTGAGGACCATTTTTGTGGAACAAAGAACAGGAAAGTTAAATTTTAAATATTGTCCTAAAATATGGTCGCAAAATGCAACCTTATTATAATCAGTAGCCAAATTTCACCAACTATGAAATTGGTAGATCAAGTAGACTTTGATTTCGTTCAATTACGTTAAAGTTTTAGAATACTTAAAATTTTAAGAATTTATGAAAGTAATTTTATAAAAATATTTTAACGAATTTATTGTTAAGAATCTTTTTATTTTCGTCGTTTTTTGGCGAAGTGAGACTTTCAAGGAGGTTTTGTTGTTTGGAGACCCTCTATGTTGTTGAATAGCGATATTTTTATTTAAAAAAATTATAACGTTTTGAGCAATACTTTAATCAGTGTGAATCTCTTCTTCTTTGTATATAAAATTCTTGTGTACATGGCTTTGTCACTGAACTCCTGCTAAACGGCTGGACCAATTTTGATAAAGTTTGGTCTGTGTGTGCGGCTGGGTCTGTAGATGATTTTGTTTTAAAGTTTGACCCGGTTGGTGGCCCTGTTGTTGCTGTGGCAGTGTTTAAAGGGGTATTTGAGAGTATAACTAAGAAACTAATTGAGTAATTGTTATGATTCTTTCACTACACTATTAATTTTTATGCAAACAAAATTTAAAAAATTCAGAATAAATATATATGAACAAAAAATCTTACATTTCTATGATGTTAGGCTTGATTTTTCGATAGCATAAAACTTTTTTAAATTTTTGTGATCGTAACTTTAAAATCAACCCTACATTTATGCATACCATATGAAAGAACATTAAAAAAGCCGTTTTTGGTTTTGATAATTTTTTCAACAACAAATATTTTTACCAAAGTTTTTTGCGAAATAAAGAAATTCGTTACGGTTTTTTTGGAAAATTTTAAAAATTAGAAGGTTAACGAAAAAGATTGAAAAACGATGGAACGGACCATTAATCAAAATTTCAAACAAAAAAAAAATAAATGCAATCCTTTGAAACATGACCGAGTTATTCACTTTCAAAGCCAACACTTTCAGTTTTAATGCTTTTTTTTCTATTTCACCAAAAAAAAAAATTAGTACTAAAAACTTTTTGTGTGTTTCAGGTATGAAAGTTTTTGTAGTGTCAGTTTCTTGGAAATTTTAATCAACTTGCATGTTCCTATAGAAAACGAAATTTTTCTAATAAAAGACATCTAAACCAAGAATGTTGCTTACCACAAAAGAATGTTGCTTACCACAAAAGTATATAATTACCAAATTACAATAATATAACACTTCAGGAAGTTATTAAACAAACACCAAGGAAGGTTTTAACATTGATAAGGGGGTGTAGCACCTCCCATACAGCCGAAATATTTGATATCGAATGGTTTTGGAATTATAGGTCGCACTGCTTCGGAATGCGCTATTCGAACACAATTTACACGAGCAGTTTTAGTGAAAACATTTTATGGGCTTTGGACAAGG
The DNA here is from genome assembly GCA_963920525.1 of Dichetophora obliterata. Lineage (NCBI taxonomy): Eukaryota > Metazoa > Arthropoda > Insecta > Diptera > Sciomyzidae > Dichetophora > Dichetophora obliterata. The sequence continues at coordinate 15,710,528 of OY986437.1, forward strand.
GGACGTGTCACCTCCCATACAATCGACAATAATTTACACGTGCCGTTACACTGATAACATTTTATGGGTGTTGGACAAAGAGTCGTAGCGTCAACGCACCGGGTTTCAACTAATATCTAGATAAAAATTTAGAAAAAATTATCAAAAATAAGGTGTAGTACTCGAATGAGTAGACAGAATGAAGCTGCAAAAGTATTTTTTTTTACATAAAATTTTATTAGGAAAATACTTTCAACACACTTTCACACACTAATTGTAACGGTGTTAATAATAAGATTCTTGTGGATGAATTGTGTCAAAAACAACCTGGCTTGAAGGTTGTTCATTTTAACGCTAGGAGCTTAAATTCAGTAAAAATGGACTATGTTAAGTATATTTTCGGGGATTCGTCTGTTGATGTTATTTGTGTATCTGAAACTTGGTTTTGTTGTGATGTGTTAGATTCTGTTTATAATACAATATTAAAAATTATACTATCTTTGGAAACGATAGGCCCGGTAGGAGGGGAGGCGGGGTTGCAATATACTGCCGATGTAACTTAAAGGCCAAAGTCATAAATAAATATAATAATGCTAGTCCTATCGAGTACCTGAGTATATGTATAGCTGACAATGTGTGAATGTATTTTTGTCCTGTGTATACAATCCGAATAAGTGCAATAGCTTGGACTCCTATTTTTCAGAATTGTCAGATCATTCAATAGATTTTAATTATTTTGTTATATGTGGTGACTTTAATGTTAATCTTTTATGTAATGACATCTCAACACGTTCTAAAGGGTGATCTTTTAAGAGCTTGATAATTTTTTTTTTTAAAAAAACGCATAAAATTTGCAAAATCTCATCGGTTCTTTATTTGAAACGTTAGATTGGTCCATGACATTTACTTTTTGAAGATAATTTCATTTAAATGTTGACCGCGGCTGCGTCTTAGGTGCTCCATTCGGAAAGTCCAATTTTGGGCAACTTTTTCGAGCATTTCGGCCGGAATAGCCCGAATTTCTTCGGAAATGTTGTCTTCCAAAGCTGGAATAGTTGCTGGCTTATTTCTGTAGACTTTAGATTTGACGTAGCCCCACAAAAAATAGTCTAAAGGCGTCAAATCGCATGATCTTGGTGGCCAACTTACCGGTCCATTTCTTGAGATTAATTGTTCTCCGAAGTTTTCCCTCAAAATGGCCATAGAATCGCGAGCTGTGTGACATGTAGCGCCATCTTGTTGAAACCACATGTCAACCAAGTTCAGTTCTTCCATTTTTGGCAACAAAAAGTTTGTTAGCATCGAACGATAGCGATCGCCATTCACCGTAACGTTGCGTCCAACAGCATCTTTGAAAAAATACGGTCCAATGATTCCACCAGCGTACAAACCACACCAAACAGTGCATTTTTCGGGATGCATGGCCAGTTCTTGAACGGCTTCTGGTTGCTCTTCACTCCAAATGCGGCAATTTTGCTTATTTACGTAGCCATTCAACCAGAAATGAGCCTCATCGCTGAACAAAATTTGTCGATAAAAAAGCGGATTTTCTGCCAACTTTTCTAGGGCCCATTCACTGAAAATTCGACGTTGTGGCAGATCGTTCGGCTTCAGTTCTTGCACGAGCTGTATTTTATACGGTTTTACACCAAGATCTTTGCGTAAAACCTTCCATGTGGTCGAATAACACAAACCCAATTGCTGCGAACGGCGACGAATCGACATTTCACGGTCTTCAGCAGCACTCTCAGAAACAGACGCAATATTCTCTTCTGTACGCACTGTACGCATTCGTGTGGTTGGTTTAATGTCCAATAAAATAAACTGAGTGCGAAACTTGGTCACAATCGCATTAATTGTTTGCTCACTTGGTCGATTATGTAGACCATAAATCGGACGTAAAGCGCGAAACACATTTCGAACCGAACACTGATTTTGGTAATAAAATTCAATGATTTGCAAGCGTTGCTCGTTAGTAAGTCTATTCATGATGAAATGTCAAAGCATACTGAGCATCTTTCTCTTTGACACCATGTCTGAAATCCCACGTGATCTGTCAAATACTAATGCATGAAAATCATAACCTCAAAAAAATCACCCTTTATATATGACAATATTGCATCTGTTGGTCTCTCTGTTTTAAATGATACTGTGCCTACGCGTTTTTCGTCTAATGACAGTCCTAGTCTCCTTGATTATTTTATTGTATCTGACATCTCAACTGTTTTATTGTTTGACCAATTTTACTTTTTATCGGACCATGATTTAATTTTTTGTACACTTGACATTAATCTTTCTCGTTCTGCTACGTCAAATATATTTTCGTATCGTGATTTTAAGACGATTGATTCACAGTCTCTTTTATGTGACTTGTCTTTAATACCGTGGAATGATGTGTGGTTTTGTCCTAATATTGAAGACAAAGTAGCTTTATTTACAAGTGCAATAAATGAACTTTTTGTTAATCATGTTCCGTTAAAAACTGTTACTGTTAGAAATAATTTGTGTCCCTGGCTTACCAATCGTGTGCAGATTGCCACAAAAAACGTAATAAGTTGCGCTCGATATGGAGAAAGAACCCTACACCTGAGAAATGGGAAAATTATAGGTGTGCAAGGAATTCTTCCATTGCTATAATAAGGCAATCTAAAATAAAATATTGCTCTTTTAAATTAAATACATCTCTTCCACCTAAGGTATTATGGAATAATTTAAAAAATTTCTGCATTGTTGATAAGCAGACACTTAACTGCCAAATTCATCCTGACTCTCTCAATGAATATTTTCTATCCAGCTTCAATGAAAATCAAAATAATACTCCTAACTCTTTTAATATTCCAGATTCTCCTGTTGAGCAAACATTTCAGTTTTCAACGGTAACGGAATATGAAGTAGCAAAAGCTGTTTTAAAAATTAAATCGAACGCAGTTGGTGAAGATGGCATAAATCTTAAATTTATAAAGATTATTTTACCCCATGTTCTTAGCTCCCTAACCCATATTATAAATCATAGTTTTACCACATCATATTTTCCTTGTTTGTGGAAATCTGCTGTAGTAACGCCGGTAGCAAAAAAACTGGAGCTTGCGAGCCAAAAGATTTCAGGCCTATAAGCATCTTGTCCTCACTATCCAAATTGTGTGTGAATCTCTTATGGCAAACAAAATATCGTCTTTTCTAAGTCAAAAAAATCTTTTGTCTCCATACCAATCAGGTTTTCGTGCTGGTCACAGTTGCTCTACTGCAACGATTAAAGTTTTGGATGACATAAGGTCCCCTTATGATGATGGCCAACTAACTTTATTGTGTCTTCTTGATTTTTCTAAAGCTTTCGACACTGTTTGTCATGAACTTCTCTGTCATAAATTAAAATATATGTATGGATTCTGTGACAATGCCACTCGTCTTTTAAGTAGCTATTTGACAAATAGGAAACAAAGGGTAAAGGTTGGCACACATTTTTCTTATTACAAAGCTGTTTGCTGCGGTGTGCCCCAGGGATCGGTTCTTGGTCCTCTGCTCTTCTCTATGTTTGTAAATGACATTTTTCACTGCTGCACCCATTCATCAATGCACGCCTATGCTGATGACGTTCAAATTTATTTGTCTGGTCAAACAAATCTTATGGAAGATCTAGTCTGTAAACTTAATGAAGATCTTCATAGTATAAGTCTATGGGCTATGAAAAATAGTCTCCATCTTAATGTTCTTAAGTCCTATGTGCTGCCTATCTCTAAACAAAAAATAAGCTTTAGCTCCATTCCAGATGTGTTAATGGATGATAATACAATAAAAATTGTCGATAGTGTTGTAAGTCTTGGGTTTCATGTAAATGCCTCCCTCACGTGCACAGATCACATCAACAGTGTAGTCCGCAAAGTATATTACATCTTGCGAAATCTTAGAATGTCTGCAGAATACACTCCTATTGCTATAAGACGTAAGCTTGTAATTCAGCTCATTGTTCCTGTCATAACTTATTCTGAACTTGTGTATAGTAAACTAGACTCGCGGTCCCAACTTAAATTACAAATTGCTTTTAATCATGTCACACGTTATGTCTATGGCTTACGTAGATTCGATCATTTAGCTGATTTGAGAAATTGTATACTTGGGTATGACATGGTTAGTTATTCAAATATCAGAAATTGTATTTTTCTACATAAACTAATACATTTTAAAACACCTTTTTATCTGTTTGAAAAACTGCAATTTAGTCGATCGCAAAGAAGCCAAACGCTAATTCTACCAAGTTTTAACTACCTTAACTCTACAAGACTATTTTTTGTTAATGCCGTTCGTTTATGGAATTCATTACCAAGTCAACTAAAATTGATACAGTCAAAAACGATTTTCAAACATGCTATTCTAAGGCATTTTTCGTCGCCTATTTCTTAGCAAAAAGTCTGTTCTCTCTTTGCGCTCTATCTCTATTTTTTTTTTCTTTATCTTTCTTTTCCAATCTTTTTTCCTGCTTTATTTTATGTATTAATATAATGTTATTTGTTATTTATATAACTATTTCGTTCCTTATCTTAGTTTAAGTTAAATTATAAATTAATCATTGTATTCAAAACTATTTGTCATTAAGCTTTGTACTTTAAAAGAACTAAGTTCTTAGTGTACTAATATAATAAAGGCACATAATATTAATAACACTTCAAAGGTGGCACAAAACACACATAATACCCCATACAAACTTTCAGTACAAGTAAAAAAGCACTAAACTGTGCTGGACATTACACGGTTAAAAATCTTGGACTAAATTTTAAATTTTTTCTATTACATATAGAACAACACCAAAAACAGATTACTTTTTAATCCAAGGAAAAGTTTAGAATTTTACAATCCAAAAAAGATTAGTTTTCAATTCGAAAAATGTTTAAAAGAAGCAATATAAATGTCCACTTAAAATAAAAATCTTTTCTGACCTGTTCAAGATTTGAACACACGTCCTCTGCTGTGCTAGTCCAACATCTTATCCACTCGTCCATCTCAGTTGTTAAGAAAGTTGCGCTTATTTTGCATCATTACGATTGCAATTAAGCTTGCAGTAAGTAAACAAGCGAGCAGAAACGTGGGCTAGAGGCCCAGCTAACTTAAAGCAAAATAAAAAATGTTCTGACTAGTTCGTGATTTGAACACACGTCCTCTGAATTGCTGGTCCAATACCTTATCCACTCGCCTAACTCAGTTGTTAAAATAGTTTCGCTTATTTTGCATCATTACGAATGCAAGTAAGATCTTTTTAGGAACGTGGGTTTCAGACCCAGCTAAATTAAACTAATGTTTGGATTAAAAAGTAGTACTTTTTGGATTAAAAATTCCTTTAAACTAAAGTTTGGATTAAAAAGTAGTCCAAAATTTTTAACCGTGTAGGTCTAAGGTCTATACAACATTCTCCTTAAGACTAAAATTGTTGGACTGTGTTATTTCTCGATACAAAAAAGTTATTTCTCACAGTGTAAGAAAGAAATGTTGGACACTTTCGGTAGACATTGCTTAGTATTCATATTTCAAAAGTGTTTTAAAATAATTATAACATGTCACTGAAATAAACCATACTATAAAACTAAACAAAAGCAATGAGAAAAAGAAGCCAGCAGATAATTTTAAAATAAGTATTTTTATAGATAAATAGGCAATAATGTGAAGATATTTCTATAAAAAATTGCTCACTATCTCTTATACAACCTTTCACTAAATTCCCCAAATTAATACGCAATAAGAAAATTGTAAATTTTGAATTGTATAAAAATTTAAAATATACTTAAATTAATGACTTGTGATTATGAATTTTCATATAATTAAGTTTACGTACCAAAAATATCGTCTACATTCTGAATGATGTGATTAAAAAACGCGCTATTCTCCTCAACACTTGACATTCTTGTGTATGTTTATTCCAATTTTTCTTTATGTTCAACTCTTCAAAGGCACGGTACACAGTTAAGTGAAGTGTTAACAAAAAATAATTGTATATAAAAAGCTTTGCTCACCACGCACAGAAGGATTCAAATAGTTTTATCGAATGTATAATATAATTAAATTTTAAGACGACTTAATTATATTCAGTTCTATTAAAGATGAAAAAAATGAACAAGCAAGAAACACGCAACTTTTAAAAAATCCATAACAAAACATGAAGAGAATATTCAATCACAGCAAACACAAGAACTGTAAGCAAAAAGCAATGTACCTAACTGTCGAGGCTGTCAAAAGCTGACTGGCAGCGCTTAATCAAAATGGTAGACAATATGGCTAAGCAATAACGGTTAAAGGGAATGTATATCAACTATAAAATAATTGTTTCGAAGTGAAACAATAATATGAGCAATAAAAAACTAACGCACACACACACAAAAACACACTCACATACATACATACATACAAGCATACGCATATAGAATAGCATATGAAAGAAGAAATGGTATAAACAAACACAAGAAATAAGGTGTATTGAGGAGGACTAAGGAAACGTGGCGACGACTAACCAAAAGAGCTAAGTGGAAAAAAACTGTGCCTTGATGGTCAGTGGAAAAGTAATTTATGTGTATAGAAATAACCAAAACAGAAACAATAAAACCAAATTGTGGTTTATAAATAAAGAAGAATAACTTTTAACTAAGCACACATTTACACATGGCATAAAAATGGCAAGTGACAACAGCAAGAATTGGAATAACAACAAAACAAACAGCCAACTAAAGTGTATTGGAACAACCCACTTGACCTACCTTGATCATTCAAAAGCTTTTGCTCCATCTCAGCAGCGCCAAATACTTCCAACAACTGACGATAGGTCACAATATCCTTGGACTCATCAGATTCCAAGAAGAATTTCGGTGTGTGTCCAAACTAAATTGTGGGCGGGCGAAAAGATTAATTAAATATTTTTTTTTTGTACCAAGGCATAATTAAAGTTTACAGCTCAAAAATGTGAACGGGAAGTTATTGATTTCGGAACAATTTAATGGGATTGACCTATATTTAGTAACTTTAAACTAGATTCTTAGCGTCATGAACAAAAACAGTTGTTGATATTCTCATATTCTCAAGTGTTTTTCCATGATTGTGGGCTTACCGGAAAGTGTTTTATACAGTGTTATGAGTTAAAAAATGCCGAATTTAGTCATTTAATTTAAAATTAACACAAACTTATTTATCGACCCGTAGCAAAAGGGAGCTTTATAGAGCCCCCCACCCACCAGTTCCAAGGTCATAAAAAATTATAAAGTCAAGTTTCAACAGCTATAACTTTGCTATTCAAATTTTGTTTCTTTTGAATTATTTGTACATATTTTATAAAATTGTACTTAAAATGTCATTTGTAAATTTTTTTAAAAGTTGTAGTTTCGGATTTTTATGAATTTTTTTCCTAAAAATATATAAAGTCTTAACTTTGAAAAAGGTATCCTTCTAGCTAAAAATTCCATAACGACCAGGTTATTCCACGTAATCGCACAATTTTTTGTATTTGTAGTAGATAGAGCTTAGGAAAATATTTCCGTAACATTTTATTGAAATTTTTTCCAATTTGGATTTTGAGATTTTTTTTTTTTAATGGAGTCAGGAAAAAAATTAGATTTTTTTCGAAAAGTCGCAACTGCGGCAGTTTTTGTTAAATTATCTTTTTGAAGAAAAATTAAATAAAAAACGAGGTGTATACTAAAGAGCTGCACAAGCACTATACAAATTACTTGCAAGCCATAAGATCTGCTTTCAAACACTTCCGGTCTTCTACTCTCTCATTTTAAAATAAGCACTGCAGTAAAGAAAGTTTTTGATATATAAACAAATACTGCAGAAATAGACAGAAGAACATTCAATCTATGGAACAATAGAACCAAACTGAAGTAGAACAAAACTGAAGTAGAATTGGCACTGAACTAAAGGGTGTTTTTTATAGAGTAATACAAGTTTAAATCATAATAAAACATAGTAATATATTCTTAATGTCAATAAAGCGGGCTTTATTGAATAGAAAATTTCATGATATTAATGTTTCAATATGATTTTGGCCATGTGGCCGCCACGGCTGGCGCGTACAAGGCGCAATCAGGAACACCAATTTTCACAAACTTTTCGCAGCATTTGCGGCCGTATCACGCCGATAACTCTTCGAATGTTGATTTCCAGGTATTCAATTGTTTGCGGCTTATCGACGTAGACAAGTGATTTTACATAACCCCAAAGAAAATAATCCAATGGGGTTAAATCACACGATCTTGGGGGACAATTAATTAGGCCATTTCGTGAAATTATTTTTTCGTCAAAAGTTTCCTTGAGTAAATTAGTTGTAGCGCCCGCTGTGTGGCATGTGGCTCCGTCCTGTTGGAACCACATATCAGCAAGATGATTGCCAGCTAATTGAGGTACGATAAAACTTCGAATCATGTTCCTATACCGTTCACCATTGACAGTAACATTCTTACCATCATCGTTTTTACAGACATATGGGCCAATGACTCCGCCAGCCCATAAAGCGCACCAAACAGTAATTTTCTGTGGATGTAACGGTGTTTCGACAAAAGCTTGTGGATTCTCCTCACTCCTAATATGACAATTCTGTTTATTTACGTACCCATTCAACCAAAAATGGGCTTCATCGGAAAAGAAAATTTTCCATGGAAATTCAAAATCAATATCAACATGTGCTTCAGCCCATTCGCCAAATTGGCGGCGCATACGATGGTCGTTTGGCTTTAATTCTTGCACTAGTTGAATCTTGAAAGGTTTTAAGCCAAGATCTTTTCGTAAAATCTTCCATAAAGTGGAAGGACACAACCCCAGTTGCTGAAAACGGCGACGAATTGATTGATTAACATCATCTTCAATGCTTTTCTATACAGCGGCTACAGATTCTTCAGTGCGCACTTAAATTTATTTGTTCACAAATAAGTAAAGGGTCCGCCATCTAACGTTTTTTTTTTCTACTAGTGCTTATTTCGAGAATGGTAACACTTAGCTCATGTCTGATTTGACAGATAATTAGTTTTATTTCTCCGCTGATATAAATACAACGCTGAGAAATATTGTGACATTACTTTGAAAATCATGGTAATGTTGCAGAATGTGTGCGAAAATTGCGTACGGATTTTGGAAGAAGAGAAGCACCGTCAGCTCCGTATGTTCGTTATCTTGTGAACCAAGTGAAAGAAACTGGCATCCTCATCGATAAACCAAAGCGTGAAAAGCCAAAAACAGTTCGTACACCCAAGAATATTGCTGCTGTGGCAGAAAGTGTGCGTGAAGCGCCATCAACATCAATTCACCGTCGTTCTCAAAAATTGAACATTTCGGAGACATCATTAAGACGAATTTTGCATAAAGACCTTGGTATGACGCCATACAAAATCCAATTGGTTCAGGAGTTGAAGCCAACTGATCACCCAATGCCTTTTTATTAAAAAAAAAACGTTATTTGGCGGACCCTTTAGTATATTCAGGTGAACGTAACTTTTTTTGTCACAAATCAAAAATAATAAATTAATGGTATTATTAAAATGATATCCTAATTTATTTAATTGAAATAAGAAGGAACTAAAAAGTATACCGCATTCATTGGCAATTAATTTCGATTTTAAGAAAGCAAATGAATAAATACAAAGATATGGCATTTAATGCTTTAAAAAATAATCGGTTTTCTCAAGTTTAACTTTTAATCATTTTTTTAATAACTCACATCAGAAACTACACAGTTCTTTTGTTTTGTAGGATATCAATTCCAGCTACGGGCACTGATTTTAAATATAAGGTAACTTTTTCACCATCACCTCAAGTTAAGGAGTTATGAAGAAATATGATATACAGTTCTTTTTCCAATAACTGCTTTAAGCACAAACTATTGCATAGTATTTAAAGCTTTTGCTGATATCTTTTTACGTTTTAAAAAATATATTGTGAAAGAAACGAAAATTTTATTAAATTTAATCAAAGCAATTTAAAGCAGCTGGAAAACTCTAATTTTTCAGTAGTTACTTTAGAAATTTTTCCTATAAATTTTTCATGTAATCAATTTTCGTTATTTCAAAATATATCTGGAATTATCCGCAATATTTGCAAAGATATAATGTATGCCTAAACTCCAGAGACAAAAAAATTTTATGATTCAGACAATTCACGGTAGCAAATATGTTTATTATGAACAAGTTTTAAAATTTATGATTTTGAAAGGCCATTATCTTCAAAGCAAATGATGAAAAAGTATTTGTGTACAAAAATGGTTAGACCTAATCAGACCTATCATGAATAACTTCTCAAGCGGAATCGAAAAAGGTAGTTTTAAGATAAACCTCAAGAACATTCAGGATACTTAATAAGGAAAAAACAATATAAATCTTGCAAGCAAAAAACTGATTATTTTGAATTTTTTTGAAAAACTAATGGGAAATAGTTACCAAAACTATAAAAAAGTGCCAAATTACCAAGTCAAAAATTTACTACCAAATTTGGTAACTAATTACCAAACTGGCAACCCTGCGTACAACATGTTAATGGCCTTCAAACGAATTATCGTGACTTTTGTAGGGTTGCCAGCTTTGGCGTAAGTAAAGAATTTTAGTTTGATATCTTGTTTTTTAATTATTCTGATGTAACTGATTGTGTCGTAACATAATACAAAACGATACGATATAAAGAGCAACGGGTTTGTTTATATAATTTTTTTGGTATATATAATATTAATTATGTAATAATTTATATAATTTAATTTACTTTCGTATTAAGTTAGTTTAAAATAATTATAAAATATTAAGGAAAATAAATATTTTTGTATGCATAACTTTAACAATAGTAGTTTAGCTTGATTTTTAGCTTTAACTTTGATTTTAATTACTATTTAAAATTTTTTATTTTTTGCTTTTATTTTATGCTTATGATTTCGAAGTGTAATTATTTTCCTTAGTTTAAATAAACAAACCTCATTAAATTGATATGTGTTCTTATTATTTCTTTCGAAGAAGCTTCCCTTATATACAAGATGTGTTGTCTTCGTTTTGCAAGTTCCATAAAGAAATGTTTACCGCAACTTAAGGGGACTGTACACACCTGAATTTTCAAAAAATCAAATTTTTTATGATTGATTTTTGTTCAAAAGACCTCAAAGAAATGACCTCAATATAAAATAAGAAATTAACTTTTATGTTAAATGGCGAAGGATTTAAACGCAGAGCGTCAAGGCAGTATAGTCGGTGTCAAAAACTTTAAAGCGCTTTTTCTAGAAATCACATTTTTTGAGTTGTCGGGCGTAATAAAAAAAAATATACTACACTGCTCGTCTATAGTCATAAGTCTATAGGCTTAACTACGGATAGAAAGATCGGTAAAGTATTTTTGGTTTTCAAAAGATTTTTTGGTCCAAAAAATCGGCTAATTTCGAAAAAACGCCGCCATTTTGTCAATTTTGCCAAAAAATTCTTTAAGTTCAATCTATAGCGGCTTTGATGCTAATTTAAACCCTGTTCTTATTATTTTTTTTTTCATACGTTTTTTATGTTATTTTCAAAAACCTGCAGCAGTCAAAAAACACGCTGGAAAAATCCGAAAAATTTTTTGTATACTATTTTTACATAAAAATAAATATGCAAAGTTTCAATAAGAAATTTCTAAGGAACACTTGTTCCCTTCTTAAAAAAATTTGTATTTTAAAAATGTCATTTTTGAAAAATCCAGGTGTGTGCTGTACCCTTAAATAAAGGCAAGCGAATTATATTTATTTCATTAAAAAAATTCGGTGGTAACTCTTCTAACAGCGGCAGAAACAGAGCGTTAGTTCGAAATAGACACAGCGTTTTCATACTTCTGTTTGAGCTTTGAGTATTTGGTATGATTTACAACAAGGTTTGATGTTGAAGTCAGTATTAGGTGGAACTATGACGTTTGATTAATGAGTCAAACAATGAACCATGTGTTACTCTCTGAAGCAAGAATGCTTCCAGTAGTAGTGGTGGTTGTTGTTTGATGTGTATGTTTAACTAGTCGATTTTGCATGAATCACTATAAGTCGCGAAAACATGCCTCGTTGCAGGTCTCTGGTTGCCACCTTAATTTTTTTGTTTTTACTAATTCGGTGCTGGCGCGAGCACTAGAAAAAATGGATCGCTGACTCCGAATCCATGTTCGGAATTTTAAAATAACAAGAATTCGCAAATATATTAAAAAAATTTAGGTGGCAGCCCTATTTACCATATGGAATTTTAAAATTCTAACTTCAGATTCGAAATCAGCGACTCCCTAATACTGATAAATGAAGTTTAAAACTCTTAAAAACACATATTATTAGGTGGCAACCCTGTTATTTCAAAATCTTGACAACGGATTCGGATTTAGCGGCCCATTTTTACCCTTTAGTTTGAGCCATCCCCGAATTCGTAAAAATAAAAAATTAAGGTGGCGGCCGTAGCCTAGTGGGTAGAGTGCGTGGCCCTTAAGCTAAAGAACTGCGGTAGCCCGGGTTCAATTCCAGCTCAGACGGAAAGTTTTTTCAATTGAAATAACTTTTCTGTTTGATCATCACCTCTCTGCAGACAATGGCAAATCTCAGAGAGTAAAAATTGCCATATAAAGCTTCTTGAGAACATAAGCCGTTCGGAGTCGGCATAGAACACGTAGGTCCAGTTCTCGGTCATTTGTGATCAAAACATTTAATAACACGCACAACACAAATGATCAATAGAAGCTAGGTCAAAGTCCTTCCAAGGGCTGAAATGGTCAGTCTATTTTTTTAAATTAAGGTGGCAATCCTATCCACCATCTTGAATTTTAAAATTCTAACTTCAGATTCGAAATCAGCGAACCCCTAACACTGATAAATTATGTTCAAAAATCTTAAAAAAAATATAATTTTAGATGGCAATACTGTGGTAAAAATTTAGGATGCAACCCTAACTTCCATCTTAAATTTTAAAACTGTTACATTATATTCGAAATCAAATCCGTTGTCAGAATTTGAAAATTAAAAGATTTCACAAAAGTACAAAAAATAATCTAGGTGGCAACTCTATCCGCCATCTTTCCAAAATCCAAAATTTATTTAAATATAGGGCTGCCACATTTATTTTTGCGATTTCGAAGCTGGGGCAAATACTAGGTAAAAATGGGTCGCTGATGCCAAATCCGTTGTCAGAATTTACAAATTCCTTTGTATTTTTGCGATTTTGAAGCTGGGACAAACAATACTACAGGTAAAAATGGGTCGCTGATTCGAATTAAGCGACCAGCGCATCAACAAAGAATGAATACTGAAGAATGAGGCACAAAGAATGAGCGCGGAAGCAAGCACTCGCTGTGCATGCTATGATTTTCCGTTACTTTGCTGTATTGTCGCATTATGTTTTGATATTCTGCTTCACAACATAAGTGCTGTTGTTACTGTAGCGAAAACCATTTTAAATTATGAAGTGTTTGTTTCGTTGCTCAGCTTCACCATAGAACATGTGTATTTCATGTCAACGCTACAGTGAAATGCAGTACACTGAAGTATTATACAGAAGTGAAGTTGCACAAATAGAATGTTTTGTGCAGCTCTTTACTATATGCCAGAAATGCTTAGAAGAAGTATTTGAAGAGTACAAAAATGCAACAATTCAACAACAACGATACGAAATTACAAACAAAGAAAAGCACATGAAAATAACAACAAGAATTCTGGCGATCGCACACAAGTTCTAATTGTGATTCGGTGAATTACAACAATCATGCAAATATTGAAGTTGTTATCCCTTTAAATTAACCAAAATTTTGCATGAGCAAACATGATACATACTTTACTTAAAAGTAAAAGGAAGCTTCTTAAATTTCAACTTCTAAACTTAGCATTCAATTATAACCTTCCACATTCCTTCCATCGGAAGGAGTTGAAGCTACTTTGTTTTTCATCGAGGGCAATACCATTACATTTGCATATGCAACAGCCTTTTTTTATGGCAAATGCATGCATGTTGCGGCGAATGCATATCAATGCCTTCTGTTTTGTAAAAACTGCTAATTTTACATTTACAATGATGCAAAAAGATCGAGAACTATGCTTATGTATTTAAAAATTATGACAAATTACACCGTATCACAGTTACAGAAAACAATTTTTGCACACGAAGTAAGCCATATATCATAATGAAACAAAAGGCAAAGTATAATAAAACTTCACTTTCTCTTTTTCCCTAGAACATCAGGATTATCTTTAAAGGACTTTTAAGTTACAAGACTATATTTGCTTGTAACAACCATGCGAATGCCAAAATTTTGGTCATATTTCAAATAAAAACCTGGTTTATACTTTTGATACAAAGTGACAATACTTCTATACCAAATATGTAGATTAGTTTAACTGACTTATGTTTTAATGGAAAATTAATAGAAATAATTTTCAATTTGTTTGAAGAAAAAAAACTTTCAATTATTCGTTTTTATACCAAACCAAAAGAGATCTTCAAATCAAATTAACACACAAATTTTATTGTTTATTGCGTAACATACTGTATTTTATTTTCAAAAAAGTTCTTTACAAATTTTCACGTATATTGAAGGATACGTATCTTGTAATTTAAAAAAAAAATTCTGCTGTTCCAGAGAAAATGTGAGAACGCAGTTTTACTCTCCTTTGCCTATTGTTTCATGTGTTTATGGTTTACATCGTGTTTAAAAAGTGTTGTCGCACGGTGTTATGAGTATAAAATAAAACCTTGAAAAAACATATGTTTTCTATAATATAATTTTTTAAGCCGAAAAAGATTATTAATTTATTTTTAAATTAAACTAACATTGACTTTATTTTTTTTTCATTAATTTTATTTTTAAGCTTTAAAGTTTATATTTTTCCAGCCTATCCAAAGGCATTTAATTATGTTTTAATGCTTAATATGCGAAAATAAATTTTTAAGTGTCTGGGAAATCCAAATAAAGTGCAATACGTGTATTTGCTTTAAATATCTTATTGGTAACGAAACATTTATTTAATTAAAACCCAATAATAATGGAAAATCGAAGTGTTAAATTCTGGCTACGGTCCTACTTTTTTTTGACATATATATAATTAAAATGGATCATAAGAGATTTAAAACAATATTAAAATACATTTCTGCGTTTACAGAGCAAAACATTAAATATCGAACAAACATACCTTATCAACAGCCAAAGGATTAGCACCTAGCTGCGTTAGGACATTGTAAAAGTGGCCATTATCCTTAATTGTTGCTGCATAGTGTAAAGCGGTGCGCCCATCGTTGTCCGTTATTGTTGTTGTTTCTGGAAAGCGTGCTGCCAAATAGCGCACAATATCTATAAAAGTAACAATAAAGTAGAGAGGAAACGGAAAACAAGAAATGTTTGTAATAATGGCCTACAATGTGTTAGAAACTTATGGTCAACTACTACGTGTTAACTTAAATATTTTTTCTCAATAATAATTTTGTTCTACATTCCATTACATTTTGGGGTTTTTTTTTTGTTTTGTTTATTTTTTAATTGCTTGTAATAGTTTTTAAATGGAACAATAGAGAGGGGAGAAACGTAAGACAAAAAGTGTTTCTTTCAATGACACCAACAAAGTATTGGATTTTAATAGTTTACAGCTAAGTGTTAACTTTTAAAAACTTTTTAAATAATTATTTTCCATGTCTCTTAACTTTTTTTTCTGTTAATTGTATTTAGTAGTTTCAAAGTCGTAATATTTTTAATTAATGCATTAGTTTGAAATGTTAGAGTTGAAAAATATGTAGGGTATTTTAAAGAAATTTCAATTAAATATAATTATTGCGTTTGAATTATAATTATTGGTTTGACACTTTCAAACTCAATATGGTAATAAGTACCTATCTATCATCTTTTTATGATGACCATAGAAGTGGTTTGGCGGTACTTTGAAAAACGCTCGATAAAATGAAGCCTAAATGTTAAGCTATATGCGCAAAACCGCCAAAAGTGCCTTTTTTCAATATTTTTTTTTATACATGTACAAAAAAAAAATAAAAGAATTTAAAAAATTAATTAATTACTTTGGAAGTACCTCATATTTTATATGCAAACTATATTGTGGTCGTCAAAGAAATGAAATAAAAATTAATAAAAAAAGAAACTCAAGCTCCAGTGACGGCCACAAAACTCGTAAAAAATCTGGTGTGAGTTGCGTAACGGTAACTTTCTGTGAATACAGCACCAGCTATACAAATAATTACGTATAATATTATGCAACTTAATGTCAACTTGCAATATATAAACACAATAATCTGCTTTAAAATAAACAAATAATTCTTGTGGTAGAATTAATAGATTTTTCTACTACATCGGACTTATTAGTTTTTTATTCTATACGCACAACTATATTCAGAATCTTATCATGTATCGAAAAACCTAGTTAGATAGATAGATTGTTAATTGAGGTTAACTAGTCACCTACTCAAGGGCCTGTTGTAACGAACCTCTATAAGTTATAGTTCATCCTTAATCGTTAAGTTCGTTAGGAACAGAGCGATGTTCTTGGGTGAACTATCCGATATTTGGTGCGGTTCTAGGTACAATGCACCTAAGTAGTGAAGTCGGGTCTTAATTAAACCGTTACAGTGACACAAAATGTGCTCTGCTGTTTCTTCATCTTCATTAAATAATCTACACAGATCTTCCTGGACTATACCCATGTTTGATAAGTGCTTATTTACCTTACAATGTCCAGATAGAAAACTTGTGACAAGTCTGATAGATATTCCACTAAAAGTAAGGAATTGTTTCGTTCTTTGGAGCGAAGTAGTTGCAGCTCCTTTCCTGGCTAGTTCGTCCACAATCTCGTTTCCTAAATAGCCGCTATGGCCTGGTATCCAAATGAGGTGAACTCTGTTATGGGTAGACACTTTAATAAGCAGCTGTAGGCAGTCCCATACGAGTTTGGACGTGATTTTATATGCGCTAAGTGCAAGCAGAGCAGCTTTTCTGTGACTGTTTGCATACTCTCTTAGGCCGCGTTCATAGTGGACGCTTTGGCTGAAGCTGATGCATAAAGCTGCTTTGTCAAGCTTTTTTTGATCATAGTGAACGCTTTTTCAACGCTGCATAAAGTAGCTTATTGAGCTTATTCGTGTTCATAGTGCGCGCTTTATGCTTATGACTGATATGCTTTGTTTTCATTTGTCTCTTTGGAAAATAATGCCCTCAATTGCGTTTTGCAAAGTAAATTTTTTGTTTAATGAGTATGTAGATTCGCGATGATCATCAATGAAAGATCAAACCAATAACAAACAAAAGTTCAAAGGAACTTGAAAACACAAAGCATAACAACGGTGGAAAGTTCAGCACAAAAAGTACCCAAGAAGTAAGCAAGAACAACGAAAACTATGTAAACAAACGAGATAGAATACACAAGCGCATACAACTGAAAAGCACCACAAAAGGACCACAACGCAACAACAACACAACAATGTTGTAAAAAGGCAGGCTAATAGTAAAAAACAAATATGTTTTTTATTGTGCTTATGTTGCTTTTTGTGTTTTACCAAGGCCAAACTGACAGCGTAAGATGCTTTCAATATACGTTCTTGGAACTGATCACAATATGATATGAAATGTGGACATGCAACTTTTTAATAATTAATTAATTTCTTCATCGCATGGCCCACAATTGCCTTATATTGGCCATGCAAATTATCTTAATGCCTTGTAATGCATAATTTTTTTAATTTTACCTCTTTGATGCCGCACCATGCCGTTATTTTCTAAAAATAAAAAATTTTCCCATACATACTTCCAAAAATTTTGCATACATAAAATTTTATACAGTGTAATCTTACGTTATATCTGTGTCGATGAGCAAAAACAGCTTAAGTCTTATTTCAAAGTTTCCAAAAATCTTGCTTCAAAGTTTTCAATCGCCATATAAGTTATATGAAAGGGTCTTTTATTTTTGCGTCATATCTTTGGCTAAGGTCATGCTAGAAGTTCTAGATTTGGTGTGTTCATAATGATATATACGTGGAACACAACTATATCAATAACTCAATTCTGTCTTAAATCGACTTAAGCTATTATTGCTTATCGACACAGATATAATATAGTATATTCAAGGAACACGCAAGCGCAAATCTTATGTGCTTGACATTCGCTTGAACACTGAAGCTTTGATCGTTCTGTAGGTGAGATGAATACATATTTTACTGCACAAACACAATCTCAAGTGTGCAAAGCTGCCCGACACTGCTCTACAACAAAGCATAAAATACAAAATTATTTTTCTGTGTGAGCAAGCGAGATGGAAATATAAGCTCTGAAAAGCATTTGAAATTAAGCTTTATGCTAGCTTTATGCTAGCACTATGAACGCTTTGAGCTTTTTCCATATGATTATACACAAAGCGTTTTTCAGCTAAACCTCTCGGCTAAGCTAAAAGCGTTTACTATGAACGCGGCCTTAGGCAGATCTCAATTTCATGGACTTCAGCTTGGAAGACTGAGCTTCCTATGCCCATGCTGGTATATATAGATTTTCCCTGCCTTGAGTCCAAAAAGTCAGCTCCCACGCCTTTATTTGTCTTTGAGCCGTCAGTATACCAGGCTTGATAGTCACTTAGTAATTGGAATGGCGGTTACAGGAATGACAAAATCGTCTTTATTTAGAGATTGCAGGTATTAAAGGAAACTAAAACGCTTTTCCTCACGTTGTTATCATTTACTTGCTAACTACTTCAATATGTTAAACTCAATTTCATATCATTCTTTCACTAACTGAATACACATTGGGTTACAGAAATTACAACCTTTTTTGATAGGAAGATTTTTAGATTCAAGAAATTTTTTAATGCAACAGTGTTCAGAATTCTGTCAACATTTTGGATACTTTTCACTAAAATCGCTATAAATTTGCTGTTCATTCGCTATAAATATGTTAATTTTTGATTGTTCACCACGAAAGGTGAAGCCTCTTCAAAGCCACACCATTTTAAAAATAGTAAATTTTCTAAAATTTACTGAAAATAAGTGGATTTATAGATTTTTGTGAAAAATACCCTTTCAAAAATACTTTCCAAAAAAGTTTAAAAAAAAATTCCACTGTTTTGATTTTTTTATTTTTTCTTTATATATATATCAATAGATTACACCAAATCTTTTTGAACAATACTTAATTTTTCCAAATTTATAGCGATTTTAGTGAAAAATACCCAAAATGTTGACCGAATTCTGAACACTGTTGCACTAAAAAATTTATTGAATCTAACCATATTCCTATTTACGACCTTGGGGTCCTAGATACCTTTCATTTGCACCCAACTTTTGGGCAGTTATTTTAGATTTATAAAAACTTACGGCGAAAAAACCGGTGATTTTTGGCGAAAAAGTGATTTTTTTAAAATCAAAACCGCTGGATGACGGTTCCACTGATTTCGATATCCTATCCTGAACAAAACGATCCACCTTAATGCACAGTAGGGCGTATCGAATAGGAAAAAATAAGGATATCTTCCTCTCCCGCCAGGACAAAGTTGTTTTTTTGGAAAAACAGTAAAAAACACGAAAAAATGCTTTAATTTTTGTAAGAAAAACTACATATGTGTTGAAAAAGTAAATATAAACTTTAACTAACAATATTTTGGCAAACACGATGCTACTCTTGGTTTTTACCCAAAAGGTCCTGTGTGAAGAATATTCGAATCTAAAACTACACTCAAGATAGCACAGAAGTTTTAATTGTTTTTTGACTATCTAAATTTTGGTTTAAATATTAATAGTATAACAAACAAGTTTAATTTTACACTTGAGCTTCGCACTCAAAACCACTGATGCATTTTTGAAACTTGAATATAAGCCACACTAAGCGGGCACTTAAAAGAACCTCTCTCTTAGCTTAGCTTACTAAAAGACATTTAGTTCAAAAAGTGGTTAAATCGATGGACAAAAAGTCTGTAGATGAAACATATCGACTTAAGATCTGCATGAATGTTTTGCTTTTGTGCCAATTGAGAATGATTCGAGAAGAGAACTCTAATTCAGAGTAAATTAAAGGAACGAAACGAATATTCATTCCATTCGTTATGCAGGCAACGAAACGAAACTAAACGAACAGCCTCAATAAACGAATAGAAAAGAATACAATAAATCGAAATTTACTCTCATAATTCTCAATTATTATGGAGACATTCCAATTATGGATTGTCTTAAATTTCGTTTGTGAATGAAAGTATGTATTGAAGTAAATACGATAGTTTATAGTACAAACATGCGAATAAAAACAAACAAATTAAAATCGAGCAAGAAGAATAGTCTGTGTATAGTAAAGTATTTAAAGGCAAAAAAAAAACAATTGCTTTTTGAATATGTAATTTATTTATATTTTTTTTAAGTTTTTGTAAATATGTATGTATTTTTAAAATTTAAGCCCAAAACCAGTGTAAGAAATTCTTCTCTATCATATTACAAACAAGACATTCCATTCGCTCCATTCATGCCTTTCCATCTCTCATGTTTCATTTCTCTCATGTCTCCATACTCTCTTGTCTCCATTACTAACATTGTATTATTAAAATTCTAACGACAACAACCACTTTTTGTGTTTTTTTTTATTCGTTTCGCTTTCAAGAATGAGTGTTGGAAGCGTGTTTAAAATTTTGAGAATGTGTTGAAGATCGTTTCAAACATACCCGTGCAGACCTTTAATATCGACCCTTTTGCGCAAATTATCGTATGTGCCATTTTTTCGAAATTGACTCTTTAATGCAAATTTGCTCTTCACTTCACAACGCATCACCAAGTAAAATAATTGTAGCTGTAATCCTTATAGCAAATTAGTTAATTATCTAAGCACATGTAAAACTTGATTTTCATATTGCAAGCTAAATCACAGAAAAGTAGAAAAAACACTCTCCTGTAAAGTTTTGATTTTGGCACATAGGATAATTTCGCGCAAAGGGGTAGATTTTTTAAAAAAACTTTAATAGTTATTTAGAATGGCAGAAAATGCAAACGGTATACGTAATATTTTTTTCTTGTCATCTAGAACATGAAGAAATAAAAATTTCGGAAGCTAAACTCTTTGAATTGTTATAATTGGGATTGGTGACACGTTACAGGAATGACAATTTAGACTTTTTTTGGTCGTTTCCACCTGCAAAATTCCACATAAACTTAAAAAAAAACATTTTAAAAAAGCTGGAGTATTTTAATGGAAAAACAATTTTTTATCACTTAAAACTATGAGGTCATGTAAATGGGCACTTTTAGCAGAATTGCGTGCATGTATAAACAAAAAATGGATGTATGTATATGGGTCTATATATCACGTTTAGACTCCAAAACCACTAAACCTGTTTTTATGAAATTTTCAGAGAAACATAAAAACATCTTGAGTGTTTTTGTTTCGTGTTGATTGAACAAGAGAGCGTGGTACCACCCATACAATCCAAAATTGCGATATAGTCTACAAATCAAAAACAAATGCTAAATATATATCAGACGTTTTTGATCGTAAAAAATTAACATTTAGTAATTTTGTACAGATGGTTAATGTTCGTAGCTGTAAAAAATGAGTATGGTCACACTTTATCTACACCCACTTTTTAGAAATCATGATAATTCCTCAATTGTACACTAAGCCTTATCGGTCTATATGAAAAAAAACAGCGAATTGGTTCCTGTTATCCGATTATTTAATTTTATATAACATTGAAAGTTTATGAACAGCAAGGTTATGTTCCTTTAATATTTTTGTTTATACATGCACGCAATTCTGCTAAAAGTGCCCATTTACATGACCTCATAGTTTTAAGTGATAAAAAATTGTTTTTCCATTAAAATACTCCAGCTTTTTCAAAATGTTTTTTTTTAAGTTTATGTGGAATTTTGCAGGTGGAAACGACCAAAAAAGGTCTAATTGTCATTCCTGTAACGTGTCACCAATCCCAATTATAACAATTCAAAGAGTTTAGCTTCCGAAATTTTTATTTCTACATGTTCTAGATGACAAGAAAAAAATATTACGTATACCGTTTGCATTTTCTGCCATTCTAAATAACTATAAAAGTTTTATTAAAATATCGACCCCTTTGCGCGAAATTATCGTATGTGCCAAAAACAAAACTTTACAAGAGAGTGTTTTCCTTATGTTCCTTTAATATTCGACATCATTTTCTAAAATACCGCCTATCACAATTTTTTGATGCAATTTTAAAGTTCCTTCAAATTATTTAACTCTTGCGAAAGAGTTTACCTTTTATTCATGAACAAAAAAATTATATTGGTTTTAAGTTTCAGTTCATATGTATGAGCTTACCCACAAGATCTCAATTTCTACAACATGAAATCATTTCTTGATCATCTATTAATAAAAACCATATTATACTGAAAATGTTATTATTTGAATTTTTTCTAATATGTTTTATTATCGTAAATATATTAATTTTTTTTTAAATATAAAACCTTTAAAGTCGGCGCTAATATAATCAGACTTTTACAAAAATACCGCTTCGACTTCAAAGCTTCTATATTCATAAGAAATTAATATTAAAATATTATAATTAATAAATAAAAAAATAAATAAAATAAATAAAAAATAATAAGATTTCCAATAAAATACTATAAAGACGTTTTTGGGCCAATTTTTCAGTGCGATTTTAAACCCCAGTCAAATTAAATCGAGCTTTACTCACCAAAATTGGACGTCTAAACTCGGTTTAAACTAGATATTTTAGCATTCTTTGAAGTTAAATTGACTTAAATTATCGTATAATGTGTTTCTATTTTACCTAAACCGAGGCACGTATTTAGGAGAACTAAATTTCCGACTCTAGGAGAAATTAATTTATACTTTTTAGTTCGTTTTAAAAACGTGTTATATTAAATTTTTTTTTACTTAAATGTTTATTTTCTGATTTTTAATCTTTCTCAAAAACTTTAAAAATTCGAACGTTCAAAAATTCATCACTGAAAGTGATAATAGAATTTGTTCAAGAACATAAAATAGTTCTAAATAAATAAATATTAAAAATGAGACAAAAAAACCGGAAAAAAATCCATTGACATTGTTGAGGCTCGAACTCACAACCTCACGATTACATAGCAACCGCCCTGTGCTCGAACAGACAGCCGAAGCTTTCGGCACTCGACTCTCACTCCTGCTTCAAAGCACTCCTCCAATCGATGATATATGCGCACAGTGGACACACATTTCCAACTTCATGCGTGCGGCTGCTGAAGAGGTGATTGGCTATCACCGCCCTCACCGAAACCAGTGGTGTCCGAAAACCAGGAGTGTCGCGACGCAACTGCAGAGAAAGACGCCGCCTACAAAGCCACCCTGCAGTCGGTTGTAACGCGCGCTGCTAAGAAGCGATACAAAGAAAAGAGGAGGGAAGAGAGACGTATTTTCAGGCGGAAAAAAAAGAGTCAGAAAAGCCCGAGCAGGAGAAAATTGAGATGTATGGTGACAGGAATGAGGCTCGAAAATTTTTCGAAAAAATAAGACGCCTTGCCGATGGTTTTAAAACCGGGGCCTCTTCCTGAAAGGATGAAAACGGGAATCTAGTAACAGATGTCCAGAGTACATACACTGACATTATGGAGAGAACACTTCTCTAAGCTTCTAAATGGCGACGCTGACAATAATTCCGCCAATAGAGATCATATTCCGGAAACCCCAATTACGGATGACAGCGTCGAAGTTCCGCTGCCCGACTACGATGAAGTTCTGACAGCTATAGCTCGGCTTAAAAATAACAAAGCCACGGGAGCTGATGGCTTACCTGCTGAGCTATTTAAGAATGGAGGCGAAGCTTTACTTAAATGCATTCACGAGCTTCTACACGCAGAGAAAAAACATAGTTGCAACAACCATATTTTAAGAGGATCATAGTATGATTCGAATTATGATTGTTGCTAACATGTTCTTAAACATATAATATTTTCTTTGATCATGATAAAATGATTACAACAACTTTATTTAGAAAAGGAACTTTTTTGTATGAACCCAAATATTATTGAAACAATCATTATTCTCTTAATGGGTCGAAAATAGAATGATTGCAACAACTATATTATGAATTTATTTTTAGAATCCAGAATGTTATTAAAACAATAATTTTATTTTTTTTATTTTCATGCACTCCAATTTCCTCAGCTATGAATTAAGATATCTCCAGTGGTTTGCCATTGTCTGGGCTGAACAGAAATATTAATTCAATTGAAAAATCTTTTTGATAAAATTTTTTTTTCCGAGCTGGGGTTTGAACCGCGGCTTATTCGCTTACGAGCCACGCACACTACCAGTAGGCCACAGCCACTACTACCGCTCGCCTAACTAATGCCATTCATAAACATGGTACAGTAAGTGCATTGTCACAAAAATAGCAATATGTGTGATAAACAAAATATGATCATAATTGCGAAATATATTAACGGTAAATAGAAATATGTTTGCTACAATTAAAGTCGAAAATGTCACTTTTCTGCGTGCTATTTTTTGGGTTAGGCGATTAAAAACAAAACACAATAATTGAACAGTTGACAAACGAAATGGCACATAGCCAGGAATCGATAAAACTTATTGTGACTGAATAAAGTGAAAGGTTTTCCTGCAAACTGTTCAGACACAATAAGTTCTTTCGATTTTTGGTTATGGTCTGCTTCGTTTGCCCACAATCAAAGAATAGTTCAGACAAATATTCAACTTTCTAATATGTTTGTCTCTATAATAATATACACATTTATCATGATTGACAGAATCCATTTTTGTTGCAACTTATAGTTGAGGCAATCATAGTATGTTGACGATTTCAATGATGTTATGATTTCAACTATAATGTTATTTTTGGTACCAACATTAGTAAATAATGACTTATTAAAGCAAAAATTTGTGTTTGCAGAAATAGTACATTAATTTTAGTAAAAAAAAATGTTATTGCAGTAATCATGTCTCAACCATGTCTCTTCTCTGCGTGTATGCAGAATATGGTTGGAAGAATGCATTCCGAACAATTGGAAGTATCTGAGACGTAGTGGCACAATATTCTACAAGCGTGTTATGCTGCTTGCGTATGCTGATGACATAGATATCATTGGCCATAATACGCGCGAAGTCAGTGCAGCATTTTCGAGATTAGAAAGAGAGTCAAGTCGAATGGGTCTATCAGTAAATGCAGATAAGACGAAATATTGTACTTGGTGTCAACGAACAAACAGTCCCAGTGTCTTGGAACTCACGTTACCGTTGACAATACCTCCTTCGAGGTTGTGAAGGACTTCGTCTCTCTATGATCCAGCATAAACTCAACCAACGACATCAGCATTAAGATCAAACGAAGAATAACTCTTGCCAACAGGTTTTACTTTGGACTCAGTAGGCAATTGAGAAGCAGAGCTCTCTCTCGACGAACGAAAATCACTCTCTATAAATCGCTCATCATGCCCGTCCTACTTTACGCATCACAAACCTGGACGCTGAGCAGTTTAGATGAAAAGACTTTAGGAGCATTCGAGAGAAAGATTCTTCGTAAGATCTACGGACGTAAGATCAATCTGCGTCAATGGCGAGTACCGAATACGATGGATAAAACATTCGATTCGGTACCCAGCGGCGGTCAATGCAGAAGAGGACGACCGCATCTTCGTTGGAAAGACCAAGCAGAGGACAACCTGACGAAGCTTGGAATTTCCAACTGGCGCCAGCAAGCGAAAGACAGAAATGGCTGGCGCAAATTCTTAGATGAGGTCAAGACCGACATACGGTTGTAGCGCCAACTAAGTTAGTGAGTAAGCCCTTTGCTCTGAGCTACAGAACTCACAAAGAATCATATTCAATAGCAATAAATTAAACTATTTTCTTATAAAATAAATACAAAAATTTTATTTAAACCTACTTTTTTGCAATTTTTTTTTCACCCTCAGTGGTGCATTTTTCAAAATTTGAATTTGTTTCATAAAAAAACAAAAAATCCGTCCAAATTGTTGTGGCTCGAACTCACTACCTTGTGGTTATAAGTCCATCGCTTTACGCTGTGAGCTACAGAGCTCACACCAAAACTTTTTCTATAAATGAATTAATAAATTTTCTTCAGTTGTGAATTTTTGAAATTTAAAAATGTCGATGAGCTTTTCATTATTTTTGTTTGATTTTTAATATGTATGTATGTATGTTTGTATAATTTAAATAATTTCGCATTTTAGCAAAACAAATAAACGTATAGACAGTAAGTGATTTTTGTATCCAGTTCTGAGTTACATTTTAAGTTTCAAAACTCTAGCTCACATGGAAGTTGGTTAAAAATGGATTCCTAGATTTTTACGGAACAAACATGAAGTGAAGCTAAAAACAACGTGTCAAAAAACGTGTTAAAATAAGCATAAATTTGAATTTCAGAAACTTGGTCAGATCAACGCGGTTACAGTATTTTCACTCACAATATTAATGGCACATGTAAATTGATATGGAATAAGTTAAGGTGAAATTGGTTCATAATTGCTAGATCCTAGCCACTCCCTTCCATTATGTCACTTTACATATTCTTTTTTTTCTAATTTTTTCATAAACAGGAATAAAAATAACAAAACTTGTTTCAACTCACCAACATGTCCAAAGAGTACAGCTACGTGCAAAGGTGAACTACCATTCGGTGAGATATCATCTTTGGCAATGGCAAACTTTCGACGATCCAGAGCCTGCTGCAGAGCCGCAATATTGCCATCACGAGCAGCTTCGTGGACGCGACGAATTTTGTTCTATAATTGAATGGCAAAAAAAAAACAAATAGAGAAATAACAGTTAAATAAAAGCGCAAGCATAAGAATTTGTTCGCAGGTTTAATTTTAATGACGGTTAAGCAATGCTGACCCGTACTGGTCACTGCTAGCGAATGCTTCATGCTTCAACGTTTTGTTGCACTTACCATATAATTTGGTACATTATTGAGGAATGCCTGAATTTCCGGTTCCGGCGCTTGCATGTTCAACAATTTATTGCCATCGCCGTTCAACACAATTTGCGCTAATTGCTCCATGTCCCCGGAGGCGATTATGCCCTGAATACGGGACTCCTTTGTTTCGTTTTTTTATGTTTTTTTTTTATTTTTGTTTCAATGAGTTGCATTGTATTGTTTTGTTTAGGTTTGTTTCAATTGAGTTGGTGTTGTTGTTGTAGTTATTTTTATAAATTTTTAATGGCAGTTGAAAAAAAATGTTCAAAAATTGTTAGCAATTTACGTAAATAGCACAGATGATAGGACACAAAGTACAACAACAATAGCAAACAAATAAGTAGAAATGACCAATACGACAAAAACAACATGCAATAAAAGTTAAGTTATGGGAGTTATAAAGAAAAAAATGGCAATAGGCGAGTATACCAAAAAAAAAATGCTTTTTCTTTTAAAACTAAAAGAATGTTTTTTTTTCTTTTGATTGTTCATAAATTTCATTGGTACATTAGAGACACTTTTTTTTAAAGTTAAGCATAGTACTCTGTTCAGTTTCATGTGAAATTTCACTCAAATCTACATATAAAAAGTGACAGCTGCGAAACAAGCGTGTATATTTTCATAACATGCTCGTCAGAGCAGTACTCTGTTCCGCTGCGTGAAATTATCGCAACATGTTTCTGAGCAACATTTTTTTACGACAATTTAATTGTACTGCCTATCTATTTTGAAGTGAAAAGAGAGATATCATATGAATTCCTCGCAACAAACTTTAAGTCAGAAATTTCACGCAACAAATAAATAGATGCTGCCAGCGAAATTGCACATAAACGAACAGAGTACTAGACTTTAAATTACACAAAAAGTTTATGATATCTTTATAAGGTTTTCTTTTCCTTTACGTCTGAAGTAATTTGGAGGCGTTCGCATAACATTTGATAGATCCGATTTCGACTTGAAGTTGACGATGTGCTTTAAAAAAAATAGTTCAAGAACGTTGTTAAGGGTCTTAATAAAAGAAGTTATGCACCTCATTTTCTATTGAATTTTTCTTTAAAATGTGCTATTAAGTCTTTTTCTTAAAATTTTCTTTCAAAATCGAATCTATCAAATGTTATCGGAATGGCTCAAAATTGTACATCTACACCGAGAATAATAAAACGTAGTCTTAACAACAATATTTTGCACTTATAGAATTCCTTACAATTTTTGTTGTTTCAACAAAAAACAATATGTTGTAACAACAAGCAATATGTTATAAGAAATATTGTTGATTTTCAAATGTAAGCTTAATAAAAGTAGCTTAAAGTTGTTTCAACATAAAGTTGTTCCTTCAACAGTTCAAAATCTGTAGGCCCATTTATATAAGAAATTTGTTGCAGCAAGTTAAATATTCTTGCTTAAAAATGTTTTTGCATTTGTTTTGGCTAACAAAAGTGACAGTCTTCAAATGAAGACAATTTTCTTAAAACTAACAACAACATTGTTGCTAAATGCAACTCTTCTAACACGAATAACTTTTCAACGTATTTCGCTTCTATTTGTCTAAGTACCCGATAGCTCAGAGTTTGTGTGATGGTCTCAGGCAGCATCAGAGGATCTTGTACAAATCATAGCTAAGCTTCATTTAAATAAAATTAATTCTAAATTAGGTCTACACTAAAAAATTCTCATTTGAATCGCCTCATCAAAAGCAGTGTGGAGAAAAGATTTTTATTTAAATAGATGCAATTATAAAAAAGTATACTCTTGATCTAATTGGCATATTTTCTTTTTAATTTCTTCAAATAATTGCATTATTGAAACAACAATTCTCTTAGTCCAGGGGTCAGCAACCTTTTGAGTCGGAAGAGTCAAAAATTACAATTTACAAAATTTCAAACTTTTCAAAGAGCCACAAAATTTGTTCTTACGAACAATAAATACTACTCGCATAAATAAAGTTTTTTGATAACAAAAAACTAATCTATTTAATCATAAGAAAAAAATATCTATTTATTCTTATATAAGTAGTGTTTTTCACAACAAATTAGATAATTTATGTATGGCATTATCAGATCATTACTTATTATTTAAGTAAAAAGTTAAAACAATTAAACATTTACTTAGAACGCTCACTTTTACTTCAATAACAAACAATTGAGCAAACAAACTCAATGGGAGCATGGCTTTGCATTCAAGTAGAAAATTTAAACTTTACTTAACACTGTAACTTGTACTTAAAATAAAAAAAAAATCACATATTTGAGCAAACAAATTTAATGGGAGCGTTGGCTTTGTATGGTCTTAGAAAGTTTGGATAAATTCGGGTCATAACTTGTTGTTTTGAGTTTCAAACACGACTCTAAATTTTCATTTTTAAGTTGGCTTCTTACTATACTATCAATTATAGTCACGCAAGAGAATGCTTGCTCGCACGAATATGTTGATCCAAAGATAGTCAGCACTCCAAATGCCAACTTCTTCATCTCACTGTAGCAATCAGGAAGACTATTTCATGCATCGAATATAAGTGCTTCAACTCGCAGCATTAATTTTAAAGCTGTCCACTTTTGTTGTGTTACGTGCATACATTTCTGGACCTCCAACTCTTCCAACTTGCTTCTCAACTCTGTAAATTTTCCACTCCACAAAGCTTTACTTTTTTAATCGATCAATTGTATTTCAAGAGATCCAGTGTCAATTCCAAATGGCTCAATGTGAATTTTGTTACTATTTGTGTTGAGAGGATTTACTACGAATGCTAGAGTGGTTTTTTTGGTTTTGAATTGCTCAAATTTGTCAGCAAATTCATCTTTAATTTTTTTTTATAGCTGTTGGAAAGTAATTCGTGTCAACAGTTGCACTGGTTTTATCGCAATATTGCTATAGAAATTGAAAATGAAGTAATTTCCCAGTAGCGGATGGAATATATTCCGAATATATGAAGCATCAATTACCTTGTAATGACCACTACTTCCAACTATATTTCCTTACTATGCATAAAAGGCCTTACATTTAACATTCAATGAGACAGGAGGTAAGTGATCGCCTCCCTTCAGCATTACCTAGAAGTTATGGAGTAACATACTACTTGTATTAAGTTATAAAAATCACTGCATTACTTTTTCTTGTATGCTACATTACAGGTAATGAGGTATGAGTTAATTACTTCTGCTATATGCAGACGCATTACTTTTTGAAAAAGTAATGCTTCCTTACCTGGTAATTTATTCTGTATTAGTTCTATGGTAGCCACTGGCAAATCCGCTGCTGGGTTACTGCTCTGAATATCTTCTGCAAAAAGAATTAATTTCTCTTCAAAACAAACCAATTCTTCTACCAAAACATAGGCTGGGACTCCCTTTCCTTGCAGTTTTAGATTCAGCTCATTTAATTTCGCTGTTCTTTTTTCTTTTTTGGCAATTCTTATTAACTTAAAAAAGTAGTTAAGTATCTAATTTGAAAAAAATATGTCTAATATATATTTTTAAAAAATTATACTAATTATGTTACCTAACTTTACTTCGGTTTTTTATTATTATTGTCAATATATATGAAGGGCTTATTGCAAAAACCTGATAAACCACATACAAAATATTTTAAAATAATCGACTCTTAAGTTTTGAAAAAGTTTATTTATTGTATGAAATAATGGAATTGGTCGCAGAAACTTTTACAAATGGGTTAGAAAATTAATAAGAAATAGCCAAAATCTCTTCAGTGGTTGTTGAAAATGCATTTAGTAATGTATTAAGCCTAAAAAATTGATTTTTTGGGTCATGTGGCTTATCGCGTCATTGCAATAAGCCCTTCATATGTACATTAAGATGCCTCAATACAAAAAGTTACCATTGTCACCGACTTAAAGTGAGCCTTGATCTACTTTATGACAATTCCCAAAATATTTTGGCTGTCATGATAACCGCCACTGAGCTAAACCATTTTGAAATAACCTCCAAAAATCATGTTTTTCGTAAAAATTTTGGCGGCGTGGTTGTTGAAAAAAACAATCGGTCAGAAATAATAGTACTAAAAAAGTTTTTCCAAACTGCATCAAAAAGTTTTAAATTTTTTGGATTGGATTAAAGATAATGCTGCTTTTCGTGTATTTTTTTAAAGTAACTTTTAATAAAATTTAAATGACTTCATTAATTCTTATGCGATCCTCACTATCAAGATATCGTTGGAAAAATTTTGAGTGCTAGCACTGATATCTGATTCAGAGTTGTTTAAGTTGATGCATATAAAAGCTGAAATATTTATTATAAAATAAACACCTAGTGAAAAAATATTGCAAGAAATTAAGAAATATAATAGAGTTATTGAAGTTATTTGAATTTTGAAAGTTTTGTATGGGAATAAAATACAAAATTATCAAAAATATGCATGAAAAACAGCATAATTTTTAATCGATTGCAAAAATTTTAAAATTTTTTATGCAGATTGAAATACATTTTTCCGGCCTATAATTTCTGACAGTTTGTTTTTTTTACAACTATTACACCAGCCAATATATATACGAAAAACATGATTTTTGGGGGTCATTTCAAAATGGTTTAGCTCACTGGCGGTAATCGTAAAAGCCGAAATATTTTAGGAATCCTCATAAAATTG
Source organism: Dichetophora obliterata (assembly GCA_963920525.1). Classification (NCBI taxonomy): domain Eukaryota; kingdom Metazoa; phylum Arthropoda; class Insecta; order Diptera; family Sciomyzidae; genus Dichetophora; species Dichetophora obliterata. The sequence continues at coordinate 15,741,978 of OY986437.1, forward strand.
ATCAAGGTTCATTTTTAGTCGGTGGCATCGACAACTTTTTTTTCTATGGAGGTTGAGGTACCTTAACCCATTAACAGCCAAATAAAAAGTAAAAGTGAAAAGTCTTAAAAATGTTTATTTTACAATATAAAACAAACTAAAATAGCAAAAAAAAAATGTTTTTTTTATTTTTTTTATATTTTTATTTTTTTATTTTTTTAAGAAAACATATTTTAAAAAAATGATAAACAAATGGAATTCACCCGCTTAACAATTAGCAATCAACAAAAAAATTCACTAATGCTTAGCAACAAAGAAAACTTTAAAAGTTAAAAATATTTTGCTGTACTCAAATGAGTACAAAGGCGCTTAATGGGTTAATGCACATACATAACTTTGAGAAGATAGTTCGCTTCAAACTCTTTTACTTGAAACAACAAAATATACGTCACAGCCAAAGTACTGGTGAAGACGCCAAATTGTCTTGCATCGAAAGCGAATTAAAACCTACATAGAAACATCCGACGACGGCGTCATTCGAGAGTTTCGACAGACCGACGACAGTAACGACGCGTGACACGGAGGAGGATGAGGTGAGAAGCGAATACAATTAGCTGATAGATAGAATCGGTGCCTGATCATCGTTAATCGATTCAGAACAATTTTTATGTTTTTTTTTTTCATATAATAAATAATATTTACGTATCGAACTTAAGAGCCGCAGCTTCACATCTAAAGAGCCACATGTGGCTCGCGAGCCGCAGGTTGCCGACCCCTGCCTTAGTCAGTTCTTTAAGTGCCAGCGTTTTTAAATTTACAATTTTTCTTTTTACGTATTTTAAATTCTATTGTTATTTTATTAATATTAATTGACAACTGTGGCCTTTTTAACAACAGTAGAACTCAATTGATGTAATATTTAAAAAACTGTTGCTCTTGAGCGCAAAGCAAATGCAAAAACTACTCAGAATTAAGTCGACATTTGTTGAATTTACCAGTTTTTTTTCTCGGTGTAATAACTTTAGAAATAAAGGTACACAACTAATAGATACCAAACAGAATTTTAAAAAAAAAAGTTTTGTTATTACATCACCTCCAAGGTAAGTATATAAATATTTACATCATTAAAAATTATACATATCACAACATTGAAGTGTCAACTTTCATTTAATCTCTTTTAAAACAATTAAAAAATTTAATTTTAGGACAAAATTTGAAATACTTCATCAACAAAATCTGCAGATTGTGACTGAACTGTATTATCTTCGGACTCTCCCTGAACATAGCCCTCAATTGCCAGTGACGAAGTAGGTGAATCCACTTCGTATTGCTCTTCATTGTGATTTTCATCGAATTCTTTATTTTTGCTTTCTTCTGGCGCCACTGCATCTGTTTCCGCAGCACTATCAACTTTATCCTATGAAGAAGTTAGTGAAAGGAGCTTGAAATTTGGGAATATGTATATAACTATATAAAGTGTATCTTGTGTCCTGATCGGTGTAGATTTAAAACTATTTATATTACAAACTAAATAAGAAAATTAAAAAAATACAACAATATTTACCAGAAGACTCTACAATGAATAACAAAAATTTCAAAAATGTGCAGAGTTTGGACTTTTGTACTAAAACTCTTAAAAATATCTTAGTTTTCAATTTGTTAAACACACATTTTTGGAAAATCAAAAACATCAATGTAATTAACTAGCTATTTTGGGAGCGTTTTGCTACGCCTTACCTATATATTTACAAATTTGCTGCTAATGTTGTGTATCTGTATCGAAATAATCGGACAACAAAGTAAAAATTTTCAGAAAGTTGAAACTCAATCCGACGGTTAGTTTGGGAGTAATCGATTTTTTGGTTTGGAGATGTATGCGTGTTGCCACGTTCTCTTTTCCAATCTCGTAAGTATTTTTTGTGGAGTTCACGGAGAAAAAAAAGTATGTATAAAATTTTTGTATGTATACAATTTTTTTAAATCGTGCCCAAAGACAAAATTTCCTTGTAACAAAGACAACATTTTATTGAATTAACTATGCGAAAGAAGATTTTTTTTGCTATGCCAAAGAAGAGTACAATTAAAGAGTATACTTTAATATTAAAATTTGTACATGTTTGTTTTTCTTATCTTCTAAAACTAAAAAAAAACATAGTTTTCACTTAGTTTACAGACAATTCTCTACAAAAAACATGCAAAAATACAAGCAACAAAAACCGAAATTCAATTAAAATATGTCGGTGAAGACAAAATTGCTTTAATAAAGCTTTCTTCGACTTTCTTCGATCGACTTTCTTCGATCGCACTTTAACAAGGAACTAAACCGTTTTGGCAAAAAATTTATCTTTGCTGTTACTTACTTTTTCTTTGATTTATCGACAAAGAACTTTTGGATGTTATTTCAAAGATGTAGCAGTTGCTTATTCCTTATTGCAAAGATTTTGAATTACTTTCAAAAATAATTCGCTAATAGTTTTTTAAAGACACTTTTACTTTGATTTTACGGATTTCATTTTTATCGACATTTCAAGGCTTTAGCTTTCATAAATGGCAAAATATCTTGTTAAAGGTTTTAAGGTTTAAAGGTTTAAAGTTGTATACCATTTGTTTTATGTGTGGGAATCGATTTTGATAACACCTTTCATTTAAATTTCGAGATCCTAGCTTTTATATTTGCCAAGTTATTCGGTTTTATTTAATTCCGTTGTTCAAAGCTATGTGCACAACAAAGAGCTTTCTTTACAGAAAACTCAGTATATAGCTTTTACGGAGTAACATTTTTTTACGATAGCTTGTATTTTCTGAGTGCGCTGATAATAAGCAATTAAGGCAGTATTCTAGTGTAGAAAATTAAAAAATAAAAAGTTTTCATTTTTTGAGAGTTTATATTTATATATCCTCTTCTTAAAAGGATTTTTCGGAATTTAAATTATTATAGAAACTATAGCCATTTTAGTGTCGTAATTTAGACTGCCTGAAACTTAACATAAAACTTAACATAAAACAGAAAACGCGTTTTTCTTGCAACTACTTTTTCCTACACGGTTGACAAATTCTAATGAGCCGATAAACTTAAAATTTGGTGTGGGAGGTCTTTTATCCGTTTTCGACCAAAATTCGACTATTTTCAACCTTACCATTTCCGATTTTAATGAAAGTTTGTACACCTATAGCCTAAGTCGGTGTTTTTTTTTCAATGTCAAGGTCTGGACATTTTTTTCAATTTTTTTTATGACTGGTTACCGAGTTTTGGGTAGTCAAAAATGCAAAAAAGTAAATTTTTTTGTAGAGTGATTTTCAAAAATTCATAACTTTGGTTATTTTCATGCTAGAACAACGATTTTGCATGCAATCAAAAGATTATCTCTCAAATTTTTATTTTAAAAAAAAATAAATGCATACCAATCATATACTTTTTTGCAAATTTTGAATGCAGAAAAGTTTGAGCAAAAATATCTCTAACATTGTATCCTGCAAAATGGTTGCAAAAAATATATATTAATATATACCATTTCCTCTTGCTATATCATAAAAGACTTTCTTGGGACGTCGATGGGATCACATACAAAAAAATTTTCAAAGTCTACTTACTGAAATTTTTGTTCTTAAAATAAAAATTTTTAAATTTTCAGCAGCAAAGAGTTGCTTAGGCTTTAGTATTTACCAAATATCTGTGTGCTTGGCAGCAATGCTTAGATATTGCGGCGGAACAAAACTTATTTGGTGATTCCTGAAAGCCCAAATATAGTGGATAAGAAATATTTTACAGAAGGTTATTAAAAGAATCTTTCAGAAACAAAATTGATTTTTTTTTGCAAGGATATTGTTTGACTAAATAAAATTGAGTTTTCTATCTTATGCGCTTAACTAACTCTGTTGTTATATATAAATATAACAAATTGATATTTCAAACTTATGAAAATCGGATTTTTTGTACGAAAATCGGATTTAAATTGATTGAGATAGGTCGTTTCAAAATACACCCTATTTTGGCATTGAAAAATGGTTCTAAAAACTTATAACATCGGATTTGGTTTTTTAAGCAATAAACCAATCTAGGAACAAAATTTGACCCAAATCGGAGATGGTCAGTGTGACTGATAAGTCACCTCAATCTGAAATGGGCGTTTGGAATTAAAGGACAGGAACAACTGAGGGCTGGAAATGGCATACCGCCCATTGTGCTTAAAATGTGTGCTTCTTCGCTGGCTCGGCCATTGCGCAACCTTTTCAACATCTCCTACAGAACAGGAATATTTCCATCTTGTTGGAAGGTGGCAAATGTCCAGCCGGTACCTTAAAAGGGTGATGCCACGAAACCTGCAAACTACCGACCCATTGCGATATGCTCTACACCCAAAAAAAAGCTTCGTACTATGTACAAAACAATTATCATATTCTACAAAGCTGTTTGTGCTTTTCAGCCTACGAACGACTTTGTGAATAATACAAATGACCGTTTGTAAATTGTACAAAGAAATGTTTGTATATTTTACAAACGCATTCGTTTCATCTACAAAGATACGAACGCTGCTGCCACCGCTTTGTATATAATCAAACAATGTTCGTTCAGTTCACAAATTTATACATTATAGATTTTTACAAACTAGCGTTTGTAGAATGTACAAAGTTACGAATTCAAAAAATTTTTTCATTCGGCCAACACTACAAACGTTTGTACTATGTACAAAACATTTGTACATTCTACGAATAGCCTCTGTTTGTATTTCTACAAAGATTTTATTCGTAATTTTATCCTAAATATTTTTTGGGTGTATGCTTTGCCGAGTGTGGCATAAAGCGCTCTTGTCAAAACTTGCTGCATATGGTTTTGGTGGTAACTTTGCTCGATGGATCACGTGTTTCCTCAAGGACAGAACGATTCGAGTCGTAGTTGACGGTATTTCGTCCGAGAAGCACGCCATTAACGCAGGAGTACCGCAGGGTTCAGTTCTATCGCCAACCTTGTTTCTGGTTTTTATCAACGACCTTCTGTCGTTGACGCATAACCCAAAACATTCGTTCGCGGACGACAGCAGCATTTGTCATTCACATTCATTCAAAAAACGCCCAAGCTCTATGGAGATTGAGAGAAAAAGGCAAAATATGATTGACACACTCCTTAAACCCGCCAGAGGACCTTCGGGGAATCTGCCTGTCCCAAGCCAGGAATGGAAGGGTGAGGGTTTGTTATTGGATGGGCAGTTCATGGGGCACGGCCCATGAAATGATCTCATAATGAGTTCTTTCTGGAGGCACGGCTCCTGAATGTTCGTCTGATAACTGTAAAGAAAAAGGTTTACCTAGAGCCTTGGATGTTGCTGCCAAATTCTTGGAGAAAGCATTGTTTTGATATTAAGTTATCATAACATTGTTGTTGTAATATGCTTTCGATGGACGATCAATCCAACATAACTTGAAGAGCGGGGACAGTCATCCATCAATGATGAGGAGACCTGATCTATCGTTGTTCTGCAGACCTATCTTAGAATAAAGGTTACTATGTAGGAAACATTTAACCTTCGGACCGTTGTATAAGCAAATTTGTATACAACGGCTCATGCTTCTTAGTTTTCTGTTAAGGCTTTTTATTAAGTCTTAATTTATTATAACGACGTTGCATAAGTAGAATTGAGGTTTACCCGGTTTTACTGGGAAACCTATGGTTATTTTTTAACCTAGTCATGTACAATTCGAGTGGCTGAAGGTGTCACAGTCAAATATAAATGTTCTAAGAACTTTTGGTCTGTAAGACGGGATGTTAAAGAGCCTTGTCAGGTGGAGCCTTTAGCCCAGGTATTGACTGTCGTATGGGTTAGGCCCACGTGGGGTTTTAACAACGCTCTGGCTGTGGTTAGGCCAGGAAGGCCGGTGTGAGTTACACTTTAGTTGAACTCGGGTTGGTGATTCCCTTAAATTACTAAGAGAATGATGGTAGATTGAATCTCGCCAATTTCAAACAGTAAATGTTAGGAAGGTAAGCAACTACCGGATCAATATACTGTTACCTTTGGAATTTGAGTACAGGCGACGGGGAAACCTAAATAGTCTGAGTTGTGACAATGGAGATTGAGGAACCTGATTGCATGAGTGACAGGCCTATTTGCCGCCTTAATTTTTCGTGTCAGAGAGTGATGACCTTTGATATGAATGGGATGATTTTGTGCGGATCAAATAATGGGTTGTATTATTGGTATAGTATACTGAGATAACCCATGGTTATTAAAATAACCAAGTCATGTTTTAATTCGAGTGGCTGAATGAGTCACGGTCATGTATAGTGTCTTTTTGACATCAGTGCTGGGGTTCTGTGGCATGTGATTAGAGGAACCCTTCAAAAGTGGTCCTTCTTGAATTCTGAAGGGGCGTTGACCGACGCTTCATATTTGTCCCAAGCATTGGAGCACCGTTGAATTAAGCCTTCGCGGCAGGGGTCAACGTTAAAAACATAGTGGCTTTCTGACACACTCCTTAATGATCTACAAAAAATCTCCGAGTGGGGTCTTACTAATAGAGTAGAGTTCAATGCAAGCAAGACCCAGTGCTGTCTGTTAACCCACAAGCGTGTGAATTGCCCCTTAGCTCCTCTCATTATGAATGGTGTGGATCTTGCGGAATCAGCCGCTCTTGACGTTCTGGGCATATCGATCCAATCTGATCTTCATTGGAATGATCATATTTTCGATGTGTCGAAAGAAGCGGGCAAGTGCTTAGGTTTTCTAAAACGGTGCAAAAAATATTTAACTTCAGCTGATCTTCGCATGATCTACACCGCATATATTAGGCCAAAAATGGAGTACAATTCGCACATTTGGGCAGGGGCTTCAAGATCTTATTTGGAGCTTCTGGACCGAATTCAACGTCGTGCGATATATTTGATAGGAGATGAAAGTATTTCATCCTCTCTCAACTCTCTTGAGCATCGACGTAATGTAGGTTGCCTAAGCCTTCTGTATAGGTATTACCATGGGAAGTGTTCAAGGGAGATACATGGCCTGACGCCACCAGCTCGTGTGTTTCCCAGGTCCACTCGGGCAGCTGTCCAAGCCCACTTTTTTACCATTGCATCGATGCCTAATAGAACCTCGCATTACCGCGATAATTCGTTCTTTAGTCGCGCGGTTAAGTTGTGGAATAGTCTCCCTGCGAGCGTGTTTCCCGGCAGTTTTGAGCTGTGCAAATTCAAAACAAATCTTCACCGACACTACTCCATCTATCCACCCTCCAACTAACTATCACCCATCTTCCGGATCAACACAATGCTAACGCATTTATAGGGGGCATCCCCTGAGCGTTGGTTCAGTCCAAAAAAAAAAAAAATGCTTGCCAGAATTAAGGCATAACACTAGCCTCAGTTATATGCAATTCAAATTGTCTCTCACGTTTGTTTTGCCAAATTGATAATTCACGTATGGTTTCAATAAATTTTTCCTCTAATAATCTATTCTTTTCCATTCAGGTCAAAGACCAAACGTTGTTTGTATAAAGCGCATGCCTTGGTTCTTTGATCTTTAAAAAAAAGAAATTAAAACTTATTCTCTTTAAATCAAGAATAACTAAAAATATTTCCTTGTAAAAAATATGTCATTAGTAAGAACAAAACAATAACTTCAATATAGTAAAAGATTTGTTAACATGAACGTTAATTTAATGAAATGTAAGGTAAGATTAACACAATTGGGGCATTCCACGGGAAATGGGAAAATAAGTTATTTCCTTAAATTGATATGATTATAACCACAATTGACTTAACACAATGCATAATAGTTAAATTTACATGATCTGTAAAATATTTCAGAAAAAATAGATTAAGTATTTTTTTCACTATAACAAGTTGTTGTGTATTGTGAGGGAGTCGTACAATTTTCCCACCAGTCTCACGATGTCACGCCAGTCACAATTTCTACTTTCTATATTTTCTTGTAGAAACAAAACTCGGTGCTAATTTTTAGTTTCTGTTTAAGTCTAATTAATCATATGCTATGGCACGTAAAAGGCATCTGGCTATGTATAGTATTCGGGCTGAAATCTTAATTGACAGTGCAGAAGGCGAAGATGAAGTATTTTTGACTGTCCCACCAGTCACACTCCTTTAACCAATGAAATATCACCAAAATTATATATATATAGTAATTTTTTTCGGTAAAATTTTTATAAGTCGGTTCATAATCTGTTGAAAATTGTCTATTTGATCATTATATTACATCAAAATAAAAAGTTACAGGTCTAAACATTAGGGATTTTGAAGTAAACTGTTCCACCAGTCACTATGGAAAGTCCCAATTATAACTCTTCTTGATGTTTCATCAACTCATTTATAAAATTATAACAACATCGTTATATACATAAATTTTTCGCCTAATTGCCACTTAAGTTGTTACAAAATAAGCGTAAAATATCTGCTTTTTAGTGGCAATTTCGTTACAATGACGATTTCTATCTGTACCCAGTCTTGAATTGAAAGTCTTGATTTCTATCCCTTCCACTTTCATACCCAGAAGGCATTCTTTTAACCTATGCAAGTCATTGGAAGGAATGCATTCCTTAGCCTTCTCTAGAAGTGCTACCAAAATTTTTTCAATGTAAGATTTCTGTGAGCTCTTCAACGAAAGGATTCTAGCACGTCTTTTTTAAAGAGAACTTTAAGGCATACCATGGAATGGTTTAAAAAATCCCACCAAAAATATCTCTTTTTCTCGATTTTCTCGCGATTTTAGTATTGGAAATAAGAAGTGTTTGGGTTTTGTTGGGGGTTTTCTTTTCCCCTTTTCCGATTTTTACGGCATTTTTGTGTTAGAAGTGGCTGCGTTTTTTGTTTAAAAAATTCCACGGAAAATATCTAAAATGTATATTATTATTTTATGCCGTTTTTTACGTTTATTGAATTTAAATACTAATTGAATACCTTCCAGAAGTAGCTTATGAGAATGCCTCTTGAAAGCGCTTCTCGATAAGGCTAAGAAAAAGCACAATTGTATCTATAGAATGTCTTCTGGAAGCACAAGCTTGAATGATATTGATTTGCTTTCGATGGTTTCTTTTTGCTGTGTTCTCTTTCGTTGTGCTATTAGCATAGAGTGCAATTTTGTTCAACTTTTTTTATTATTTTTCTTGTTCGTCGTAGCAGCACACCTACTTCCATGGTCTGTTACTGTGTATGGTAGATGTGTCATCAGTGTTTAAGAGCCCATGTTCGAGCAAATGTAATAGGGAATAATATGCACACTTTCGAAGCCTCATAGCTTACAGCCTCACAGGAAGTTAAAGAAATAATCGAAAACGTCATTTTTCATTTTACTACTGAAGAGGTTGTTGTGACAAAGAAAGTAATGAAGATCCTTAGTTTATTCAGACAAATAGAATAAGAAAAATTTTTCAAGTGGTTTATTAAGTTCTAAAAAGATAAATTTTTCCATAGAAAACTACCATGATTAGTAGAAAGAACATAATTTTTTTTTTCTATACAGCACTCAGCTGAGATTATCTAAAACTGCGCAAAAACATTTAAAAAAATATATAAAAAATATATTTCCCCACGGAACAAAAATAAAATCGCTTCAATTACCATTTAAACTCTCTAAAATATTGCATGCTAAAACTCCATTCAAAAATAATCTGCAAAAGTGGTGTTTGACAGCAACAGTGTTGCCACCCTATAACTATATTGAATACTTTTTATTATTACATACAAGGATGTAAAATTACCATTTATTGTTACGTGATAAGAGAAAATAACTAAAAACATTGGGAAAAACACACTTTTTAACAAGGTGAAAGATTAATAAAGAGGCTAAGCGATAATATAACAAATAATATTCTAGCTAAAGAAATGCTAAAGATAACTCGTAGGAGTTAAAAATGCAACAACAGATATCATACACTAGCAGCTGTGAAAATCGATATGAGATAATTATATCATAAAGATTTTTTGCGCTTTGAACAATTCTACATGCACTGTAAAACTGCCATACAAATATGACTATTATTTCGTAATGTTATTTCAAAAGGAGGCATGACATAGGCGAGCTTACCATGCTTATTCTACTGCAAATAAAGCAGTTATTTAAATAAATGATGATATAATAGAGAAGCCAGTAACCAACACTTGACAACGGAAACAGTTAGACCAGCATTTGTTGAGGCACATTTTTATAGTTTTGCCAGTTATTGTTACTGCTTTATTGTATTTTAAAATGAAAGGGTATGTATTGAGAGACATGATAAATTACAATATGCAGTAAGCATGCAAATTTTAAGTTGGTGGTAAGCCCAATCGATGATTGAAGTGTATTATACAAAAACTTGTAGAGAGTCTCTAAGGACATAATTTTTTACAAACGTAAACAAAAATGTATCTTCATACCAACACATTTTACTGTGCGACACTTGCTTGCAAACTGGGAAAAAGGAATATAGTATGTAAGAAAGGCTAAAAATATAATTCCCTTGTTGTACAGTTTCTGTGTATCAAATCAATAAAATCAGGTCAGAAGACTTTGTAAAGGAAAACAAAATTGAATTCTGGCGAGCTTGCTTGTTTTAAAGTACTTCTAGCAGATTTTCGCTTATATAAAAATTCTTAGAACAACACGGCGTATGAGAAATATTATTTCATACAAATAATTAATATCGCTCATACGCCTAGTTTAACTACTTTTGTAAACATTTTGGAGAACTTTGGGAATTTTGAAAATTTTTGTTATAGTTTTAGTTGATTTAATTTTAGTTGATTTGTTTTAAGCAGGAATTTTTACATATCATAGCATATTCTATAACTAAAGCCATGAAAAATTGCTTTGAAAAAATAATTATGATAAGTGTATAGGCAAAAACTAACTGCGATGTAAATATTTTTCCGACCTGATACAGAAACACTTGAATTCTTGCGTGTTCTATGATAAGCTATTCTTTTAGAATATTTTAGATTTTCGGATTTTGGAATGTTTTGCAACTAGTATTTCGATATTAAAAATTGTATTTTTAAATTACAAAACTTCATAATTTATTGAGTTTTGACTATGTTTTTATAAAGGGAACATCATAGAACAGTAAACCAACAGTCAGTGTAGTCAAAACAAAAACAAATCCTTTTGTTATAGGTATTTAATATATTATAATTTTTGTATTACCGTAGTATACTGTGCATTAAAAGGACTAAGTTCTTATAGCACTATGAATAAATAAATAAATACATAAATATAAGATAATTTTATATTATATAGTAGTTCTTTTTTACTGTTGCATTTCTAAACGATTTAAAAGACAAACTCTATTAAAGTTGATTAAAATAAGTGCAATATATTTATTTTCAACAAGCTGACAGTTTGTCGGAAGAGTGTCTCAAGTGGATTTTCTGCGAAAGTTCAATGCTCTATAAGAATTTTTGTGAAAATTGAATGATTTTGAATTGTCACTCAAATTGGCCTTTGTCGATACATTTTATTCTTTTGAATCAAAAATTATTCAATCCCGTGTTCAGTCCTCTTATATTTAATATTTATAATAAGACGTTGCGCTTTCTGTGTGTAAGAAAGTCACGGCTGCAAGAGATAAACGTAGACTTTTTGTCTCATTACTTTTGATATAAAAAATTTTTGTTTATTTATTATTGAGAATATTTATAAAAAACAGAGAAATGTTGTTATTACCCAGTAGCTATTTTGGAGTCAATTGGAAAAACCAACTAGTTAATTTCTAACGCAATTTGTACTTGCTATGAAATAGTTAAAAAAAAAACTTTCAGCGTAGAACAGTTCACTTTGACTTTATTTTGTTTTCATGTCAACATTTTTACTGGCAAAAAAAAATATATGTGAGCATGAGAGTTGTGGCAATTTTTTTCAGTTTCAAACTGTTTGAGGAAAATCTTTTCACTTCTTTTTGTAATGCATGCCTTACCACTTTTAGATCTACTTAAAGCTTTTAGCAAAAAGTACCAGTTTGGAAATGTTCATATTGGAACTAGTTCAAATATAGAGAAAAAGTAATGTTGTTGGGTACAATTCTATTTTTCTATGACATCAACACGCAAAAACAATCAATTCGATCAATGCAAAAGGGTATTGTAGAGCGATCAGTACTGGTCCTTTTTGGAACTAGTTCAGAACTTTTTAAAATTGTTTAAATTTTCAGCAAGGTATGAATAATTTTTTAACACATGCAATGGGCTATGAACTATTATGAATTTTATAATATACTAGCTGAAACTCGGCGCGTTGCTGTAACGCTCCCTTTGCCAAACATCCATTAAATGTTATCAGTAGATTTACATGTGTAAATGGAGTTGGAATGCTGAATTCCGAGGCTAACACTATGACACGAAATGGGGGTCATTGTCTCGGGGGTAAACTAAACCAATCTCAAACGATGGTATTTTACATCAATAACAAAAGCCAAAGACCCTTTTTGCTCCACTACGTCACATTTTTTACGTCATTTTTTTATAGTGGTTTTAAATATGACTTTTTTGGTCAAAAATGGAATTGAACAATATGAAAAATTATAAGTAAAACTTAATTCAGGGTGGTTATTGTCTGAAGATTATTGCCTAAACTAAAATTTTTCTGGAAATATTTTTTCGAAACACTTTAACCTCCTAGCTCCTTCCAGTATAGGTCCCTTTGTAATTTGACCCTTTTTTTTTGGAAAAGACCATATAAGTCAACTTTTAGGGGATTCAAAGGTTGAAAAATTCCGAAAAAATACTCTCCAAAACATTTCACTAGGGCTTACCCAAGTGAAGTACCCTCTACGAGTTAAAGGCTTCACATAAAAAAGAACCGAAAAGATAATACATTTATTTTTAGGCAACTATTGCATCGCGCGATAATAATATCTTCATTTAGTAATAAATTTGTAATATTTTAACGGTACGGCGTAACGGTATAAAGCTATACTTAAATTCGTAATACTTTAGAAGTTATAGTAACAAATTACGTAAGTTTTTTAAGGTATCTTAGCTTAGAAATTCAATGAAGTGAGAACTGAGTAATTTAATTGAAATTGTGAAAGTGAAAGTGTCGCAGTCTTTTTTCGAAAAATTTTATTTTCAATGGAGTTCTGCGGAAACTTAAAGAAATGTTGTTATATCTAAAGTATATGATATTTCATGCCATAACAGTGATAATGATATGGATACTATTTAAAAAAACATTAAAATTACCTTATATGAAAATAAATGTATTATCATTTCGGTTTGAATTTTATGTGTAACATTTAACTCATAGAGGTTGCTTGTCCTGGGTGACCCTTAGTGAAATTTTCTGGAGAATATTTTTTTGGAAAGTTGTAACTTTTGACTTCCCTAAAAGATGACTTATAGGGTCTTTTCGTAAAAAGGATCAAATTGACCCATACTGGAAGGAGCTATGGGGTTAAAGTGTTCCGAAAAAATATTTCCCAGAAAATTTTGATTTGTGTTCCGAAGACAAGAACCACCCTATGTTAAGTTTAACACATAATTTTTTATATTTTTTAATTTCATTTTGACCAAAACAATTTAAATTGAAAACCACTGTAAAAAAATTTGTGACGTAGAAGAACAAAAAGCAACTTGGGCTTTTGTTATTGATGTCAAATACTATCGTTTGAGATTGGTTTGGTTCAGCCCCAAAAATATGTGTTGCACTGTGTAATCAATATCACACATTTGAGTTGCATGATAGGTGTGACGCCCCCTTATACCACGCCCATAAAATGTTATCAATGAAACAGCACGTGTAAATTGTGGTCGAATACCTAATTCCGAGGCTGTGCGACCTATAACTCTAAAGCAGTTTGATATCGCAAATTTGGGCTGTGTAGGAGGTGCCACGCCTTACTTTCTTCTTTAAACCTGGCCTGAGTTAAAGTCTACCTTTCTGCCAAATATCGAAGCAATCGGTAAAAAATTTCCGGAAGCGTGTGATATTTCTCAAAAAAAATACAAAATGTTCATACAAAAAGCTTCTTCGGGTTTTTACGATTTTTCACAAAACTTTTCCAATTTTTTTTTATACAAACCTTTTCCAAACAATAGAAAACACAACAAAAAAAATCAAAAAAATTAGTGTAGCCGTTCTCAAGTGATGAGGCGACATACATGTCCCCGCACTATCACTACCGTCAACACAACCACTTTACACAAAATTACTTAACTTTAAATGTAAATATTAAATTTAAGACATTATTTTTAAGTTTTCAAGTATTACAAAAAGTTTCAATAAGTTTGTGAAAATATTTTTAACCACGGTAGAATAATACAGGTAATTTCGTGGCTAATCGTGATCTCTTTGACAATACTACCAGAACTGTCAAAATCAGTTTTTTTTTAAAGAAAACAAAGATAACAGCGAAATATTAAATTACTCCAATTGGATATTTTTGGATGTTGTGTTTAAAAACTTGAATAAAAGTGAATTAATTATTTTTTTTTTAATTAAAATGAAATGCCTGTTGTGCCAAAAACATTTGGGCAAGGAAAATGGGTCAAGTTTTCGTGTTCCAGCTGACGAGCCTAGAAGACAACAATGGAACATGACTGTTCCAAAAATTTTAAAAAGTTGCTCGTGTTTGCTATAGACACTTCCACGAAAACGTAGTTAGCCATCTACCACCATCCAAATTTAATAGCAATCATATAAATAACTTCAACAGCTGCACAAAATCTTATTTTAATTGATTGATCAATAAAAAATTAAAAAAGCAAAATTGTTTCAGTCATGACAGATTCTTTTTAATTTTTCCCTTCTCATCGCATTCTCATCGGTTGCAGATTTTGTATGAGCTGTCAGTTGCCTTTTGACAGTTATGGTAGTTCGCTCTCAGCCGTACGACTACCTCTATTCTTCTACCATGTTCTTAACGAGCTGGTTGTGTGCTCCAAATAAAAAATAATATATAAAATAATAAAAAACATACATAAAAGCGATTTCCATTGCCACAAAGCAGAGCCAAACATGTGGCAATTGATTTTTATACATAAAGATCATATACAAAAATCTCGTGTCACGGTATTCGTGGTTGCACTCCTCCGAAACGGCTCGACCGGTTGTAATAAAATTTTTTTTGTATAATTGGCTGGTATAAGAAAAGGTCGGAAAGTATCACTCCTATACCTCCACTTCCCACCCCCTATTTCAAAATCACTATTTTTGTACTTTTGTATGATGGGTATGTATGCATATCAAGTATAGACCCCAAAACCGCTGACCCGATCTTCATGAAATTTTTAGGGAAACTAAAGTAACATCTTTAGACTGTTTCTGTGGAATTTGCAGTCGATTAGATAAGAGGGTGTGACCTCCATGTGGAATTCGCAGTCGATTAGATAAGAAGGCGTGACCTCACATACAACCCAAATTTGCGATATCGAGTAGCTTTGGAGTTATAGGTCGCACAGTCTCGGAATTCAGTATGCGACCTCGATTTTTGAATGCAATTTCACTGATAAATTTTTATGGGCATTGGACAAGCGGGCGTGGCAGCAACTCGCCAGGTTTCAGCTTGTAAATGTAACAAAATTAAATTATCTTTTCAAACGGCTTTTTCATAACCGTGCCCCAAGTAAATGACATTTTTGACAGCTGCAATGAATGCGCCATACATTTTTACAAAATACAAAATTCTCAAAAGAATCGAGCTATTTTTTAAGATTTTATATAAATTTTTGTTAACCTCGCGGTTTGGATCAAATTAGTTTCGCTCCAAAGCCCAGCAAAAAAAGTGCTTCCAAAAGATGTTAAAGTGGAAGGGAAAGTCTTGAATTCCATCACTTCTACTTTCATATTCAGAAGGCATTCTTTTAACATATGCATGTCATAGGAAGGAATGCTTTCCTCAGTCTTCTCTAGACGTGTTTCCAGGATTTCATTAATGGAAGATTTCTTTGAGTCCATCAATGAATGGATTCTTGTTTTTCCAGCAAAACTTTAGGAAGGCATTTCATGGAATGAAATGGTTTTTGTGGGTAGGTAGAGGCTTACAAAATCCCACAAAAATATCCCTTTTCCTAATTTTCTATCAGTTTTAGTGTTGAAAATGAGAATTTTTTGGTTTTGGTAGGGGGTTTAAAAAAATCCCACGTAAAATATTCCTTTTCTTAATTTTCGCGGCATTTTTTTTTACTTTATTTGATGTAGTTTATGAGAATGCTTCTTGAAAGCACTTCTTGATAATACTAAGGAGAAACTCAATATGATCTATAGAATGTCTTTTGTAAGCAGTGTCTTTAAGTATGCATGTCACATTTATATGAAAAATTTTACTAAGAGTACGCTCCCCAAACATTTCCGTTCCTCCACCGAAATTGCATTTGAATTGTACTACACCCTGTTTTATAAATCATGCCAATAACAACTGTAACAGTCCGTACCGTCTAGGTTTAATTTTTTCATCCAAAAAAATAGCATTTTGTCATTCTTCACTTCAGCACATGTTTTGCTTACTCTTATGAGCATCAGTCGAGTGTGATTTTGCTTTTAATTTTGTAAACTTTAATACAGGTGTTGCGCTTAAAACTCATGTGACATGTAGGGGAGTAAAGGGAAGATCCAATTTGTCCTTGATTTGTTGGACAGATAATCGATTGTGGGTTGCTTCATTGCAAATTTTCCCTTGATGGCGCAATGTTAGTTTCATGTTTTCCGTAGTTGGAGCTTTATCGCCTTTTTTAAAAATGTTCTCAATTCTCTTTTACTTCTGCCGAATCTGTTCGCAATTTCCTGTTGGAATATTCTTTGTGTCTCTTAATTTTAATTATTTCCTGTTCAGAATCAGTCAGCTTTGCACCCTTACTCATGGCTATAAAATCAATTAATTATGCAAGAAAACATTTTTGTTTAGATTTACACCACTCACCTTTAAATGAATTGAAACATTAATTTTTCTATTTTTTCACATAGCAAAATCATCAAAAACTAGTAAAAAAACCTCAACTACACGTAAACAATTGTCATGGCAAAAATGTGTGCACGTTCTGCTGATCGCTTACCACAATAAGGAAAGTCTCTGTATCACAAGTATTTTTGGTGCTACACATTCCTCGCTCATGGCCCACTCAGTTTACTCAACACATAATCATTGCGTATAAACGATTGTCTACCACGTACTCGTATTAAGTTTTAATTCTGAAATGCTAATTAAAATTATTACCTTTTATCTAGCATAGATATATTATAAAAATTATTATGAAAATAAGTTCTGGCATCACTTGCTTCTTTTCTGTGTGTTCTCTTTCGTTTTCTTTGTGATTTTGGTGTAGTAGTAATTTGGTAAACTTTTTTGTTCTTTTAAATTTTGTGCGTCATTTTGTTGTTCTCTTCTATCTTGTCAATACCTACTCCCGTCGTCGCTTACTGTGTAAGGTAGATGTCATGAGTCTTTTGACGGTCATGTAATTGAGAATTGTGAACAGACTTTGAAGGGCACGCAGCTACATGGTACCCGCTGGTAAAAATTTGTCGGTGCTGATATTGTAATGCAGAACTGTAAGCGGAAACAAAATCTTGTTTGTGCTTACATTATTTTCTTTTTATTGTTCAAACAACAGTTTGACTTTATTCGTCTGTGTAGCCATGTCGTGTTTTCTAACAGAAAGTTTTGCATGTTTAAACCAGCACAAAGTTTTATGTATAATATAACAAAGTATTATGAAAAATTAACTTTGAAGTGCTAGATAAAAGGTAATAAATTCGTTCATGAAATTGTAAAAATTATTGTGGAAATAATTTTTGGCGTCATTTGCTTAAGCTTTCTTCCTTTCGGTGCGTTCTCTTTCGATTTCGTTGTATTTTTGGAGTAGTTAGGATTTTCATTCAATTAATTTTTGTTCTCTCCAATTTCATGCGTCATATTTTTGTTCTTTCCTATCTTGTGCATACCTACTCCCATCGTCGCTTACTGCGTAAGGTAAATGTCATCAAAGTTTTAGCGGCCATGTCCAAACAAATGTAATTGAGAACTGTAAACAGACTTCGGAGGCCCCGCAGCTCGTTGTATTTAAGAAATAACACGGTGCGACAGTCCAAAATACCTGGGAAGTGTTAACATTATTCTTGTAGGTCTTGTTGAGTATAACAAAAATTCGCCCAATACCCCCAAAATCTTGACTTACCGTTAAAAACCGGTTTTTGTACCTTTGCGCACTTATAAGGCTGTTATTTAGCCAATGTTGCACCGATTTTCAGTTTCTTACCGGATTCCATAAGATTCCGGATAGAAAGAGCTTTCTAATGATAAACATATTGTTTATAAAAACTTGATAAATCTATGTGTATTTGTCCGGCAAACTAAATTTTTTTCAATTTTTTTTTTTAACATTTTACAACTTTCACGGTTTTTGTACTGTTATTTTTGTTAATGTATTACAAAAACATGTTTATTTTCAATTACGACGCATTTTAGTTTTTAAAAATCGGCTAGTAATTGACTGAGCTATTGATGAAAACAAAATTTTTTCAAAAATGTCTGCACAACGTTTTTCGTGTCCTTTTGCACATTTTTTAAAGGACCACAGATAACGTAATATGATATCTTTAACACTATACTAATGACTGATATCTATTAAAAAATCAGAAATGTAGCAAATTTATTAGGCTTTTAGCACATTTAATATTAGTTTCACACTATTTTTTATTAAATAGCAAATTTTTTTAAATGAAATGGTTTTCAAAGTGATAAAGCTATTGTGGTTGCAATTCTAACTTGTGCTCATTTTTTTTTTTAAATGCAGAATTTTTAAAAGCTTTACTTAAGAGATGCATTTTGTTTTTGTGGACTTTTTCTCTCTCGAATCATCAAACAGCAGGTTGCGCTGATGAACATTTTACCTACAATCTCTTTGCTTTCTATGCTCTTTGCATTCTCCTAAGCTAAGCTTTAAAAAAATCAGAACATTTAAAAAAATAAGAAGAAGTGGAAGAAGGAAAAATTACAACAATATACAATGAGAGCTTTTCTTATGTAAAAAATGGTTTGTTTCTTTATTTGACGTCATGGTAGAATAACCAGGTATTATAGATGCGGTAGAAATACGCTCTCTCCGACAACAAAACAATAACAGAGGCGTAATTATAACGTCAAAATGAGCTGCTTTGAAAATGTAATCAATTTTTACTTACTTATTTATTCAGTTTTGACAGTGGATTTTCTGGACTGCCTATAACGTCCTCCCGTCGCGATAATTCGAAAACAGTTCACGATAAAATTAGCAAACAATCGTCGATTTCATTAAATAAATTTTATGATCTCCAACAGCAATTTCACTTGTCAAAATA
Source organism: Dichetophora obliterata (assembly GCA_963920525.1). Classification (NCBI taxonomy): domain Eukaryota; kingdom Metazoa; phylum Arthropoda; class Insecta; order Diptera; family Sciomyzidae; genus Dichetophora; species Dichetophora obliterata. The sequence goes on from OY986437.1 coordinate 15,761,210, forward strand.
TATTTTGACAGTTTAAATCAGCCGTACACAAATAAATTGGTTACTACACAATCGATATAAGTAGTCGAAAGACAATTATATTAAAAGTAAACTTTCATTTGCTTCATTTAAGGCCAAACTACAACTAATTATGCATTACATCTTAAAATACAGCTTATTTTATGAAATTTTTAAGATTTTTCTTAGTTTTTTACATGTTCATACATAAAATCTGGATACTCAATTGATTTTTACGGTTACAAGTAAATTATACATTCCTATGGCTGAACGAATAAACATAAATTGTCAATAGTGACATTATAGCTACGCCAATGTTTTGCTCTCTTTGTTTTTGCTCTCCGAATTGCATCTAGCTGGTTATTCTGTCATGTTTGAAGTTTTGTTTTTCACGTCTTTATAGCTTTGAAATATTTTATATTAAAACTTAGGCTAGTTCAGTGATGAGCAAGGAAAACATTTTCACCAAGAAAAGGCAACAAAAGAAAAATATTTTGAAGGTTAAAATAAAATTAAAATAATTTCGGAGTATTGCTGGTTATTACAACGCGAAACTTATGATGCCGACTTAAAAATAAAACGGTCAAGCAAACATTTTTGAGCTGTCTTGAAGTTGAGTTAATTTTCTTGAAAAATGAATAACTTTGTCAATTATTGACCGATTTGTAAAAAATAAATTGCGTTTAAATTGGTAATAAATATTATTTATGAATCCATACAGGTGTAGTGTATCCGTTATATAATTTAGTATATAAAAAAAATCGTCAAAGTTGAAAAAGCCAAAAAAATTGAAACAAAGTTGTATTTGCAGAGTAAATGCACACAGCTTTGTGTGTATTTACTTCCTTGGAAAGGTTTGAGTATCGTCTTTCAGGGTCCGGTTAAATTTGTAAAGTCTGTTGTCAGTCAGGTAAGTTATAGGCTTATAAGTGGGAAAAAATAGGCAAAATCGGTTTTTTACCGTAAGTCCAGATTTTGGGGGTGTCCGGCAAATTCCAAGTACAGAACATTCTTTAACTCGACAAGACCTACCAGAAAAATAGCATTATCTCCCAGGTATTTCAACTTCGTTCCATTTTTTCGCACTGTGTAATTGGTTACGTCTTGTCTGCATTTACCACTGGGGTATTTAAGAAATAATTAAGTTTTTCAAAACGATATTAAGATGAAGCTGTGCATGTCAGAACAAGTGAAAACTTCAAAATTTCATGTGTAAAATACTTGCAAAAATTTCTCTAGATAAAAATCAATTTTTATATCGATACCCCTTAAGCAATTTAGACGAGAAAGGATTTTGGAAAAGTTCTCAAAATTTTCCAGTGTTTAAAAAGTAATTTAGTTTAAAATTGTTAATGTATTCTTTCAAAGCAATCCCATTATTAACATTCATATCCAAAGATCACTTGAAAATTTTGTAATTCTTTAATTGGGTAGAATTCGAAAATACGCTTTTTAATAATATCAACCAAAAGTTATAGCAAAACGAAAGTTTATATTTTTATGTTTTATATAAATTCCAGGCCTTTGTAGATTTTTTATAGGAAAATATATCAGGGACCGCCAGTAACAATTATCGCTATCAATCAACCATTTAATAACAGCTATTTCTTTTTCATTATTTTTTTTCGATCAGCAATAAAAGTAATAACTATCTTGGTCGTAATTTTTTTCAATCAAAAATAAATGTCAATCAGAAATAAAAGTTATTTCGTGGTCGTTATTTTTTTAATCAGAAATAAAAGTTATTTCTTGGTCATTATTTTTTCGATCAGAAATAACAGTTATTTCTTGGTCGTTATTTTTTTTAAACAGAAATAAAAGTAATATCTTGGTCGTAATTTTTTTCAATCAAAAATAAAAGTTTTTTCTTGGTCAATAATTTTTTCAATCAGAATTAAAAGTTATTTCGTGGTCGTTATTTTTTTCAATCAGAAATAAAAATTATTTCTTGGTCATTATATTTTCGATCAGAAATAACTGTTATTTTGTGGTTGTTATTTTTTCAATCAAAAATATAAGTTATTTCGTGGTCGATATTTTTTTTTATCGATTTTTTTCGAACTGAAGAAAAAATTCTTTTTTGACTGAAATAATTTCCATTAGAGCAAATATGTTTAAACTTTGTAAGGTGAGAGTGCTGAGAACTAATCTTAATTTGAATAATAAAAAAGTGGCAACAAAAATTATGAATGACACTTAAAGTTGGAAAACGGTGACAAAAGTTGAAGAATTTGAACGAAATTTTGAATTTTATAAGTATAATAAATACTCGTATAATACAAATTTTAATTTGATTTTTTAGATTTTCGTTTTTCTGTCCTGAATTACAGTTTAAATATTTTCTAGTTCAATAATGTAAAAAAACTTACAAAAAGTTGTACTTTTTTGAAGGAAAAATCTGTGGCATAACGCATATTTATTTTGTATAAAAAAAACTAAAAAGATTTTTTAACAAAACTATTATGAATATGCAATAGTATTCCAGATTTAATAAGTTTTAAAAGAAAAAATCAGATATCGTGGGTGGTTTTCTCACGTTTTCCCTTACACAAAAAAAGTTACGGTGTTTGGTTTGTTTTGAGAACAGTTTGACTATTTCCTTGTTTGTAGTTCGTTTGTTTCCTAATAAGACAATCAGAATCAATTGCTTTGTTTCGTCAAAAAAAACTTTTATTTCTGATCGAAAAAATAACGACCACGAAATAACCTTTATTTCTGTTTGAAAAAATATCGACCACGAAATAACTGTTATTTCTGATCTAAAAAATAATGACCAAGAAATAACTTTTATTTCTGATTGAAAAAAATAACGACCACGAAATAACTTATTTCTAATTGAAAAAAATAACGACCACGAAATGACTTTTATTTGTGATTGGAAAAATAACGACCTCGAAGTAACTTTTATTTCTTATTGAAAAAAATTACGACCAAGAAATAACTTTTATTTCTGATCGAAAATTATCGATCAAAAAAGAATTGGTTTGAGGTGATTTTTATCTTAAAAATCACGAAAAAAAAATTATGTAAAAAATGGGATCTCTAGCTCCCTAGCGTCACATTGCTATATTTAAAATAATTATACAAAAACTTTTTATGCATGATCTTTTGATCTAAAATTTCAAAAATAGTCGTTATTTTTGGTCCCTGAAATATATACTATAATCACAAGTTTGTAGTACTTTGAGATGAGCAACCTACGAGCTTACTTACTTATTGTTTAAACCGAGTTTAGTTACTGCAAAGACTTTTCGAATGGTGGTTAATAAAATCAGATAACTAAATTTCAAATCAGAGTGGTAAAAAAATATAAAAAGTCGTAAAAAAAATTAAAAGTAAGGGTGGATGTGTCCATCCAATCTAATATGAACAATTTTTTTTAATTATTATCTTCTCCATATTCCACTTTATATTTGGTACTAAACACTTTTCAATTCTGGCTCAGAAAAAAAACAATAAATTGAACTTGAACTTTATGCAGTACAAAAAGCTTTTCTTGCTTTTTAGGATATTTTTTTGTCATATTTCTTAAAATATTGGCATGACGGTTTCCTTTTTAAGGAAACTGCTAAAAAAATCAAAGCGATTTTTCAAAAAAACTTTTTTCAATATCCAACAAACTCCAAAAACAAATTCCATCATCACTGTCAGCTTGTCGATAGAGTGCTAGACATAAAAAGTATCCATTCAAGTTACTAGTTTCAGTTAGTGAAAATAAAACACATAAAAAGTAAAAAGAATAGAAACTACATTTGACAATTTCATCACATTTTTGCTTTTCAGTAACTGATTTAATAATGCAACTACAAATACAACATAACATGACAGTACTTTTTTTCAATTATTTTTGTTTGATAAATGTTTACTAAATTTGACAAATTCAACATTTTACATTTGAACAAAAGACAAGAAATTTTGATTACAATGACAACGACTTAATTATAGATCAAATGATGTAACGATGAAGTAATCTCAATATTTTTTGATGTTTTAGTAGTGGTAGCGGTGCTCTAATCTTTTAGAGTTTAAACTTTAAAGTGTTCCAAATTGTACCTGATCATCGTCATCGTCATCGCTGCTGCTATCGTTGTCATGATCAGCATGATTGTTGCTTTTTAAAGAGCCAGCGGAGTGTTTTTTATTGCAACTGATAGCTTTAGTTTTGGGTGTCATTGGCTTATGGCCGTTTTCTAGAAAGTGTTTTCCCAGAGATTTAACAGAAGTAGCACTAGGCATTCGCTTCTCATTTTCAGCATTCCTTTTCTCAACTATGTCGTTGTTGTTGTTGCTGTTGTTGTTTTTATTTTCTTCTGTGCCATTAGCTGTGTCAGGTGTCTCGGGCGTTTTCTTTGTATGATCTTCATTATTTTCATTTGTTGAGTTATTTTCTGTTAGTGCTTCTTCGTTTAATTCCTCCGGTTCGTTATTATTTATTTCGTTTTCTGATTGATCGGATATATTTGGGGTATCTTTCTCGTTCGCTTTGACTACATTAGCTTCCTTTTCGTCGCTATTCTCTGTTTCATTGTCATTTTTGCCCTCTTCAGTCTCTTCTCTCAACTCGTTGGACTTTTCCTCTTCTTCATTTTCAGTCTCCTCAATTTCATCTGATGCCTCCTCTTCTGTATTTGTCACTTCTGTGGCCTCTATTTCCACATTTTGGCTTTCATTTTCTTTGTCATCATCAAAGTCTGCATTTTTAATTGGCTCTACCTTATTCTCAGCGGGTTTTGTATCATAATTTTTATGGTCTTCAGTTTCATTTTCTTCCTTGTTATCGTTATTATCATCTGTATGTACAGTTTTATCAGTGTCTTTAATTTCTACTATTCTAACGCTTTCATCGAGCTTTTCTTCATCGGTTTTCTGCATCAAATCCCTTGTTTCAATCTCTTCTGCTTCAGATTTTTCAGCAGATTCTTCTGTAGATTTTTCGTTTTCATTTTCATTATGATTTTCGTTAGTTTCTTTTTCTGCTTTAGATTCTTCTAGTTCATTACTTGGAACATCCTCTTCATCCTCTTTTGTACCATCATTCGTTTCCAACGCTTCCTCTTCTTTGTCATCATTATTTTCGTCATCCATTTCCAGTTGTTCTTCTTGATTGTCATCATTATTTTCCTTATCATCATCACCACCATCATCACCATCACCATCATCATCATCATCATCACCTTGATTCTCAGTAGCTTCTTCCACATTTGTTGGTGTTGTTGGCTTGTCATTCATATCATTCGAAATATTCTGCAAAAGTAAACAATTGTCGACTGATTTCTTTCTAGTTATGTAAGGAATATCGTAAATTTATTTTTTTTTTCGAATATCGTAAAACGTACAACGTAAAACTTGTATTGCATTAAGAATAACAATTTTGAGTAAAAACACAAATAAATTGGCAATAATATGTTTATAATAAAGTGTGCAAGATTTTTTCGCAATATGCACACTATGGCAAAAACTTAACAGAGCTTTTTAAATTTCCAAAGCTTGAGAGTTGAAAAAAGCTGTAAAAAATATTAAGAAATCTTTACATATATATTAGAGATATTAGCAAAACAGTGAAGCAGAACAATTTTTGAATGCCAATTTGAGGTTTTAATAAAAGAGAAAAGCTTAATTTTTCGAAAGCTTTACGTATTAAAAGAACAAGCAAGTATTTTTTGAGCTTAACCAATATTAGTCTTATATAATTCTTATAGAAAGTTTCAACATGGCCGACAATGGCTTACTTTTGACAGCTTACCATATACATATGTATGTTTGTATGTAATACATACAGTTATATATGAGCGTTAAACTAAAAAGTTGAACTTACAGCGTGCTTTGTACTAAAATAAAAGAGTGCTTAAAAAATTTTGGAAAGAAATATGTCTTATAGAAAGTCGAATTTTTTTTAATGTGTAAAAAAATAAAAGCTTCTTCTACTTGTATTTACAAACGTGCTAGGAAAAGCTCTTTAAGAATATACATTTTTTCGCTTTTAGTTTATGTACATGAGAGCTATTTTGATTAAAATTTTTAGAATTTTATTCATAAAAAAAGCTTGAGTGCTTTTATTTAATAGCAACTGAAGCTTTAAAAAGTTAAAAATTTTGATTGGGGTGCGCTTAAAGCTTATGTGTTATCAATTAGTTTACCTCATCAGTTGCACTATTTTCATTTTCATCCGCAACTCTTGGCTCAATTGATGGCTCGACATCGTTTTCTTCCGGTTCTTCTGGTTCTGGTTCTGGTTCTGCTTCTGGTTCATCTTCATCTGGTTCTGCTTCCGGTGTTTCTACTGCTACAGCATCCGCTTCTATCTCTGCTGCATCTGCCTCATCTTCATCGGGTTTTTCATCTTCATGCATTTCAATTTCACTAAATGGCGTGCATTTTTGTTTATTTTCGAATTTTATGAAATTAATATATATATATTTATATTAAGTCAAGCTTTCTAACTACCTAACTAAAAATGTTTGTGGATAATGCAAGCATTCAGTTTTATTATAAAAGCTCACTACTTTGGTGCTTTAAAATCAATATTAATAATTTTATATTTCAAATGCTTTCAAAAACTATCGAAGCTTTTCGCACTAAATAAAATTATTTACTTAGTTTCTGCTGTTAAATAAAGTCTATTGAATACTTTATATTCATTTATACCTCAGCAGCACATTTTTACCACTTTTTAAATATTTTGACAACAGAAATTAATATAAAACATAGAAAGAGAGAGAGAAAGGGTGATTTTTTAAACGTTTGGTTTTGAAAATTGAAAAAACAGAAAATTTACAAAAGTTAATAAAATATTTATTTGAAACGATACATAAATGAATTCCATTTACTTTTTAAAGATTATTTCTTGTAAATGTTGCTCGGGTCTACGCCTGAGGTGGTCCATCCATAAGCTCCAATTTTGATATACTTCTCCCAGCATTTCAGCCGGTATCTTACCAGTACGTATTCATGGTAAAGTGGCATACCTTACTGAGCATTTTTTGCTTTACCACATGTTATAAATCACGCTTGAGGTGTCAAAAGATTTACACTAAAAAAACAACTAGCAAGAAAATCATCCTTTACAAACAAAACTTCGGAACTTTCGTCCAAATGCGGGAACAACTTTCAGTAAATTTTTAATTGAATAAATCAAATCCATAGATTTTTATTAAAAATTACCCTTTTTTAGGAAATAATCTATCTTAATAATTAAAAGGGTGAACTTTACGGGTTTGTGAAATGAAATGAAATAAAAAATATGAAATCTATTCTAAAAAAATTCGACATACCCAACGGAGAAAAACACCGGTTCAGAACCTATCGCGTGATAGGTCGCCAAGGGATTCTTCCACCAATACGCCAAATTCTTCCACCAATAAATGAAACTAACCGGTCACTTTAACATGGCGTTGTCATTGGCAGGGGTCAATTGCCAACTGCGGCACCACCTTGGACATGTCCGGTAACCGGTCTAGAAGAACAGATTGACGAACTAACTTAGAAATCCCACACACAATTTTAAATTTATTTTTAGAATTGCATAAATCTTACATTTTAGCAAGAATCCTTTAATTTCAATCTATATGCAGGATGTCCCGCGATAGAGTGCAACTATTTAAAGAGATAAAAGGTGAGGTTTAGGTGAGCAAAAAATCGTATGGTAAGGGGGTCTGTTTTCATACCCTTAGGAGTTACAGGGTTAATTAGTATTTCATGACTTTGATGCATATTATTGTTCTTAGCAGAAAAACCAACTCACGGAAAAATTAGTTTCATAAATCATTTGAAAATCAATAAATTGCCCTTTCGAGCGATGTATCAACGAACTCAACCTTATCCATTCCTGAGCTGTGCTCGTGTGAAGATGAAATCAATGCGAAAGTTTGAGCGGAATTTTTTCTGAATTTTGCGTTTCAAGTCAAAATTTTTTTAGCATCAGATTTGTGATTTATTTTATTTTCTTTTCAATAACTTCAAAATCATAAACATGCTTTTAAAAATAACCAAATTAAATATACTTCAAAAATTTCACTCCGAATATATTTTTTAACACTATTAAAATCACAATGCTTTCAATTTAGTGTAATTTTTAAAGTACAAACAACTTTGTTATTTTTAAAGATATATATATATAAAATTAAAATTTGATGTCATTAAAAAGAATAAAATTAGCCACAAATTTAATGTTACAAATATTTAAATTTACCTGGCAAAATTTAGAGAAAATTGCTCTCAAACTTGAAAATTAGTAGTTTCAACGGATTGATTTTATGTTCACACGAACACAGCTCGGTAATGGATGGATCAAGTGGGTTCATTGATACACCGTTCGAAAGGTCAATGCATTGCCTTTCAAATGAACTCTTAAAATAATAAGTTTTTTCTGCTAAATACAATAATGTGCATAAAAGTTGTAACGGTGATCCCGTACAAAATTACAATCCTCACTACGCCGCTCTCCCATGCCTCCACTGTGCATACTCAAAGCAGCTAACGGCCATGCCTATGAAAACCACATACACTTAGCATAAGTAAAGCAGCTGACAGCCAAGCATATGGCAAGTATTATTCACTGCTGGTGCGCGATGGTATAATTCCCAACATGTTTTCAACAGAGTGTGAATAAGAATGCGCAGTTTTGCAGACTTAGATACGGCACGATAGCGTTGTGCTTAGTCCGTCCGCTACTTGGTGACAAGTAGACGCCATTTACTGACGATCTAGCAAACAGATCGTTACTAATACCTGTAGTCATAGTTTTATCTAATTTTTATTTCGACTTTTTACGTCGGCTTCGGTCGGTCTGAAATGTGAAGGTTTTTTATTATTCGATCTTTTTGCGTCGACTTCTGTCGATCGGACATCCGTTATAGAGATTTATGCTTAAAGCAAAGTACTCTGTTCAGTTTCATGTGAAATTTCACTGAAATCTCCATAAAAAAGTGACAGCTACAAAACAAGCGTGGAAATTTTCATAACATGTTCATCAGAGCAGTACTCTGTTCCGCTGCGTGAAATTATCGCAACATGTTTCTGAGCAACATTTTTTCACTATAATTAATTTGTACTACCTATTTATTTTGAAACGAAAAAGAGAGATCATATGAAATCTCCCAACTTATTCTCTGAGTCTCTCTGAGAAACGTTGCCATAGGAATTCCTCGCCACAAACTTTAAGTCAGAAACATGACGCAAAAAATAGACGTTGCCAGCGAAATTTCACGCAAACGAACAGAGTACTAGGCTTAAGAGTTAAAATTTATTTTATTTTTTTATTACTAACTTTTTACAGTAATAGTAGGGCGATTCACGCCATATAAAAGTATATACATATATAGATATAAAAGGCTATATAAGGCAGCGTAGTCGGGTCTTGTCTAAGTCGTTGTCACCCGTATGTCACCGAACTTCACCGGACCTCACTGAATTTCTCTAAGTCACTGAACTCCACCGCACACCGAACGTCACCGAACCAGTGTAGGAGAACACAATAGGCAGATTCACTCACGACTGTATACTTATTGTTTCATATATCTATAATATTGTGTATTGTACAAAGAAAGACTTACTCTTAGGATTTTACACTAAGAGAAAATATATATACCTGAATACCGTGTACAATGCTAAAAATCATTAAAAATAAAACAGCAATTATAATCAGAGCATTAAAAATCATCAAGTCTTTTCTTTTATTGGCGAAAGTTCAAGGGTCTTTCGTCTGATCCTGGAGCGGTTGGGTATACCTCAGCCTTCGATTAAAACCCCTTACAAACTCATAAAATACTAACTAACCCTGTTACAGCTTAGGATTTGAAAATAGACCCCCTCCTCTCGAATGATTTTTCGCTTAACTCGACTTTAATCTCCGTAAATAGTTGACTCTATCGCTGTACATCCTGTATAAATTTTAAATAAAAAGTCGCGTATTCCATCTTCGTTGTTTATTAATAATAAAAAATCAAATAATGTTAATGAAACGGCAATCTTTTCGCAGATTTTTTTAAATCAAATTTTGAATCTAAATTAGATTGCCCAGCTGGTGCAGATGATGACGTTATTTCCATCTCATCCGCGAATTTTGGTTCCTTATTTTTATTTTGGAATGATATTAAGATTACTCTAATGGAATTGAAAATATCAGCTAAATCTGATATTGATAGTTTCGCTGCTAAACTTTTGCCGAATTGCAAATCCCTTATTAAACCGCTGCAAATACTTTTTAAGAAATCTCTAAGCTCAAGAATTTTTCAGGAATTTTTGACCTTTTTTTAAAACTGTCAGCTTCTCTAAACATTTAGAACTGATTGTTAAAGACAAGTTATTTTTTGCGGTAAAAAGTTGTATATCCCCTTTTTTACATGACTTTCTTCCTGGTCGTTTAGCATTGACCAAACTCTCAATTTTCTCTGAATATTTCATTTCAGCTTTTCGTGATGGCCTTCCAGTTGATACAATCTATACTGACTAAACAAATCTAGCTAGTTGTTCCGATGAATTGTTCTTTAATGAGCGCCGGCTTTCAGCTGTAAATCAGTGGAAATCCGGCTAGATGTTTGCTTACAAATTTCGCGCAATTCGATGTGATCTTTAAAACCTAACAAGTCTTGAAATAAAAAGAAATGTGATATCTATGATATGTTTACAAGATATTATTGCAGGAAGAACTAACTGATTGTTCATTTGTTTTAGATTTTACTAACTTTAATGTTTCGAATAGGTGCCTGCCGTAAGTTGTGTTACCATACTTTTTTCTCCCACTGTAGCAAAATAATACTTAGAATGGTGCCATTATCTATTTTTATTTAAAAACTCATACAAGAGGAACAAGTTGCAATTTAGATAGATTTCATCTTTTGATTAGTAACCATGAAGTGGGGCGTCAAAGAAAACCGAATCGCTGTAATAGCGCTGCACAAGTGCGGAAACAGTGCTAGTCAAATCTAAATTTATAAAAAATAGATTTTAGATGAAAGCGCATGTCTTTTAGAAATATTTTTAAACTTTATTTTTAAACTACATAAAAAGCATGCTTCGTTATTGAACGAAGTGAATAAAAACATATCTTAATTCGAAACACCGTCAACTGAAAAATCCCATTATTTGGATATCACTTTGTTTTATTCTGCACACATAAATTTTAATAAAAAAATATTTTTTTGGCATTACGTTGCCTTCAACATCAACAAATTTCTATTTCCCATCAAATATCAAGAAATTCACTGGGATTTTATATAACTTAAGTATTTATAACTTGACTTAACTTCAACATATAAAATTTGAACTTGAACTGAATGAAATGAAATTTTAACTTGAGAAATTAAAATATTTAACTTTGCAAGTTGTACAAAAAGTCAAGTTAACAAAAGTTATTGAAACTGCACACTGCCCTCGAGCTATGATCCAGTTATGATTGAGTTATGAAATAAAAATAACCATAGAATGTAATTCTTTTTTTTTAAATAATAAGAGACCTTCAATACATCAGAAATTTATAGTGTTACCTTAACAAAGCCATTAACATTTTTTCAATTTGTAGCCTTGTTTTCTTATTGAATACCAAACCAGGTCATTTGAACCATTATACTAAATGTGCTGCTGAAGTAAAAATGTTGTCGTTTTAATCGTCAAATAACTAGCTGTACTCACCCTTCAATTACATCTGCTTCCGAAATATTATCATTGGAACGATTATGGAAACCGTTAGTTAAGACATCCGGTATTTTAATATCTAATTTCTACAAATTAAAAAACAACAATATATATTACTTGATATGTCTATCTTATTTTTAAGGGCATAGTCCAAAAATCTTATCAAACAAAATTGTTTTCAACCTTATTCTGAAATAACAGAACATAGTTACTTCCGTGGGCATTTTGAGATCACAATAAGCTGTTTTTGTTGTGTGCTCTTTAATACTTTATAAAACTTTACATACTTTATAAACTACTTTGCGCTAAGAATAACAAGAAAATATACTAAACCTCTTTCGATTTTTCCAAAAACAACGATTTCGTGAAAATAAACCGTTATTTTACACTACTCTTGCTCAAAAAGTCCACTGAAACTTTTTTATTTCTTTTAAAGGTTCAATTTTTTACATGTCTGTTGTGTGTAGTTTTGCTTTCCAAAATCTTTTTTTTAACCCTAATCCTACTGCGTCTTTTTGTAACGTGACTTTGGGTCACACATGTAAAAGATATGCAAGATTTTGGATTGTATATTTGTTATTACATGATTTTATTTATGAGCTTTTTAGATCAAGAAAGTTTTGAAGAAGGCAACAACAAAAAAACAACAACCCTGTATAGAGTCAATCACAAATCAGACTAGACAAACTGTTTCAGAAGGAGCTACCTGTTGCATCTTCAGTAGTCTTGAGTGATTCAGCTGCGCCCAACCAATTGTTAAAGTTCGATATGATTTGTTACTTGTTCAAATAAACTCGTCTTATATATACGACGTTAAAGATTTTTATTTTTAGTTCGGGCTCTAAGGCTTGAACAGAATCAAAAGTCGTAACGACCGGCGATCCTCTCTGGTCGCCAAACACACAGAGCCCGTCCAGAATGAAAGCGATTGTGGCTGACGATGCAGGGTTACTTTTATATAGCATAGTTTTGCTAGCAGCCATGTTTTTGTTGTTGTGTAAGTGAAACAGAAACAAAAAAGAAACGTGAAAACATAGCTTAAACTATGAAATTGTCTTTGAACATACCTAATTGCTTGCAATATATGGCAGCACTAATTGTACTCAGAGAGGAAATCGCGGTCGTTAGAGAAAAATTAGAATAGATTCTATTCAATTTGACTCCAGCGATAAGTCGCTACGACTCTTGCTCGGCGATTTCATTTTGGATGGCTTCGTTAACAGAATATGTGTTCTGTTGTGTGTTCGACATCACAAGTCGTTACGACTTTTGGTTCTGTTCGGGCTGTTATACTCCACCAGGGAGTCTGTTGTTGTTGCCTCTTCCTTTTCACTATTTTCTTTGGAGTTTGCCGAATTTGCCGAAACCCACTAATGAATTGTTAGGGGAAGTTTTTGCTTCCCCAAGAAAGCTAAAGTTTTTACTGAAAACTGGTTATTGGCACAACAAGATATTCAATTATGCATGACCTTGGCCGAAGATAAAGCGTGTAGCTCCTTCCGAAACAGTCTGTATAGTCTGCTGTGTGATTGGCTCCATGCAGGGATGTTGTTGTTGTTATTGCCTTAAAAACTTACTTTATCTAAAAAGCTCATAATTAAAATTATGTATATATTATTATTTTTAAATAATTTACTTTGTATATTAAAAAAGGAAAGAATTAGGGTTTTTTTATTTATGAAGCAGTTTTTGCAGACGACGACTTTGACAGAATGCTCATTGCATATATTTTGGCGAAATTCGCATCAGCACTTTTTCGATGGTCGTCCTGGCAACATGTGTCATGTTGTATCGTCGATGAATGTTTGTTGGAGAGCCTTTAGAGTTTACTCTTTCAGATGAGATACCAGTACCAAAAACTTCATCGATTTCGTTGTCATGGTGCATTATAGACAGCAGAATAACGTATTTGATAATCTTAGGCACGTAGGCTACAATCGTAATATTCCTGCGAATACCAAAGGTACTACTCTCTCTTTCGCGATTCTTCTTTGAAAAAAAAATGAGTTGGTATGCATGATTTATTTTTCAGCAAAATTCCAGTACATACTAATTCTTTTTGCAACATATTGCAGAAGCTCGAAGCGTGTAAAATGTTAATGAAAATAGCACATCTATTTAAGCCCGTAAAGAACCTGTTTCGTGTCCCTCCTGGCCGAGATATGGTATTCCATAGAGCGGGGAGCTTGTTTAGCTATCGCAAATAATTTGCGGGGACAGAAGAGAATTTTTACAGAAATTGTAAAGCACATGATCGCATTGCTTTGCTGAAATGAGCAAACTTCTTTTTGAGTGCATACACATAGGTATATGAGAACACATAAACAAGTGTGACTCAAAGTCACATCTCAGTGTGATGCGTACGTATCTTACATGTTATATAAATTAAAAATAACGGTTAATGCCACAAAATTTATTTTACTATAACTTTAAAAAAAAACTAATTAAATTTTTTAATACAAATACGCTTCAATGCAAGAAAAATACTTATTTAATAATTACAATCTTTTTAAAATCAAATGTTATCTAAAGTCACACCGCAGTAGGATTAGGGTTAAATCTGCTTCTAACTATGTAAAAAGAATGGTTATTTGCAGAAATATAGAATTTGAAGATGCAAAACAATTTTGTGAGTACAAGATTTTGGTTTTCAACTCTATAAACTAATCAGGATTTTGGACAAAACCCTAATGTTATGACACAAAGCTAGACTACCAACCTTGCCATCGCCAGTGTCCTCACTTAGAGCCTCCCAATCGGTGGCTATATCTGGGGATACTCTAGGTGCCTCCGGCACAAATACCAAAAAAGCGCGTTCAATTTCATGAGGCTTGTGACGATAGTACGAAGGTGTCTTCATTTTCTGTAAATTAAAAGGGGGTGGGTTAAATTTATAATATCCTTGGCCGTTAGTCGTTTTCTTTGTGTCCAACATACATAATCTTGTGCCTCCTCATCACAACCGGCTTGTGTGAGCAACGTATAGCAGCGCATATTATTTTTACAGCTGGCTGCCCAGTGTAGCGGTGTCTTGCCCGTGATGTCAGTCTCATGTGAACCATCGGGCCAGACGCCTATTAAAAATTCCAAAATCATAGCATGTCCCAGACCCGCAGCCTTGTGTATAACATTCAAGCCGTTGGCATCTTTGCAGGTGATCAGCGCTGGTGGAACGGGTGGCTCCAAATTTGCCTGTAGTGTCTCCAAATTATTATCAATAACCGCTTGATGCACATCTTTGATGGAATTCTAGGTGTGTTAAAGTCAAAAGTAATCACATAATGTAACGAATTAGTTTGACACGGCAAAAGATTTAAGCTTCAAATGAAACTTTTATAGTCGACAAACCAAAACCGAGACATCTGTTATTCAAATAAAGAGCATTTTTATTGTCACAAAAATGAGAGGTTTTCGTCGTATGGTCAATTTACAAATGCTCAATATCGAAAAATATTTAAAAGACAATGTCAAAAATTTTTGCAGTTCAGCTGAAACCTAGCAATTTATATTATTAATAATATGAAGACGATGAATTCAGGATATAAACTTGTTTTTTGTTACAGCATCTGGTTTTAAGAAGTCATATTCAAGGGCATTTTTAAGCACTCATATATGAATTTCAATATTTATTCAACTGCTTTTTACTCTTAAATGTTGCATTTACTTCATTGTACATTCATGTGTCATATTAACTCTGTTTCCACACCCGATTCAAGTAACTTGAAGTTGCTTGAAAGCATTATTTTACATATTTTTGAAGCTCAAAAGAGAGGAATAACATGCAAAATATCACTCTCTATTCCATTGCAATTACTTGAAGCTAGTACGGAAACAGACCTATTGTCTTTATCATATTTGACAAAATAATGGGTATGGTAAGGTAAAGAAAATATTTTTTTATCTTTAGTTTTTGGCTTAAGTCATACTTACCATCACATATGGTACCGCGGACAGAAACCGCTTCACTTTTGCATTGGTGCTTGCTTGTTGACGCAAGCGGCTACCCTGCCCCGCCCACAAAATGCGTGTTAACTTGCCAATATCCTTTTCATGCATCCAAATGCGTATCGTCGACAGCTTGACGGAGAAATCTAGAAGAAATAAAAGGAAATGCAAATCAAAAAGTGCAAAAGGGAAAACCCGTTTCAAATCACCACACGAATTGGCGTAACTTTAACTTCAATTCATTTTCATTAGATTTCGTGTTTTTTGTTCTTTTTTTTATACCTGCTGAAATTCGCGTGTTTGTCAAGTTTTCAAAAGAAAATTAAAATAATGCCATTCAAAGTACAAGTGAAACTTTTTGCATTTACTAGCGTCAGCTTGCCGCTATTTGAGCAGCCATTTAAATTAAATGTGTGTCTATTAGAAAGAGGCTAAACAGGGTGCAATATTTCGTGGCTTTAATACGAAAAAACGAAATTGATTTGAAATTGCTAAGCTATCAGGTTTGAAGGTCATGACTTTAGGCAAGCTTGAAAAAGGAACATGTGCGTCTGTGTGTAATTACACTGCGTGTTTGTGTGTGTGTGTGTGCTGCTATTGTTTTCAGTGCACGACCTCCTTTTTATTCCTAACTTTATTTTATTCGATTTTAACTCAAGCTCTTTTCGATTGCAAACAAGGATATTAATATTAAAACTCAAGCGTGCTGCATCCTTGCTATTGACAAACTTATTTATTTGGTGCACCTGCGTCTTACTTGCTCTATAAATAAATTATTACTGCAGTGTTTTCACTCTCAATTTGTACGTCGTCCTTTCTATGCGCTTGAGTATTTGTGCCAAAGTCTGTTGCATGTCTGTCCATCAATTGTTTGTGTTTATTTATTTATTTAATGTGTTTCCACTCATATTCCAATCAGGCCAATTTTTATTTGATTTGTGCTCGAAGTGAGTTTGAAAAAGTTTTGGGGGAAGGCTTTTATGATTCATACAAACGTCGCACAGTCGTCAAATCGCTTATTTTCGCGCTCTAAAATCATTACAGTTTAGCTAATAAGAAATAATGGCTGAGATCCTAAATGCATTTATGCATTGCATCAGTGTGTTTTATTATAGATTGGTGTTAAGTTTAAATATTTAAACTGCGTAACTATGTTGATACTCTTAAAAAAAGTATAGTTGCACAGTTTTGGTTAATAAATTTCGGATCAATTCAAAATAAAACGCATTAATACATTGTATTAATGCATTTACCCAAAGGGCATTTTAGCGAGTGCTCCGCAAAAGAAGGCATGCTAGCACTGCTATTATTGGCGTCAATACACCTTCCATGCTCGCTGTATTGATGAGTGCTTCTTTAAGGCCTACATTTTGAAGGTTTGGAGTCTTTTCATATTATTTAATATGAAAAAATTTACGAAAAAAATTCCAAAACAATTTTTAAATACACAGAACAGTTTGTAAAAAAAATGTAGTATTAAAAAAAAACAAAAAAATTTTTTATCCGAGTTGGGTCTCGAACCCGGGCTCCCAAAAACTGGTTCAGGGAAATAACGCCCAAAATAAATAGTGAAATAAAGCCCAAAACATTTTGGGCATAAAAAATTAAATAACGCCCAAAATAAAATATGAAATAAAGCCCAAAAAATGCAATAACGCCCAAACTGAAAATTAAATAAGACCCAAAATATTTTGGGCTTACAAAAGTATAATGGTGCCCAAAATCAAAAATGAAATAAAGCCCAAAAAAATCAAATAACGCCGAAGCCGAAAATAAAATAAAACCCAAAATCTTTTTTGATTTTGGGTTTTGAACCCAAATTGAAAAAAATTTACTGGCTCCGCGAAATAACTCCTAATGAAAGAACTATTCACAGTAAATTAAAAAAGTTCTAACGTTGAACGATCAAATAACTCCTAATTCTTGGTGAAATAAGACCTAAAGAAAAAATGAAATAAAACCTGACATTTAGGAGTATGTACATTATAAAATAAAACCTAAACGGAAATGAAAAATTAAGTCCTCAGTTTCAGAATATTAAAAAAAACAATTATGGTTCTTCTGACCGCGACCATAAAGCGAGCAGGGAAAGCTCAAGACCTCTGGAAAAATGCTCACAAGACGAAAAATTATATAAGGACACAAATTTGGGATCTTTTTTTAATATGAAATTCCTATGGTTTTCCTTTGTACGGAATTTCAAACCAGATTTCGTATAAGGGCAAATCGTTATATCATAAATAAAAAAACCATTTGGTCTGTACACGGATATGCCCTTTTTTCATTTTACAGCACTTCTGGATATAATTCTCTTTTTAATAGGCGGCTTTGGGCCACTGCTTAGGAATTATAACCCTCAGTAAGTCCAACACCGGCTTCGCTACAGTACTTCTGAATGAAATTCGAAATCGATTTATCATTTTGATGACAAAAATAGTTCACATAAAAAGAGTTATATCTGAATAATAATGAAGTAACGCCCCAAATAGAAAAATGAAATAACGCCCAAAATAGAAAAATGAAATAAAGCCCAATTTCAGTGAAATAACGTCAAAACTTGAAAGGAAAATTTTTGGGCTTTATGTAGAGTATTTTGGGTCTTATTTCATTTTCAGTTTGGGCGTTATTTAATTTTTTTTTTGGCTTTATTTCATTTTTTACTTTGGGCGTTATTTCATTTTTTGCTCAAAATGTTTTGGGCTTTATTTCATTTTTTAATTTGAGCGTTATTTCATTGGGCGTTATTTCCCTGAACCCCCAAAACTAACACATTACATATTATATTTTATGAAAATATTTATATAGAAAAATTCCAAGTCTTTTCTTATATTTTTGTATGAAGAAAATTGATAAAAAATTAAAAAAAAATTTGAATACACAGAACAGGTTGTAAAAAAATGTAGATTTTTTTTTTTATTTTAGTCAATGAACATAAGCTCTTACAGACTATGGAATATTATATATGTTATAAAGATGAATATAAAATATGTAACAATTAAATTTAAATTCAATTCACTATAATTACTATAAGATACAATTTATTTGAGATTATTTTAATAATAACAATTTAGAGAATGTTTTAAGGATTCTTTAGAATCTGCAAAATCAATGTTGCAGTATAACATGCAATTATTAAACTCCAACATAGATCTAAACATTGGCGAGTTAAAGGCATAGTTTGATCTGCATGTTTCTAAATAAAATACGTCAAAGTGTCTTAATGTTCTCGACGGAACATTAAAATTTATTTATTTGAGCAAGTTAGGACAATCTACCGTTCCCCTTACAATATCAAAAACGAACATTAGAGATAAAATTATTCTTCTATTCTGAAGAGTTTTTAATTTAATAAAACTACAACGATCATTATATGATGGCATTTCAATTTGAGAATTAATGGCTCTAAAAACAAAATGAGCAAAAGATTTTTGTACTCGTTCGAGGCGTAAGGTGTGAGACGCATAGAACGGATTCCAGATAAATGAAGCATATTCCAACTTTGATCGAACTATTGATGTATAAAGACACTTCAGGGTATAAGGGTCTTTAAAACTTGATCCATTACGTCGAACTAACGCAAGTAGCGAGTATGCTTTCGGTATAATATAATTCAAGTAACCTATAAATGTGAATCTCGAATCAAATATAACCCCGAGATCTTTAGTTTCACTTACGAATTTCAACCAAGTATTACCTAAAAGGTACGATGTTTTTAAAGGAGACATTGACTTAGTGTAAGTAGAAAACACACATTTTTCATGATTAAGAAGCAGGCCATTGTTTGTACACCAATCAAAAATAGCATTTAAGTCAGATTGTAGTAACACAGCATCTGACAATGACCTAATTTTGAGAAAAATTTTTAGATCATCCGCATATAGAAGACATTGCGAATTCTTTACTTTTGATGTAATATCATTTATAAATATAATAAAAAGTAATGAACCCAGTATACTTCCTTGAGGAATACCAAAAGAAGCTACAAATGGTCTAGATAGTTCGTTTTCAATGCAAAAATCGTTAAACCTGTCACTCAAATATGACCCAAACCATCTTAGTAAGTTAGAATGGAAACCTATTTTCGCTAATTTTTTTATTAAAATATCATGAAAAACTTTGTCAAAGGCCTTTGAGAAATCAGTGTATATTGAGTCAACTTGATATCCTTTTTTAAAGGCAGAAATACAGTATTCCGTAAATAAAGTAAGGTTTGTTACCGTTGATCGACCAGGTACAAAACCATGTTGGAAAGGAGATATTAGGCATTTTACGGCAAAATAAACTTTCTCTTTAACTATTGCTTCGAACAGTTTTGATACAGAGGTAAGTTTTGAAATCGACCTATAATTTTCAATATTATTTTTATTCCCAGATTTATATATTGGAGATATAAATGATACTTTCCAATCCGGAATAAATGACCCTGTAGAAAGAGATTTGTTAAAAAAAAAACAAAACAAAATTTTTTTGTCCGAGTTGGGTCTTGAACCCGGGCTCCCGAAAGCTTACTTTCATTTGTATTGATACAGAATAAGCTAGTGATTCTTAACAACCACGATAGAGGAGTGGGTAAGATGTCGGACCGCCACATGAGAGAACCATGTTTCAAATCTGAAATTGTTAGTCATTTCTTATTTCAAGTTGATATTTATATTGCTTTTCCTTCTAACGTGACTTCTCGAAAAAGCGCTTCTGGCAGGTCTCTTTTGAGTAAGGAGAGCGGAAGGCCTGACAAATTTTCCCATTTCATACAAGCAATACAACGGTGTTTACAAGGAGTGTGCAAGGCCTTTTAAAACCTAACGCAGGCCTGCTAGAAGGCCTTCGGACTCCTGCAATTGCCCACTGGGTAGGAACTCAGCCAATGTCTTGAAATTTTAATGCAAGAAGTTAATAGTCAATTTAAAAATACAGACAATTGTCAAGTTATGTGGAATCCAACATGAACAAATCTTTCAGTGAACTATGTGTCTATTAAGCATGGAATGTATGCTGGTTGAAGTAATGCCCAGCGATGACTTAATCTCACAGTATGTCGCATGGCAATCAAGCATTACCAGTTCGCGCACAGCATCAATTACGGACCCGCTTGAATTCTACGTACCAAGTATATTCAGAAAGTTGTAAGAAATAATCGCACGAAATTGTTTACATACTAATTCTATTTATTTGCTAAAATACAATTTTAAAAGCACTGTAAACAACACAATAAGCGCACGTACACCAAAATGTTGTGAGCACGTATAAGCTAAAAAATATCAAAATTTTAAAAGAAAACTTCAGCTTGACGAGAATGGCATGATCGTTGCCAGATTGCCTAAATATATGAATCAGCCTACCACCTACCAAAGTAGCTAGTATATGCCAAAGGAGGGGAATCAACAAAATTTAAAATTATGTTTAAAATTAGATACATATTTCATTTAAGCGATTTTAAAGCTTGTGCGTTCCTGGCGAATAGAAAAATGAGAAAATTTATATGTGAAATTAACTGATATTACTTTAAAGCACTAAGTCAAGCCGCCTTGGGTTTATAGGTAACTTCTGGAGTACCTTATCGTTAGTAATCGGTATATCTTTGTGCATTGCAAGGGCAGTCAACCCGTTAAGCCGATAAAAAAATTAAAAAAAAATTATTTACTAAAATCCTTTTTAAAATATATTCAAATTCAAAACTATACCTGTCTTGTTGAATTTCTTAAATAGGTCTTTATTCGCCTATATTAAAAATAATTATTGGAAAACTTTATATGATTTAAATACAAATTCTAAATGTTTGATAGATTAAATCATACTTGATTTTAAATACAAATTCTAGTTGTTTGATAGTTTAAAATCGTTTATTGAGCTTAAGGTCAAAGTTAGAACAATTAATTGTTCTAACGAATTTTTCCAAAGAAACAACAACAACAACAAAGTTTTTTCAATATGAAAAGGAAAAAATCACTAGCTGATTTTATTGCACAATTTCTGCTCTGCTAAAAGCGTCATCAGAAATCTTTGTGATACCCGTGCAAGCGCGCATTAACGCACTGCACCACCGGGGCGATGAGATTTGAAGTGTGAATTTCTCAGTTTTTCTCAATTTCAAATTTTCACATTTGTTGTTGTACTTCTGTTTTACTTTAGTCTCTATGCTTATGTTATTATTTGTATTTGTTATTTGAATTTGTATTTAAAATCAAGTATGATTTAAACTATCAAACACTTAGAATTTGTATTTAAATCATATAAAGTCAACATAATAAATATAGAGGTCATTTAGAAAAAAAAACTTTAATCAAATGGTAGAGCTCGACCAAACGGAAACAGCTGAAAACAAAATCAGCAAAAATTCTAAAAACAACTTCAGTACACATGCTTTGTTAGTGCAGACTTCCAGCAGGCTGTTGGACTACATATAATAACTTAAGCATAGAGAGTAAAACAGAAATACAACAACAAATGTGAAAATTTGAAATTGAGAAAAACTGAGAAATTGATACTTCAAATCTCATCGCCCCGGTGGTGCAGTGCGTTAATGCGCGCTTGCACGGGTATCACAAAGATTTCTGATGACGCTTTTAGCAGAGCTGAAATTGTGCAATAAAATCAGCTAGTGATTTTTTCCTTTTCATATTGAAAAAACTTTGTTGTTGTTTCTTTGGAAAAATTCATTAGAACAATTAACTGTTCTAACTTTGACCTTAAGCTCAATAAACGATTTTAAGCTATCAGACAACTAGAATTTGTATTTAAAATCAAGTATGATTTAAACTATCAAACATTTAGAATTTGTATTTAAATCATATAAAGTCAACACAATAAATATAGAGGTCATTTAGAAAAAAAGACTTTAATTATTGGAAAATTTACAATACTTTGGCTTAGTTGTTTAACAAAATCTTATTCATAAGTTTCATATTTTTGTCTACTATTTTGACAACTGTCTGAACGCTTCTTTATAGACACAAAGTATCTTATTCTTCACTGTTTAAACAGAATTGTCTCGTGCAAGCCCCTCAAAATTATCGATATTGATGGCTGGAAGATATCTTTCATAACTCCGATTCATAAATCTGACTATAAAAACAAAATAGCTAATTATAGAGCAATTTCTAAGCTAACAACCATTTCAAAGCTTTTTTATTCTATAATAAAAGAAAAATTTTTCCTTGCAGTAAAGAGTATTATATCTCCATCCCAGCATGGCTTTGTTCCTGGTGGCTCTGCTATGACCCCTTTTATATTGGTCAAGACTTGAAGTCAAGTTTCAGAGTTTGTAGGCAATTCGCCGCACATCGGAAGCGACGGAAGGGAAAAAGAAACTTGAAGCTGTACCGGCAATTTTTCGTGTTTTTTCGTGTTCCTTTTGCTATTTTCGCGTTGTTGACAGTGCTTTTTATTTTATTTTTCGCATATTAATGTGAGTTTGTTAGACTTTGGTTGCATTAAAATTTTTTTGCATTCAATATAATTTAATTTTGCATTAAATTTTTAATCAAAAACGTTTTGTAAACTTCCATCGTGGTAAAAAAATAAAATTCACTTTGCAAATTTCTATAAACTATAATTCATTTGCTTGCTACCTACCTCGTTTTATTTTTAGAAAACAAGGAAAGAAGACAAGAACTTGAATTCAAGTCTTGACGAATGTGAAAGCTTTCGTCAAGTTCAAAAGAGAACGTCAAAAAAACTTGACTTCAAGTCTTGATCAATGTAAAAGGGGTCTATGTCTAATTTGGTATTGTAGCAAGGGACTTGGTAAGACAGCGAAAACGTCAGTACCAGTTTACTCGCGCAATAGTATTTTTTTAATAAGGATCGTACGATTATTTCGTATGCCTTTCGCTAAAGAAAAAATATCTTTCCTGTTCAATATTTTCTATCGTAATGAAAAATTTATTTTATAATGTTGAAATATCTTAAATAATTTTCATTGAAATACAAATTATATTTTTAAAGTATTTTATAGTAATGTAAAGTAAAGTATTTAAATATGTAAATAATATGACAAAGAATAAAACTATATAATGACAATAATTGCAATCGTTACAGTATTGTTTTCGGAATACTATATCTCGGCTTTTAGTAAAGGATGCCAGGTTGATGTCATTTACACGGATTTTTCGAAAGCGTTTAACAAAGTTTCTGAAGTTCTTTTAATTAAGAAGCTTGAAAAATTAGGTTTTCACTCTTATTTTTTAAGTTGGAATAAATCTTATCTGTCAAATAGACAGTGTTTAGTTGCCTTTGATAATGTTAAATCCTATATGTATTTAGCATCGTCAGGTGTTCGCAAGGAAGTATCTTGGGGCTGTTACTTTTTGTTTTATTTATCAATGACGTTTCCTCAGTTTTATCTCATTGTGAACACTTACTCTACGCTGATCTTAAGATTTTTCTTAAAATTTATGATGTCAATGACACAGTGCTTTTGCAGAATGAAGTTAATAATTTATATTTTTGGTGCTGTAAGAATGGCGTTTGCCTAAATTTGAACAAATGTGTTTTCATGACTTTCTCCAAATCTGAGATAAAGTCGGTTTATCAAATTTAAAATTTTTCTTTGGCTTCTGTTGATCAATTTAAGGACTTGGGTGTAGTATTTGACCATAAATGAACTTTCAATACGCTTCTAGATTATATTATTCCAAAAGCTTATGCCATGCTAGCGTTCATTCGTAGACACAGTACATGTTTTTTGGATCCCTATAATTTAAAAATTTTGTTTAATTCCTTTGTTCATTCTAGACTGGAATATGCAGCAGTTATATGGAACCCATTTTTTGAGTCACATAAGTTGAGGCTTGAACGTGTTCAGAAATCGTTTACGAGGTTTGGGTTGCGATCTTTTAGTGTAGAGGGTGTACCTCTTATAATACTAGTCTTTATACCTCTTATAATACTATGTCTTTTTTAATTGGCTTAAAAACTTTGAAGAGTAGAAGATATATTTTATCGCTGCTTTTTGTTTTTTAATATTATTTAATGATATTAATAATAGTTTAATTTAGAGGCTATGATCCTTTTTATTTAGACATTTTTCGCATTATGCAGTTAATGCACCTCAGTTGATCTCGTCTTTTAGCCAGTGACAGTCTTATGTTGTTTTTTATTTTAATTTGTGTATATCAGTTATTAATCTCAGTGTGTGCTGTATTTTTATTTAATTTTGTGATTGAAAACTATTTTTCCTGCTAATAAGGTGACGTTAATGTTTTCATGGTGTAGTAAACTTTATTAATGTTTTCTTGTAGTACATATATCGTTTTGATTATCGTTAATAGTGGTTCATAGTTTGATAGCTAAGCTGCTGCTTATATACTTGTTTCTTTCTTTTTTTTTTGCGTTCTTCTTTGTGCGTTATTTGTTTATTTGCATAAACTAAGCACAGAGAACTGTTGCAGTAATTTTTAAACTGTAACATATTTATTAACCCATTAGCACTTAGTGGACATTATTTTTGCTCACATAAAACTTTTAACTTTGTTTTTTTCGCTATGGAATATTTTTCCGTAGAAAATTTTGCTGCTTGTCCTTTAGACGAGCTTTGCAAAAGTCAAAACATTCTGAACCGTATGTTCAGTTGTTCTGGCCCATGTGGGCGTTTGTTCCATACTTCATGTGCTGGGATCTCTAAGTTGTGTCTTGATGATTTAATCTCACCACGATCAGGTCTTCGCTTATATTGTGCTTCGTGTAGGGTTCTTTCACCAGATGAGTTTTTCTCAAAAATTAAGCTTTTCGGTGATAGTCTAAACGCTTTAAATAACAATAAGAAATTGTTACATTTTTTAATGAAGTAAGCACCTCACCCAGCACTAGCATTTATGATGAAAAGTCTTCATCGGTAAATATTTCGACCGCATTGTCTCAGACTCTTCCAGCCTCTTCTTCTGAGACTCAAATAATTTCATCTATAAAAGACCTAAATATTTCGAGGAAAAAGAGAAACACTTCTAAAAAAAAAATAATAAGCGGCGCATGACGCTTCCAGCCACTTTAGAAACGAAGCAGATCTCGGCTAAACCAGTGTTTACGCCAGTGAGAATGGATAATATAGTTATCACTCCATCTCCTCCATCTCTTTCTCCCCCGGCTAGTGACATAACTAATGAGCGCAATAGTTCATTAAATTTAAGAGCGTTGTCGAGAAAAAAAAGTTTTCATTTCACGCCTTCAGCCCGACACAAAACATTGTCAAACATAACCGTTTAGTAAGTCAGACTGCTTTCTGCTCATGCAAAAAAATTGGCAATAAACCGTCCCACGCATCATTTATTCTCACAGTGGCTGCTGAAGAGTTTGCAACTGTTCTGAGCTCTAATCTGTGGGCTGATAACATCTTTGTTTCTGAGTTTAAGCCTAAACACAGGTCTAAAAGGGCGAATAATACCGCCAGTCAGACCCAAAAAAACTAAATAGGCTTTCCCTTTACTATCAAAATATAAGGGGACTGCGTTCAAAGACGCGCGACATTTTTTTGTCAACTCAGAATTTATCTGAAGATATTATCGCGTTAACTGAAACTTGGTTGAACGGAGGAATTACTGACTTAGAACTGTTTGACAATAGTTTTCAAGTATATAGGAAGGACAGACACGCTGACAATAATTCTGCAGTTAGTAGTGGTGTCCTATTAGCTGTAAGGAACTCCTGTGTTAGTTCCTTTATTGATATTCCCTGCTCTGCTAATATCGAACTTATATGCGTTAAGGTTGTACATTCCAATTCTAATGTATATGTTATTAATGCATACGTTCCTCCCAAGAGCAGTGTAGAGGTCTATGCAAGCCTTGCGGATTGCATAGAATTTATATTAAATTTACTTGACGTTTATGACGACATTTTATTGTTGGGCGATTTTAATTTGCCTGACTTAAAATGGCATTCTTCTGACAATGAAACACATTTTTTTGCATCTAATTCGAAGACACGCCAAGAGCATATATTTGTTGACAATATATGTTCTGACTTACAACAAGTTAGTTGTATTTATAATAGTCTGGAAAGGCTGCTTGACCTAGTCTTAACTACAGACAGTAACAATGTCATTGTTCAGAAGGCACTTCATGCTTTGACTACTATTGATAATTACCATCCACCTTTGAGTATTTGGTATAAATCCGATAGGGAGAATATGGTAAATTCAAGCTCTGTTGACACAGTTTATGAATTCAATTTCAAAAAAGCTGACTTTTTGAAGTTGAATCATTTACTATAATTATAGAATACATAAATAATAATAGCCATGTTTTCTCAGTCTATACCATATAGTCTCAAATTTGCGAAAAACTCTGCGTACCCATGGTACACAAAGGATTTAAAGACTCTTCGCAACAATAACTCAAATGACCTAGAAATACAAACGTTTGTTTCTGGAATTTGAGAATCGCTCAGCTGCATTATATAATGAGTATTTGGATAATATAAAGCTGAGTATTTTGTCTGATCCAATAAAATTTTGGGGATTTATTAATGTTAAGAAGAAGACTGATGGATTTCCTTCTTCTTTCAAATTTCAGGATGGATTTACTAACGATTCCACCATTATTTGTGGCCTATTTGCCAATCTTTTTAAAGAATCATTTTGTTCAGATTCTTTTAATCCTGATTTAGCGTATTTTGATTATATGAACAGTGCACCCAAGGTTTCTTTGGAAAATATATATTTTACCTCAGAGGCTATTTTCAAGTACATTTTATCAATCGATGAAGATTTTAGTGCTGGACCAGATGGAATTCCTGTCGCAGTATTAAAACAATGCGGCTCCATTTTGTGTCAACCACTCTCGTTACTTTTTAATAAGTCAATTAATGAAAGTAATTTTCCTCTTTTTTGGAAAAAATCTTATATCAGTTCTATTTACAAAAAAGGTTGCAGGAATGACATCACTAATTATAGGCCTATCGCTAAATTGTCTTTGATTCCTAAACTTTTTGAGCGAATAATGTACGATCAAGTGAAAATTCACTGTGGGCAAGTCATGACAACTCGTCAGCATGGTTTTGTTACTGGCAGGTCCACTGTGTCTAATCTCCTTGATTTCACTACATTCTGCTTAAAATCTATTGATTCTGGTAGCCAAGTCGATTGTATTTACACTGACTTAAGCAAAGCATTTGATAAATTACCACATAATCTAATTTTATTTAAACTTAAATTAATGGGATTTCCACAATATTTTGTAAACTGGATCAAATCGTATTTGATGGAGCGATCTTATCAAATACGGTTCCGAGGCGTGTTGTCTTCTGAATTTGTTGCAGAATCGGGTGTTCCTCAAGGAAGCCACCTGGGCCCACTTCTGTTTATTTTGGCAATTAATGATGTTACCCACGTCATTAAACACTCTCATTTGCTTATTTATGCAGATGATATGAAAATATACAGAACAATTGATTCTAATGACAATTCAGACCTGCTCCAGTCAGACTTGAACTCCTTTGAGGTTTGGTGTTCTAAAAATAACATGTTTTTAAATCCAGATAAATGTCAAACTATGACCTTTTCGCGTAAAAGGAACAATCTTGTTTTTTATTACAAAATTAAAGATACTGCTTTAAGTCGTGTAACTACCGTCAAAGACCTTGATATATGCATGGATTCTAAGTTATCGTTTAACATGTATATTGATAGAATTTGTAAAAAAGCGTCTTCTATGCTTGGTCTTATAAAACGATGGGCCAAAGAGTTTGATACCTTAATAACAACTACAACTCTGTATTATTCAATCGTGCGTCCTCACCTGGAGTATGCAAGTCAAGTATGATCCCCACATTACAATGTGCATGTTGATCGTGTCGAAAGAATTCAAAAACGTTTTGTTCGGTTTGCTCTGAGAGGCTCGAGTGGAACTGACACATTTAATCTTCCTCCATATGAGGATCGTTTAAAATTATTAAACATGCAATCTTTAAGTGAGAGAAGGAAATCTACTGATATCGTATACTTACACCAACTTATAACTGGTGTATTCGATTCTCCAGAACTTATTTCTCTTATAAATTTTAACACTAACCGTAGAAGCAGTAGAAACTCTAACGACTTGATTTATTTACCATTTAGTAGAACAAATTATATGTTGACTGCTCCATTAAATCGCATGAGTACCTTTGTTAACAACTGTAGCGTGTTTGATGTTAACTTGTCGAAAGGACAACTCAAAAGTTGATTGAAAACTAATGAAGGATAAGATCTATGTAAACGCATGGTTAGTTGTTATGTCTTGTGCTGTCCCTGAGCCCAACCCATATTATGGTGGGTAAATTTTTCTTTACCTTTTGGTTTTTTTTTTTAACCACTTTTATTCGATATCTTTGAGATATTTCAATGATATTTGGGTTGGTTCTTAAAATGATTTATTGCGGAGAAAGTGTGAAAAAGCTGTAGTAGCTGAACTCTATTGTTATTGCATGTTTATTAATCGAACTTTGCAAATGGTTAACTCTTTAAATTCTAATAACAATTTAGTTTTTCGGTGTTTAAAAATTAAATGAGATATGTTTTAAGCTCTTTTTATAAATTTTTACAGTACAGTGTATTATATTTTTTGTATTTAATAAGTCTGTAAGTTATATTACGGCATAGACTAAACTAAACTAAATAAATAAAAAATAAATTGAGCCAATATTTTGTAAACCCATGAAGAAGAAAAGTAGATAAAATAGGTAGTTGAACACGTGCCGTTCTTGAATTCGATATGTAACGTATAATTTCTTATGTTTCTTGGTTATATGAGTAATAACAATTATTAATTTGGTATTCATTATTTACTTTTTATTCATTATACATTTGTTATTCATTATTCATTTTTAATTCATTATTCCTTATTCATTTTTTATTCATTTTAGTCCTAAGCCATATATAAAAAATGTACAACAAATGAATAATGAATGACAAATGAGTAATGAATAACAAATTAATAATGAATAAAAATTAGCAATGAATAAAAAATTAATAATGAATAAAAATTACAATTAAAAATGAATTAAAAAAAATAAAAAATTTATTATGAATAAAGAAAGAATAATTGAAAATTCTGAAATTCTTTGTAAATTGCATTCTTTGTGAATATCATTCAAAAGAAAAAAAATTTTACCATTATTCTAAAAATCGAAAATAAATAATTGAAATTAATAATTAATAATTTTTTTAAAAATGAATATGAATCCAAATTTTTATTGACAAATTAATTTTGCATTCATTGAATGCATTCTTATGTCGTTATTCAGTTGTACTTAAAATTATGTCGATTTTAGAGCTCTGATGCGACTGTAGAATTTT
The DNA here is from genome assembly GCA_963920525.1 of Dichetophora obliterata. Classification (NCBI taxonomy): domain Eukaryota; kingdom Metazoa; phylum Arthropoda; class Insecta; order Diptera; family Sciomyzidae; genus Dichetophora; species Dichetophora obliterata. The sequence goes on from OY986437.1 coordinate 15,791,052, forward strand.
GCATTCATTAAATGCATTCTTATGTCGTTATTCAGTTGTACTTAAAATTATGTCAATTTTAGAGTTCTGATGCGACTATAGACACATAAAAATGCGAGGTACAAAAATCACGTCCAAGATCTACTCTTTTTTACGCATGTTTGGGTATTTGCGTTTGCATGCAAAACAACAACACAGCAAAATACGATTACGTAAGTTGGCGTAAAAAGAACATACCTGCTTATACAAACTGTGAATATCCTTATTGTGTACATATAATTAATAATATTCGTAAATTTCTCGTACGAATTACATCGTTATTTCTTCCATTACATTCGTAGTATTTACTAATGCTTTCGTATTATTTACGAATGAAAACTAATATTTGTAGAAAAAATTCGCTCCAAAGTTGACCGTACGAATTATTCGCAGAATGTACGAATTATTGCTTAAGCTTAAACAATTCAAAACTGAAATCGTTCAGCCTGGTTTGTCGAACATTTAGGCTGTAGCCTACTGGTAGAGTTCATGGCCCGTAAGCTAAAGAGCCGAGGTTCAAGCCCCAGTTCAGACAAAATGTTTGTTTTTTTTGCCAGGTTTGTCGAACAAATCCAGAATATAAGGAAAAAAAGCTCAATTTTTGGTCGTAGAATTTAGTGGCATACTTTGTTTTTTTCAATCCGATATTCAGATACTTGATATTTGACCTTTAAATTCAAAAAGCTTAAAAAATTAATAACATATTTTTTATTTTTTTTTTTAAATAAGTTCGAGTAAGCCCTGTTGAATTTGTGATTTTTCAAAAGTTAAGCAATTTCGCTTTTTCCTCACTTTTGACCAAATTTGAATGTTGGACTTAAAAACTTGAAATAAATCTGAAAATTTTTTACTCAAATTATTGTTTTTATTTAATAAGAATATTTTATTTTGAAAGTGTAAGCGAAATCGGAAATGGTCAACAATTTTAGTCTCGAAAAATAAAAAAAAATGTAAAATCTTCGACTGAATTTAAATTTTCTGCCGTATTTTAAATTATTTGATGTCTTGAATGTTGTAATATTTTGATGATGCCACTTTTATTGGTAGCGGGTTTTATCCAAATATTTCTCATTTGAAACTCACAGTCCTTTTTATATATTAAAGCTTTTGATGATCAAGTTCGAACATTAATTTTTTTAGAATTTTTAGGGGTTATGATTACGTCATTTTGCATTTTAGTTTTTTTTTAATTTCAAACATCGAGTGAATAATTAAGATTTAAACTAATTGGAATAATTAGTCATTAGAATAAGTTTTGCGAAATTGAAAAATATTTTACCGTTTTGGTACACTCTTTTTGTATGGGAGGTAGACGTGATTTTTATTCGACTTTTAGAAATTTCGTTCGTGCAAATTTGAAGTCACTAGATTAATTTTTGTGAGATTCAAAGAGATTTTACCGTTTTGGCAACCTAACTTTGTATGGGAGGTAGCCATGGTTTTCATTTGATTTTTCGAAATTTGATACTTAAAGTGCATATTAATTGTTTAAGCTTATGTGCAAAATTTGAAGTCACTAGATTAATTTTTGTGAGATTTAAAGATATTTCACTGTTTTGGTAAACTCACATTGTATGGGAGCTAGACGTGATTTTTATTCGACTTTTACAAATTTCATACTCAAAGTTCATCTTAAAGGTTAAAGCTTATGTGCAAAATTTGAAGTCAGATAAATTTTTGATTAAGTCACATTGTATGGGAGGTGGACGTGGTGCTCATCCGATTTTCATAAGTTTGGGAACTGACCCCCATTTTTTATAAGAAATTTTTTGTATAAAAATGCAGTCTTGTGTATAAATGTATTATAAACATTTTGGAGCATAAATCGTCCTTGTAGGATGTATGGTTTGGGAGTTATGGCGAAAAATTCATTTTGTTATATTAGAAATGAACAAGAAATGTAATTTTTAAAAGTCTTCCAAGGATGCAGCCTTGTGGGCAGTAGCTTAACGAACATTTTGGTTCATAAATTGTCTTTTTGTGATGTATGGCTAAAAAACCAAAAAAAACTAGAAAATCACCAAAAATCACCAAAAATGACGTAGAAAACTAAGATTCTTGAAAAAAAATTTTTTTCTAAAAATGCAGTCTTGTGTATAAATGTATTAGAAACATATTGGAGCATAAATCGTTCTTGTAGGATGTATGGTTTGGGATATATGGCGAAAAATCCAGATGTTTTTGCAATACTTGTACTCCAAAAAGTGTTCCACAACTCCTTAACTACAAGAGATAGAGCAAAATGCATTTCGATAAAAAAGTAACCCACCTTAAGGACAATACCATGGTGGTCATTTTAGTGCATGAATCGTCTTTTTGTGATATGTAGTTTGGATTTTAGGGGGAGTTCATGGCAAAAAATAAGAAAAGAAAAAGTTCTTAAAAAAGGACATTAGATATGAACAAGAAATTTAATTTTTAAAATTTTTTCAAGGATGCAGTTTTGTGAACAGTAGCTTAACGAACATTTTGGTGCATAAATTGTCCTTTTATGATGTATGGTTAGGGAGTTATGGCTAAAAAACCAAAAAAAAAATAGAAAATTACCAAAAATGACGTAGAAAACTAAGATTCTTGAAAAAAACTTTTTTCTAAAAATGCAGTCCTGTGTATAAATGTATTAGAAAAATTTTGGAGCATAAATCGTCCTTGTAGGATGTATGGTTTGGGAGTTATGGCGAAAAATATCGAATTTCGTTACGATAGCTATCAAATTACGGCTGTTATCGTGATCACAGATAGACAGACGGACAGACGGACATGGCTAAATCGACTCATTAGGTAATGCTGACCAAGAATATATGCACTTTTCTATACCGGCCACGCCTCCTTATCGGCGTTACAAACGGAGTGACAAAATTAATATACCTCTATTACGTTTTTTAATCTTGGGAGTATAAAAATCTTCTAAAGTATATTTTCTGTTTGTTCTTAAATGCATCTTCTTTTCGCTAGGTGGCATAAAAAAGTAGTTATTTTCAGCCGGTGTCAAGATGTATTGACCCCAATTTATCTTAAACAAAAAAATCAAAGTGCATATTAATAAGGTTACTTGTTGCTGTAACCTTAACTACTTTTACAAAGTAGGGGGTAGGGGGATCAAAAGGTTTGAAAATGACAGCGCTTTTTAAAAAGTCAAGCATAATTTTTTACTACTGGGTCAAACTTAACAATTCTAGTACAGGTTGTAGCTACAAGTACCCATATTAAAATGCACTTTGATGTTTTTGTTTCGGATAAATTGGAAACAAAATATCTTGAAACCGGCTGAAAAGGACTACTTTTTCTTTTGCCGCTTAGCGAGACGAAGATGCATTGCAAAATGTAGAAAATAATAAAACAAAAAGGTCCTTAAAAATAGTTAAAGTAGAAATATCCAATAAAAATTGCTGCTTCTTTATTTTTGTTATATATAAATAGCACTTTTAGTTTACAATTATAGGCTGTCCCACAGTTTTATGCTGATGATAGAATATGTTCATTAGGGCGGGTCGATTTATTTTTCGACGATTTCCCAATGATTTCCGTTTTCTATGGGTTATTCCATGAAAATTTGCCAAAGGAACCATACCTCTATCGTTAAAATCGAGTCCCCTACTTTTTGTTGGTAGATTTTTCCCAAATTGACGTTCGTATGAAATATTACCTACACGTTCACATCCATAACTCAAAAACTATCGATCGGGTTTAATCGCCTCGGGCATTTTTGTCCAAATTTTGGAGCATTTTTCCATTTTTTTCATGATTTTGTCCAAGAATATTACTTTCATGGCCATTTTTTTGGCTCAATTTTTTTGACTTACGAAGCTAACGAACCTTACGTTACGACTGGACTGAGTTGCGCTTTACATTATTGGCATATTTTTTCACAGGGTGCACACCCTGTGTTATGTTTGTTTATTTCTTTTTGTTTTTAGTTTCTTTATAGACTTCTTTATTTTTGTTTGTTTATAATATTCCAGTGTATGCTAGTTTTGTTTGAGCGTCATTTCAGTGAAGTGTTCCTTGAAATAACTAACAAATAATCAAACTATTTTGAAATTTAGAAAAGATTTAAAGGTAAGTGTAAAAACATTGCTAACTATTATAGTTAATAGTTATATTATTATTCTATGAAAAACATACAGGGTTGCCCATATTCAGGCAACAGGGAACAGGGAAGCGCCTATTTTATTTTTAAATAAATCAAAGAAACCACAATTTTTTGTCTGTTCGTCATGAATATCATTTAATTGGGTTCAAGTAGATTTGCTTACATTATTTCTTGAATATGATATCTCGTAAATGGTCGCCATTGGCCTCTACGACATATTGTGCCCGTTTTGCAGCATTTTCCATGGTTTTCTTCAACATTTCGATGGGAATGGCGGTTATTTCTTGACGGATGTTGGTTTTCAGCTCTTCTAGGGTCTTTGGCTTGTTGACGTAAACCTTTGATTTTAAATAACCCCACAAAAAGAAGTCTGGAGGCGTTAAATCTGGTGATCTTGGCGGCCAATCGAAATCACCATTTTTTGACATCAAACGGCCAGGGAACAATTGCTTCAAAAAATCGATTGTAGTGCGGCTTGTGTGTGGTGGCGCACCGTCTTGTTGAAACCAGTAGTGCCTGATACGCTTTCGACGAACGATTGGCATGAAAAAATTGTTTATAATATCGCGATAACGCTCCTGATTGACAGTAACTCTGTGGCCGTTATCATCTTCGAAAAAGAACGGCCCAATCAGCATTTTAGCACAAACGCCGCACCAAACAGTGACTTTTGCATCGTGAAGAGGTACCTCTTGAATCTCTTGTGGCTTTTCAGTGGCATAAATACGGCAATTTTGTTTGTTTACCGTTTTCTTGGAAGGCGCACTTTTCACTTTATTTATTTTTTTGAAAGCACGTTGAGTTTTCACTATTGACTTGTTTTGTTGAATGTAAATTTCAACAATTTTAGAGCGTTCGCGTGGCGTGTACTGTTCCATTGTAAACATTTGCTTGGAATGACGCTTCAAACGCGGTATGTCATTAGTCGATTTGGCATCACTGCGGAAAGTTACAGTGTTGCCAGATGAGCGCTTCGAATAAGGGCTACCCTGTATTTAATTCTTTTAGTGACGGCTTAAAAAATGGATTCAGAGCCTGGTTCATCGCAAAATCCAACAGATACCCAACGCAGTAGTTTGCAACATTTGGTCTCTCATGATGTTTTTTTCTTTTGGCGTGGCCTGTGAATTACCTGATATTAATCTGTCAACTAAACGAGATATATTGAAGTACTATTTTTTCTTGGCCGAACGTTCAAAAGCCCAAAGCAAAATGTTTTCCTATAAAATATTTACTCCCCAAGTAGCAGACAGATTGTTAGAAATTTGGAATCAACTTAATATTGAACTTATACTCAAAGGTAGCATCATTAGAAAATTGAATAATCTTCTTGACGCATATAGTAATGCAGATAAACAACGAGTAAAACGCTCAACAGAATTCAAAAAATTCGTAGAATCAACAAACCAATTATTCAACATTGGAAAATGTAAATGCAACTTGAAAGAAAACGACTGCTCATGTGGATCTATCCCAGGAAACTTAAAAGATTTCATGCGCGATCAATATAATGACAGAAAACAAACGATACCGGAACACGATAGTGGAAGTGAAGAGACGATACCAACGACTATACCAACAATCCCAGTGAGCAACGATCCTACATACGAACCACATTATGACGAAATGGAAGTTGATGTGAGAGGAGGTTCAGATTTAGTTCTACCACCACAAACATACACTCCCAGATGCAATACTAAAAACTATACAATGATGTGTGACAGATTTGGTGTGCATGACAGAATGGGATCAGCATTGGCAACAGCTCTGATGGAAGACCTGGGCGTAAAAGATGCTCATGACAATCTTGTCATCATGGATAAAAGTAAACTTCGTAGAGAAAGAGAAAAATGGAGACAAGACGCACTTCGTAAGCGGTATGATGGCTCGAATTTGATATCATTTTCATTCGACGGCAGGAAAAATGATGCTCTAACTGTAGAAAAAATTGATGAGAAGTTGCATCCAAGGATGGTTAAAGAACCTCATCTAGTTGTTTTGAGGGAACCAAAATCTCAATTGATAGGCTACACAAAACTTGGAGTTGTAAATACAGTAATTCAAGATAATCCATATTTTGCACACTCAGAAAATATCTTGCTATCTATGTTGTTTGATGATAGAATGGAAAAACGAAACATTGCTAAGAAGATTTTACATTACCGAAGAGATATTGTCGACCCAACGGAATTAGAGTTTATAAAAAATCTCTTATAAACTTTAATTGTACGGAATATACAAATATGATTGATTTAAATGACGATACCATTTTATTCGAACCACCGTTTACGCAAAGTTATTCGTATGAACATTTGGAGGGATATTTAAATTACGAAGTGCCACCGTTCGATGATCCACAAATTCCTTTACACATTCAAGGAACGGAAAGACATGTCCAATTGCTGGCTGCCACTGCTAAACGAGTTGCAGGAAAGAATGTAGAAGGCGCTATGGCGACGACATTAGAGAGCCGTACGAAAACACCAAGACTTGAAAGCAAACAAGACTTTCAGAAAAAATAATGTTTTTTTTTCACATTTCTCTTTTACTACACTCAAATTGAATATTTTTTTTTTTTTTTTTTTTTTTTAATAGGTTGATAGATACTTTATTATCTCTTAATTTGAATTTTTTGTAGAAAAAAAAATAAAAAGGGGAAAAAAATCAAAAAGTTGGTTTTATGTGTTATTTTGTTTTAGCAATATCACATGAATTAATCAACCGAATTCGAAAAATTTGGGCTTAAACTCTTCGTTTTGAATTGTAAATTGAATTAAATAATGGATTGAGCCAAAAAAATGGCCATGAAAGTAATATTCTTGGACAAAATCATGAAAAAATGGAAAAATGGTAAAAATTTGGACAAAAATGCCCGTAACTTTTGAACTTTTTACCAACAAAAAGTAGGGGACTCGATTTTAACGATAGAGGTATGGTTCCTTCGGCAAATTTTCATGGAATAACCCATAGAGTACGGAAATCATAGGGAAATTGGTGAATTTTTTCACTCCCTACAAATCGACCCGCCCTAATGTTCATGGTTAGAAATCTTGGAATAAATTTTAATACTTTTTGGCTTACATACATATATGACCACACCAAAATTATGTTAAAATTAAATACTAAACAAATATTAAAAATTATTTTTAATAAAAATATGCACTGAAATTTAATGCTCAGTTCGTATTAATTTTAAATACTGTTTTTGTATTAAAAATTAATTATAATATTAACCAAAGTATCAATATAATTCCAAAAGGCATAAAATTTCGTTATAATATTTGCATTGTATTAGAATTTAATACAAAATTGGATTGATATATAGTACAGCATGTCTTAAAAATTAAATACAATATTTACTATAGCATCAAATTGATTCCAAGGGTACAAAAAATAGTTGTAATATTTGAACTGTATTAAAATTAAAAACAAAATAAATTGACAATTGTTGTAATTAATTGAGAAGTAATAAATTTTATACTTTTTGTATTGAAAATCTTTGTAATACTTAAAATTTATTCCAAGATTTCTAACCGTGTGTATATTCTACGGACTAGAAGAGCTTCTATCTAATATTCAATCAGACTTAAATACAATTTCAAAATGGTAATTTACTTATTTAACTTGATAGCAGGGATGTTTTTTATTTATTTAAAATTTGAAAAAAAATTATAAATGCGCAGTGCAAGCAAAAAGTTATTATTCGAAAAAAATAGCTTAATTTCATAGGCATAGGGGGATATATCCCCTTGACATCCTCCGTAGCTACGCCACTGCAGACCACGTATACAAATATTTTTAATACGCTTCGTTTGGCGTAATGTTTTTTTTGCGATTTTTATGTAAAAAGATATAACATGAGTAAATCAACCTTTTACGACTTTTTTTCAAAATAGCACTTGGCAAAATAGTTAAAGAATTTAATAGATAATGTGCTAATTCTCTTTTGACAAAACAACCTTTCTCTCCATTTAACGCTAAATTATAAACTCCAAAAATGCATTTGACAAAGAAAATTCTTTCGGAAAAAGTGGTTTTCTCAAAAGACCACAGATATGTTCTGCGAAAGAAGTTAAATTTTGAAAGGTTTTCAGAAATCTGGTACTGCAAAGATTGGAAAATCAAGTCCTTGGATCCATGCGGTTTCTTAAATGTGTAAAGATAAAATAAGGCTCTTGTTCGATTGGATACAAGAGATTGCATTTTAGATATATATTTCCACAATTTTTGTAATATTTTAATCCCAGGCTCACTAGTTTTGCCATTCCTACCACGTTAATAAGGTTTCCATTCCAAGTTTTACGAAAATTTTTTTGTTTTTTTTTTTTTTTTGCCAATTCAATGAGGAGTTTTATGTTTATTAAATTGGCTTAAGAAAATAACTCACTTGGTTAAAATAAGCCACTAGAAAGAGTCAATTACACTTTAAAATTGTTTCTTATTATCAGCATGCTGAATTGCTTTGAGTAAAATATTTTCAGTATTACCAAAACAACTTTAAATCAATGGCAATAAATAATCATTCTATGTCAATGTAAACGACTACAATTAATTTTGATTGCATACTTTTTGGTAGGTAATTTAGTTTAACCTAATTTTTTCGTCATTGATTTGTATATTTTTTTTTTTTTTTTTTTTTGGGACAATGTCAATTCTCCATTTTCATTGGGACAATGTTAATAATTTTTTTAACTACAATCCAGCTAAAGATTGGATGCAAGCTTAGTGGATATTTTTCGTGTAGTGCCTATATTTCAAATCGACTTTTGGACAACTCCTTCATTTTCAGCATTTTTTTTTTTTAATTTTCTGTTCAAAAATAAAAACATCAAACATATCTGAATCAAACATAGAATTTTGACAAAACAACTTAAGTCTATATGAGTTTCATATCAACTAAAGGGGTTTTGTCTATGAATTTCAGATCTATTTAAGTTGTTTTGTCAAAACTCCACAGATATATAAAAAAAACAATTACAACTTACCGTCCACATCGCGACGCTTCCGCAAATTCTGATTTGAAACTCCACCGTTCATTGATAAAACTGAAATGAATCACAAGAATGGAAAAATGCAAAATTATTCAAAAATTTTAACAAGAAGCTACAATTTCTTGTTTTGAAAACAAAAAGCAACTAAAACCGAACATTAATAAACAACAACAGTCACCAAAATCGATATTAACGGTTACAAAACACAAGCAGCAAGTTGTCAAAAACGTCCAACTGAGCTGACCAATGGCCAACAACTAAATAACGTCTGCCACGGTTCTAAATAAAATGTCGAAATTCAGGCACAAGTGCGTACCAAATCATACTCATTCATTAAAATTCCTCGAAAAACAAAACATTAAACAAGTTTCACGGAAAATTCAAGCAATACCTAGAAGCGTTAACAATCCAAATGTGCCAATTTTAATTCAAGGTGACATATTGGAGGTATTGGAAAATGAAGAAAATAGCCAATGTGGCAGCTCCTGTCATTTTTTTATAGTGTTAATTTAATCGTATTTTGCTTGTTTTATTTTCTATGCTCTTACTCTGCGCTACTTACAGAAAAAAAGGACATCCAGGACATGCGTAAATTAGCTAAACTCTCTTGCTGACTCACAATTAATTAATTGAAAAGGAAAAAGTGTGGAAAATGTCTTTGGTTGTAGTACTTAAAACGATTTAAGTTGCAACTGAAATAAAAACGTGCCAAGGTTCTAACATGCGTAGCTGCAATTATTGTTAGGACTCAGTTGAATAGGTTTTTTCACTGAATGTGTGATTTATTTTTTTTTTTCCTTGCCTAAAAACATATGTCAAAATTCTAGGTCAAACAATTACAATTATTAAGGTTACATTGCGTTGGTTGATAATGAAAAAGAATCAACATTTTTAAATGGAATTCGTCATGAAAGAAAAAATATCCACACTTGTTAAACATTCTTTAAACCCATATTTTTTTGACTGTCGTATGTGGCTAAGGTGGAAGGAAAAATACGTTACCTTCCTAAAGGTGCAAACAAACAAACACAGACATATACAATATTTCACAATTTTAATCGTATTAGCCGCTACTGAACGGAATTCAGTACAATTATACGAAACAATAATATTGATTGATGTAACTAACTTATTGAATTTTTTCAATAACAGTATGGTATATGTTTGAAATAGGGTCAAAAAGTATAAGGCAAGGGATCCCGGGCTTTTCTTAGTCCCGACAGTTTGAATTTTCGGGCTCCCGTGATTGCCTCCACTGCAAGAAAAAATCCAAAATATTCCAACAAAAAATTTAATGATACCACATAAAAAAAATGTATGTGATCTTAAAAAAATTTTAAGAAAACCTTTCTAAATCTACACGGAGAAAACTGTTTGCTAAATTTGTATTGTGGTTAAGCAAAACTTGCGCTAGATTCTCAGTGACTTCAAAATTATGCTTGATTTTAGTAAAAACTATTCAAAATTTGCTATTCCAGTTTTTAATAACTAAGCAAATTTTTGATTAAATTTAAGCAAAATTTTGCTAAGTTATTATAAACTGCAAAAGCAAATTTCTACTTAATTCAAGCAAATATTTGCTAAGTTATTATAAATTAGAATAGAGTGGAAATTTTGATTAGTTTTTGCTGAAATCTAGCATATATTTGAAGTGAAATAATTAACATTAAATTACATTGAAAAATTACCACCATCTGGAGATTTGAACCTCGGTCGCGTGAGTGTAAGTGCATGGGCTTATCCATTCGACCATAGCAGTTGTTAACCAATCGTCGCCTAATTTTCTTCATTAAGAATAAGCGTGTGCTCGTGTGTTTAGAGGAAATTTGCTTGAATTTAGTAAAAAATTTGTAATTTGAGTTTATAATAACTTAGCAAATATTTGCTTGAATTAAGTAGAAATTTGCTATTCCAATTTATAATAACTAAGCAAATATTTGCTTGAATTAAGCAGAAATTTGCTTTTGCAGTTTAGAATAACTAAGCAAAATTTGGCTTAAATTTAATCGAACATTTGCTTAGTTATTATAAACTGGAATAGGAAATTTTTAATAGTTTTTGCTGAAATCAAGCATAATTTGCATATAACTTGAATTTAATCAAAATTTTGATCTTTCCTAAATACATGAGGAGTGATTTCAATTTAGCAATCTTTTTCTCAAATCACACCGTGATTGAGCAAACATTTACTGATTTGCTTGATTCAAGCAAATTAATTTTCTCCGTGTATCTATACAAAATAACACAATGGGCCTTACCCATAGTCATTTTTATGTAGGCACTAAATTTACAGCTCTATTCTAACAAAATCACAAAAGCCACCTCAGTTTCAATTGATACAGAAGTCACAATCGATACAAATTCGTATTGTGAGCACTTTGAGAAAGCTCTTTTTGTTTTAACAGTGATCAAAACAGTGACGTACAGCAAAGTAGGTAACAAATAAGTAAAGAGCCAAAATAAGGATAATATCTAAAACTTATGTCAATTTTAAGGAATCTGGAGCCAAGAATTGGTTTATATAATGAGTTAAAAAGTTAGTTAGCTACGATTTATTGCTAAACAAATCTAATTGCAGTAACTTAATTGAAGCCATTAACATAAACAAAGCCAGTGCTTAATAACATCGTTTTAACATTTGGGCACAAACATAACTCTTTTAAACCCCCAACTGAATATTTGACCATCAGCATGCATTTATGTATACAAATCTATGCTCATTACACAGAACAGCTTTTCACCTTTCTGTGGAGAGTTAAAAAAGCTTTTCGGTTGAGACAGCTTAGACAGAATACGGATCAATAGACCCAGATCAACATTATCACAATTTTTCAGTATCAATTGATTGTGACGATGATGTCAGAATAAAGCTGTTAGTGTAAGCTTTTTGACAACAAAAAAAATTAATGTCAGAAAAGCTCACACTAAATTTACAGCCCTATTCTGGTTGTTAACTTAACAAGAAATAGTTAAGGAGCTCTTGTTAAGCTGCTTGTTAGGTTATGTAAATGTTGGTATTCTTAAAAATCATTAACAACATAAGAGCTTAAAAAGCTTTTAAAGTTCATCATGCATGGTGAAAATCGATATGCCTATTGAAAGAAGAGATGCGCTATATAAACAGATGCTTCGAGTGCAGCTTGTGACTTTGCAAGCGCTTGAAAAATTTGCCACGGCTACTGAAAGATTTCATTATCAACACTTAAAATAAGTAAAAAATTCCTCCATTTTTCAGTTTAATGTATTTAAACTCAATATTATATTTTAATTTGTATTTTTTATTATTTTCACAACAATTTTCTATCTAAGCACATACATTTCATTCGTTGTTAAGACTCTTTCTGTTCTTAACAAAATTGTAAAGAAAAGAGCTTTTAAATTTGCAGCAGAATACGAAATCTTAACAAATTGTTAATATTAACTATTTTGTTAATGTGGTGAGCTTAGTTAAGCTGCCAAAATAGGGCTGTTAGAGTAGACATTAACAGCCCTATTCTGGCAGCTTAACTAAGCTCACCACATTAACAAAATAGTTAATATTAACAATTGGTTAAGCTTTCGTATTCTGCTGCAAATTTAAAAGCTCTTTTCCTTACAATTTTGTTAATAACAGAAAGAGTCTTAACAACGAATGAAATGTATGTGCTTAGATAGAAAACTGTTGTGAAAATAATAAAAAAATGCAAATCATAATATAATATTGAGTTTAAATACATTAAAATGAAAAATGAAAGAATTTTTTACTTATTTTAAGTGTTGATAATGAAATCTTTCAGCAGCCGTGGAAAATTTTTCAAGCGCTTGCAAAGTCACAAGCTGCACTCGAAGCATCTGTTTATATAGCGCATCTCTTCTTTCAATAGGCATATCGATTTTCACCATGCATGGTGAACTTTAAAAGCTTTTTAAGCTTTTATTTTGTTAATGGTTTTTAAGAATACCAACATTTACATAACATAACTATCAGCTTAACAAGAGCTCCTTACCTATTTCTTGTTAAGCTTACAACCAGAATAGGGCTCTAAATCGACTATTGGTTAGTCCCAATGTGTTAACCACTAAATGATACTTCCTAAAAAATACTGAAATGTGGTTCTTAAAATACAAAAATAAAAATCTCTTTTAACTAGCTGTAAAAAAATATGACCTGATAATGCCTTATAAATACCATAATGTTACCTTTAAAATTAAAATAAAAACTTCCTTAAACAAGCTGTACAAAAATTCACAAAATTTTTACGTAGAAATACTGGAATTATTATGCTATTCAATTTTTTTTTTTTAATAATTTTAAGAACATTTTAAGAATGTGTTCTTAAAAAATGTTAAAATAAAAACCTTACTTCAAGTGAGTGTGTAAAATGACACAATGTTTTATATTAAATGTTTTTTAACTAGCTGTACAAAATAAAAAATATACACCTTTCTTGTACTAACTGTACAGAATTATACAAAATATTAATATAATCGAAAAACGAAAGAAAGAAATTAATGAATAAAAATAAAACTTCCTTACACAAGCTGTTCTAAATATCACAAAATTGCCACTTAGTAATACTAAAATTATCAAACTATCCTCTTTTTTAAATAAATTCATGAACCTTCTGAACAATCTCATTTAATTAAATTTTTTTTAAGAATTGGTCCTTCTTTTTGAGAAATAAAAAATAAATAATATCCAAACATTTAGTAGAGACTGTGTTTTTTAGTTTTTTAAAATCTTCTGCAATGTTTTGTGTTGTAAAACAAAGCATAACTACTTCGAAACTTCATATAACATCTTGCACAGTATTCGTTTTCTAAGGTTTGTCAAACCCGAGACTAGTCCTAGTATCCCGGGATTGTGGTTTTCAAACTCCGGATTCAAAACCTTAGAAAACGAATTTTGTGCAAGACGTTATATGAAGTTTCGAAGTAGTTATGCTTTGTTAAACCTTAGAAAACGAATTTTATGGAAGACGTAATATGAAGAATTTCCGAACAGTCTCAAAATTAGATGCCTTATATACAATGGCGTCCGCAGGATTTTTTCTAGGGGGGGTGGGGGTAAAGGGATGATTGAATCTAGAATGAACATAAACAAAATGTAACCTCTATAATGCTATTTACTACGATAATTGGTACTAATTTTGTGAATATGATATGCACACTACACCGGTTGTCACACGCTTGTACACATTAGAAAATCTAATATACATAATTTTAAGGATGGTGTCAAAATCTTTCTCGTATCCGAAATATTTAAAAATTTTATTTCATTTTTTTGTCATGTAATACATATTAGTAATTTTTTGCTGAAGCAAATATTTTTAATAGTTTAATATATTAAATAATGTGAGGCCTATATCCTTAAATGAAATCGCATTAATTACTATCGAGCCAAAAGATTTCAACTTTTAAAATTAGAATACAAAAATTTCCTAATATTATACAATATTTTTTTTGTTAAAAAACTGGGAAAAAAACTAAATTTTTAGGCCATTTTTTAACTTTGGAAGCCTTTAACTCCTAAATCAATTTCGAGTGAACTAAAATTTTTCAGATTTAGATTTAGGAGGTCAAAACTCATATTATTTGCAAAAATTTAAAATTGGAGTTGTCGCTTTTCTTGAAATGTTCCCCGCATGCTAAAGGAGATATTCTTCACCGGATGTCACACTTCATTGACACCAATCTACTTACTACTTTTTCCATCATGAATCAGTTCTAGCAGCTTGCAAGTTCTTACAATCGAGTAATAAAAAATATCTATTATCTGAATGATTTAAAACATTTATTTTTTTAATTCAAACCGTATGAAAAAGGTACATGTATATAAGATGTGTTTTGGTTGTCATACATTTTCTTAACATATTCCAGAACCTCCTGCAAAACTTGATTCTGAATCGTGGTTTAATATAAGCACGTGACTCGAAAAAAGTACAGAAAATTCTTAAACTGGGTAGGCGCCGCTAAATAACGTGAATTTCAAGAAGTATAAAATGATTGAAAACGAGTCTCCTATTTTCGTTTATGTCATAGAAAAACTTTTGATTCTAACATTTTCTAATATAAAATCGTTTCCTTAATACACTCAAAAAATTTATTATTAAAATTTCTACGAATGAGTTAGTAAACAATATATTCGTACATTCTACAAATATTCGTACAATATACGAAGTATTTTTATTGTGATATCTTTACGAATTCATTCGCAAAATTTTTCTAATACCTGATGTAGTATCAACGAATATACTTGTTTTATATACTAATGATATTCGTAAACAAAAGTAAAGCCATTCGCATTAGTGCATTGTACGAATGATTGTGTACATATAAATAATAATATTAGTAAATTTCTCGTACGATTAACTTCGTAATTTCTATCATTACATTCGTAGTATTTACTAATGCTTTCGTATTATTTACGAATGAAAAATAATATTAGTATTAACAATTACTTCGTAGGCCGTACGAATTATTAGTAGAATGTACGAATTATTAGTAGAGTTTAAAAAATTGAAAACCGAAATCGTTTAGCCTTGTTTGTTGAACATAAAGAACTGTATGTTCGAGGTCCAAACCCCAGCTCAGGCAGAATATTTATTTTTTTCGTTATAAGATATAATGATCATTAGTAAATGTAACAAATGTATGCGTACAATATACATTGCTTTTTTTAAGAATACGATTAATTTATTCGTAATATGTACTAATATATGTCGATTCTACGAATCCTAGTCGTGGCTGAAAACTACGAATAAAATTCGTAGAATGGACGCAGTTATTAGTAATATATGCACACAAATATTTTCGACTATAGGATATAAGCTTTCTTAAAAGATTAGTCCTTGATCCAAAATTGGCCTTCTTTATTAAATTTCCTCATTTTTTTTCTTTCGCTTTTGAATTAGAAGCTTTGCTCTCGCCTAAATCGCTGCAAAATTTCTTAAATTTAAATGCTGTAGAATTGTTTGTCATTTTGTTAAGTTTAGGAAAAATTAGTTTAGGATCATCTTTATGATAGAAAAACGAGCCAACTTTTTGGAAAACATTAATTTTTTTATTAAATTTATATGCTTTGTCTTCTGCTTGTTTACAATGACTTAAAAAAACATAAATGTTTTTATCATCAACGTTTATATCCGTTATGGAATTAAATGCACCTTGCTTTCTGTTGGTACGAAGAATGATCTTTGGCTAATAAGGGATATCATTCAATTTTTTTCATTACATTCGTAGTATTTACTTAAAAAATTCATGCGCAGGTTGACCGCACGCATTATTCGTAAAAGGTCCGAAGTTTTAGTTGAGTTTAAAAAATTTACAACTGAAATCGTTCAGACTGGTTTGTCGAACAATTGCCGAATATAAAGACATATGTGATTGCAAGGTGGCCGTAGCCTATTGGAAGAGTACGTGCCCCATACGCTAAAGAACCACGGTTCAAACCCTAGCTCAACAGAAGGTTTTTTTTCGTGACTAGGTATTACGATCATAGCAAACGTAAAGTACAATATAAATTTGTTTTTGTACGAATACGAATAAAATATTTGAAATGAGTACCAAACTACATCCATTCTACGAATTCTATTCGTTTTGGAAAATTACGAATAAAATTTGTACAAAACATTTTTCAATTTAAGAATACGTACTGAAAAGTTTTTGTGAAACAAAGGTAAATAAAATGGTATCGTTATTTATTAGGCCGTGTTCACATTACTCTTTTTTGTTGCGATTGCTACACCACTCTCCATTTTTTTTCGCAAACGCGGCTGAGAAATACTGAATATTAAATAAATAAATGTATTTAAATACATAAAAAATTCAGTAGTTTTCAGCAGCGTTTGCAAAAAAAAACGTGACAGCAATCGCGTCTAAAACGCGTAACATGAACATGGCCTTACAGCAACGGGTACAACATACTATTTGAAAATGTATGGTTTAGCTCTGCTTTATTTATAAATTAACCCTTATAAAAGTATTTTTGTATTCCTTTCAAAATATATTAAATAAATAATGAAAATATCGTCATATGAAATCAAAAAAGCCTTAAGTGACAAAAAATTCAAAATCGTCTTTTTGATTGATTATGATGCATCTAATTAAAATACATTTTTCGCAAAATTTTACACTTCTACAACTAAAACCGAAGCTTTTATTAACAAAGTTCTCAAAGCCCTAAGTTTAAGCGCAACTTACAATTAAGAAAGCTTTTTATTTCTCTTAAAATTTTTTTATATTAACTTACGGCTTTTTTTATTTAATATGAAGATATATAAAAAATATTCGTTGTCTAGGGGGGCGCTTGCTCCCCTACTCCCCTGTGAACGCCCATGCTTATATAAGATAAATCAATTCAAATATGACAAATAAACCAAACTTTGAAAGTATTTTCAAAATTTCACCACTAATAATAAAATATTTCAAAAAAATCTAGAATCGAGCTTGAGTTTCAGTGGTATTTGCATTTTTATTTAGATATGAATCGAGGTCGTTCTATGCTAAATCATTAAAAGTTGGGCTTACTAGAGATATATTACAAATATTGAAAATATATTCGACAGAAGAAAACAAGAAGCTAATTGTAAAGAGTTACAAAAATTCGGGAATTTCAAAAACAAGTGTTTGCATTTCTAATATCAGTTGTCCTGATTGTTGTCAGTTGTCCTAACTAATAGTGTTAACTTGGGGCTAAGAAATTGCAACAAGACTAACAATTGATTTAAAAGAAACCTCACAACTGCTATTTGGGAACTATACAAAACAGCTAGAAATTAAGTTGACAACTCAGTTGAATCATCAGTACTAATATTTTTCCACTTGCACACGGTTAAAAATCTTGGACTAAATTTTAATCTTTTTTGGATTATATATGCAACACATACATATACAAAATCAAAAAATATTCATTTGTAATCCAAGGAAAAGTTTAAAATTTTTCAATCCAAAAATGATTAGTTTTCAATCCGCAAAAAGTTAAAATAAAACTATATAAATATCAACTTAAAATAAAAAACTTTTTTGACCAGGTCATGATTTGAACACACGTCCTCTTCTCTGCTGGTCCAACGCCTTATGCACTCGTACATATCTGTTGTACGAAATTTACACTTATTTTGCATCATAACGAATGCAAGTAAGCTTGCAGTAAGTAAGCAAGCGAGCAGAAACATGGGTTCGAGACCCAGCTAAATTAAAGAAAATAAAAATATGCTGACCAGTTCACTATTTTAACACACTGATGTCCTCTGATGTGCTGGTCTAATACCTTATCCACTCGTCCAACTCAGTTGTTGACATAGTTTCGCTTATTTTGCATCATTGCGAATGCATGTAAGTTCCTTCAGGAACGTGGGTTTGAGACCCAGCTAAATTAACCTAATGTTTGGCTGTGTGTCAATCGGAAACTTTTCAGTCGGATGATCAAATTTTGACAGTTGGTAGAGCAATTTTTGGCATTTGTGAGGTGAATATAATTGTCAAAATTTGTGCTAGCCCCAGGGGCTACTACAAATTTTGACAATGGAAAGCGAATTTATGACACACTCAAAAATAAAGAAAAAAAACAACACATCAATTTCCGCGACGTATTTATTTCGAGTGCTTGTACTTGCAACTTATTTCGTAAACTTGTAAAATTGTAAACTTAAAAAATAACAAAATAATAAAAATAGAGAAGAGTAAAGTGCTTGAGTTTGTGTTTGCGTGTGTGTTGGCCAACGATCTCAGGGTATCAGCAAGTCCATCAAAGTTAAATTGGTTTTCTTTGCTGGCGAACGTCCTCCAAGTGCCACAACTAGTAGCATAAGCAAATGAAGCGCAAATTCTCTGCTTTCAATTTATTTAATTCACGCCGGAGTATAATGGCAGAAATTTGCTTCTGCGCTTGAGACATGTTGAAGTGGTGATTCTGAAATATAGGAGAGTTGAACAATCAATTGAATTTTACTGCACTTGCTGGTGCAGCTCGTGGCAACTCTCGGAGAACGTTGGCAAGCAAAAGAATCAGGAAATTTGCGCTCCACTTGCTTGTGCTACTGGTGATGGTACTTGGAGGATGTTGGCTAGCAAGAAATTTCGCACTGCACTTGCTTGTGTTGCCGCTGGTGGCACTTGGAGGATGTTCACCAGCAAAGAAAGCCAATTTAACTTTGCTGCACTTGCTGATGCACCGGGAGATCGTTGGCTCACACACACGCACACACAAACTCAAGCACTTTCGTTTTTTTATTATTATTATTTTGTTATTTTTTAAGTTTTTTAAGTTTACAATATTACAAGTTTACGAAATAAGTTGCACTCAAGCTAAATATGTCGCAAATTGAATAAAATGCAAATTAAATAAAATATTTGCGCTAAAACACGACCGAAACGTGAAACGTCAAAATTTGTAATTGTCAAAATTTCATCGTCCATTTGACACAGCAAAAAAGTCAAATTTATTTCAACACACACAAATTTTATTCAACTTGATATTTTCTATCCTACCACGACTGAAAAGCTTCCTTTTGACACACAGCCTTTGGATTAAAAAATAGTACTTTTGGATTAAAAATTCCTTAAAACCAAAGTTTGGATTAAAAAGTAGTCCAAAATTTTTAACCGTGAATTACCTTAGGCTGGCTGGAGTATGTAATGTAAAACCTGATGATTGCCGGATTTATTTAAATATTTTAAATAAATATACCACCATTTTCATGATCGATATACCACCCAAACTTATAGATTTTGGCCTGCTGAACATAAAAATCGCAATACAAATTTTTTTCCATGGATTTTTAAAATTTTTATCCAATTTTTTTTTTTTTATTTATAGTTTAACATATCTCGATTTATAATTTACTGATTTTGTTAAAAAAAAAATCAATTTATATATAAAAAAATTTACTATTAAATAAGTTAGCCGACTTTGTAAATTAGCTTAGACTTTTAGGCGCAATCAAAAGAAATATAGAAAAAAACGGAAAAGAAAACATCCTTAAAAAAGTAAGAAAAGCATTGAAGGTACCAAAAATACACACTTTGTCATTTATTGCAATTTTCGTGTTCAGTAGGCCAAAATCTATAAGAAAAGATTAGTGGAATCACAGAATTTTTTTTCCATTTTTGCGCATAGTGTAATTCAAGGAATTTTGCATATGAGTGTCTGTTTAAATTTGAGTTTGCTACTGAAAATGAGTGTGATGTAGCTCGTTGCATTAACAAGATAAGATCAAATGCCATTGATGTGATGGAATATCCCTCAAATTTATCAAACTTATTTTACCATTCATTCTTAGACCGTTGACCGATATTATCAAAGGCGGCGTAAGGCGTGGGCCACCGCCAACGGCCTCGCAACCTTCAAGGCTCGCAGCCCTCAAAGGCTTGTGCATTATCTGAAAGCCGTCACTGCTTTGCAAAAATTTTACTAGTCATAAAACGATAAAAGTTACACTGGCTTACAGCCAGAATGTATAATAAATGCCACTATCTATTTCTAAAGTAAGATTGGTCGGTGCTTCCGAAAATGTCATTTTTTTCTGTCACTCCATTTTCGAGATAATGACCACTGTAGTTTTTTTACAAAAAAAAAAGTTGGTTTAACTTGGTATCATATATCTTCAGAAGCAACATTAATAACCAAACAAGTAGCAAATTAAATTAAAGCTAATAATTTTTTAATTCAATTGTTAGTTTCGTTTTTCGGAAAAATTTACAAAAAAAAACAAAACTAATTGCAAATTTTGTTTAGAAGTCAAAATATTTTGTTAGTTTTGATATTTTTTGCAAAGCCAGTACTTTTCGAAAAAATAAGATATTGTTGAAGAAAATTTATTGAGAAATGGGAAAGTTGTGTTTAATTGAACGAAAGCACCAAATTTGAGTGATTGTCTATTTATGCATTTCGCCTTATTTTATTGTTAAATAAATACATAACAAGTATCTAAGTATTGTTGCAGGTAAAAGAGTTTTTTTTAAAATTTTTGTTGTTCATAAGGCATAAGTGTCAAATCTGGTGTTTTGAAAAAGAACACAAAAGATACAAACAAACATGCTACAATTAAAACAGGATCGCGACTTTGAGCGCGACCGCCGAAACAGAATACCAGGGTGACCCTTTTCAGTAGATTCACTATTAGATTGGTAGATTTAGTAGATTTTTTCAAGTTGCTAGTAGATTTTAGTAGATATTCATATCTGGTAGATTTTTAGTAGATTTTCCATTTTCAAAAATATTTTTTACTTAAAAATTGTCGACGTAATTTTTTTTTTTTTTTTTTAATTATTGTATATTTGCAATCTGTCCTAGTAACAATAAGCAAATCTTATAAGGATACACTATAACTAACATTATTTCTGGATCACAAACGACTCAGCAAATAGAAATATATACAGCTATCAGTCCAACATATTGATAAAATAATATATATACAGATATAATATTAAAAATGTGAATACATCTTTATTTAATTGCAATATTATGTTTTTATTTATTTATTAATATTTTTTTATTTTTTTTTTATATTTGTTTTTATTTTTTAATTGCTTAATTTTGCTTACGGTTTACTATTGTTTTAGTTTTAATATTAAATCTTTAAAATGAAAACATCCTAATGTCTCAGTGGAAGGTCTAGGACGTGAAGTCGTTTAAGTCTGCGTATTTCTTCGCTGTTATCTAATAGATTATTTGCCAACGGATTAGGGTGGTGTCCTAGTCGTTCAATGTGTTTTTCACTTAATCTCTTGATCTCGTCTTTAACGAACTGAGTATTAGAGTCTTTGTGTAAAGCTTTGTTGGAAACATACCATGGTGCATCAAAAATCAAGCGAAGCGTTTTCGATTGAAATCTCTGCAGAATTTCTATATTTGACGTACTTGCAGTTCCCCATAGTTGGACGCCGTATGCCCATACAGGCTTTAACATGGATTTGTATAGAAGAAGTTTGTTTTCAGTACTCAGTTTGGATTTTCTACCAAGAAGCCAATACATTTTCCTAACTCTTATATCTAAATGTGTACGCTTGGCTTTAATATGATTTTTCCAGGTTAGTCTTTTATCAAGATGAAGGCCTAGATACTTCACACAGCTGCCCGTCGGAATAACTTCTTGATTTAAAGTGAGTCTTGGACATTCCTGTTTTCTTAGTGCGAAAGTTATATGCATTGATTTACTGGCGTTAACTTTTATGTTCCATGTGCATAGCCAGTCTTCCAGCCGATTTAATTGTTGCTGCACCAAATTTGATGCTATGTCAGGTGACTCCGAAGAAGCCAGTATAGCTGTATCATCCGCATATGTTGCAATAAGGACCTCGTTGTTTGTAGGCATATCTGATGTATAAAGTGTGAAGAGTATAGGGCCAAGTACACTGCCTTGTGGTACTCCTGCTCGAATCTCGTAAATCTGTGAGCTCTCATCTTTCACTTTGACTGCTGAGGAATACTGCTGAGCAATATTGTTTATTGTCCATTGAATTAATTATAGTATTTACAATACGATGGCACTGCTCTGGAGTTCCATGCTCTTGTCTGAAACCAAACTGGTGATTAGGGATGACATTATGCTCTTCTAGTATCGGCTGCATTCGTTTCAAAAATATTCTTTCAAATATTTTGGAGAAAACAGTGAGGAGACTAATTGGCCTATAAGATGACACAATGTTTTCTGGCTTACTTGGCTTCTGAAGCATAATTACTTCTGCGCATTTCCATTGTGTGGGAAAGTAGTTTAACCGAAGAATTGCACTAAAAATTAGTGCAAGAAATTGAATTCCTTTTTTTGGCAACAGCTTGGCCGTTCTGCCGTCTATATTATCATACCCAGGTGATTTGTTTGTGTGCAACATTACAATTTCGGCTTGAACTTCATCTGGCGTCACGTGCCTGATGGGTAGATTCATCTGACATGGGCTGTCTAGGTAGTCTGAGATACTTACCGTATTCAAATTTAGGTTAAGTGGTTGAAAGGTGTCGTAAAGATAAACTGCAAAGGCTTCTGCTTGCTTTTACTTGATCTGCGCCAGAGGTTGTTCGCATCCTTAATTGGAACATTTCTGTCAGCTGGTCTTTTTAGGTACCTTGTGGCCCTCCATAGAGAATGCTCATCTTTGCTCGAAGTGTCTAAGTTAGCAAGGAAGTCATTTATGCTTTTATTTTTGTGTTCTGCTAGTTTTTGTTTCAGTTCTTTAGTGATTCTATTCAAAACGGCTTTGTCGAAAGGACTTCTACTCAGTTTCCATCTTCTTCTAAGAGATCTCTTCTGCTGGATTAGCTGTCTTATTTCAACTGAGTTATAATATTTTGTTGTAGTGGTCGTTCTCTCAAGAGTATCTTGTGTTCTGGTTGAAATAAAAGCCGCATCGTGTATAAGGCGTGAAAAATTTTCAACTGCGGCATCTAGGTCAGCTCCTGTTTCAACAGGAATACTAAGATCCGTGTGAATATCTATCCAGTTTTGAAACGATGGAATATTTGTATTTTTTGAAATAATACGTTTGGGTGTTATAGTCGTTTGTGGTATTGTAGCTACGTTAAGGATAAGAGCAGAGTGATCTGAGCTCAAGTCTTCACAGACTATTATAGATATTGCTTGACTTGAAATTCCATTACTTATGCCAAAGTCAATAAGGTCAGGAATTTTTCTTGGGTCAGTAGGCCAATATGTTGAACTGCCCGTGGAGATTGCATTGTAAGATTTTTCTGATATGCACGCATAGAGTTCTTTTCCTTTAGGGTTAGTCAGCCTAGAGCCCCACCATGGATGTTTGGCGTTAAAGTCTCCTCCAACAATAAATTTTGATACAAGTTTTTCAAAAATTTCAATGTAATCCTTCTTTTTAATGCTAAATCGTGGCGGAAAATAAATAGCGCATATTACTAAATCGTTTTTATTGCATTTTAGTTTAACTATAGCAGCCTGCAAGCTGGGCCGCTTTATAGCTTCGAGGTTTTCGTATTTTAAATTAGATTTAATAAGGATTGCTGAACCCGCATGCGCTCTGTTATGGGGTTGGTTTGCTAGTATAAGATCATAATTTTTAATTTTGAAATACGATCTATCAGTAAAATGGGTTTCTGATACTAGCAGGATATCAATATAGTGGTTTTGTAAAAAGTTTTCAACCTCAATTTTATGATTGGAAAGCCCGTTGGCATTCCATATTCCTATGCGTAAATTCAATTGCATATTTTCGCCATTAATGCTGACATCATATTCAGCAAGGTAGTAGTGAGCTCAATTTGCTTGTTTAACATTTTTTCCAATCTTGACATTATATTATTTTCGTTTGTGCTATCTAAAGTATTCTTGACAACATTGGCGTAAGTGTTATTATTTGCATACGAAGCGTGGCAAGAGGGTTCACCTATATGATAGGGAAAATTGGTGTTTTGAGTGAATCTAACTGAAGGAACATTTTTGAGTGGTGTTTTATTATTGCTTTTTTTGTTAACAAGTTCTTGATAGACCCTACAGCCTTTGTAGTTGGCAGTGTGACTGTGCAAGCAGTGAATGCATCCAGGAGGTGTTTCTCTCTCTTTTGGACACTCAGTTGTTGGATGCCCTAGTCCACATTTGACGCAGGTAAATGGCTTTTCGCAGTACCCCTTGGTATGCCCAAACTGTTGGCAGCGGTGGCATTGCACAAGATCTTCTGTTTTATGCGGTGATTCTATTTTTACAATTGCGTTGTTTAAACATTTAATTTCATAAACAGTCTTGTCATTAACGTTTGGTTCTAGGTCAACAAAAAACATAGATAGGGGAATTTTCGTTATGCGTCCTTTAACATTGACTATGTTTCTAACTATATGTCCTGACTGCATGAGTTCATTTTTAATATCAGATAAAGGAGTTGAGTGATGAAGATTTTTAATAGCAATTTTATAGGCTCTCTCCTGCTTAACTTGATATGTATGAAACACAATGTTATTACTATCTAGGTATGAGATAAGCTTTCTATAAGAATCTATTGTTTTAGTTGATACTCTTGTTGAACCATCATTTGATGTATACCATGATGATGAGAGCCATCCTCACCTATGGTGCAATAGCATGGGCTGAGAGAACCAAGCTAACCACAATGAGGAATATGCTAACAAAGGTGCAGAGACTGGCCTGTGTATGCATCACAGGGGCCATGAGGACATGCCCTAAAGCAGCACTAGAAGTAATTCTGGACCTAACACCCTTACACCTTGTCATAGAGGGAGTAGCCAAGCGAACTCTGTTGGGCATTGCAAAAGAGGGGACAGGTTTAGGTAAAACTATCAGCAGTAGAGAGAAGGAGGATATTGCAAAGCACACTCCCTACATCGATCTACCAAGAGACGATATAGTAAAAAGGTATAACTTCGAAAAACACTTCGGAATTAAGCTTAGTACCAAGAAAGAGTGGGACAGCGAGATGATATCGCAAGTTAAGGAACCACATGATGGGTCCAAGACATTGGAAGGTAAAGGCGCAGGGGTGTACGGGCCAAAAACCAAGCACTTTGAACCTATGGGGACAACCCCCAGTATCTTCCAAGCGGAAATACTAGCAATACAGCTGTGTGCACAATTCACAATTTTCGCAAACCGAATCTTAGGATTCTAACGGGGTTCCTTACAGGACACTGTAAACTGAAATACCACCTGATGAAATTGGGCATAGAGACCGATAGTAACTGCCGTTTCTGTGAAGAAGCAGAGGAGACTCCAATACACCTACTTACAAATTGCGACGCCGTGGCTCGCAGACATGAACTAGCACTGGGGAATTATGAGCTGAGTCTAGAGCAGGTTTCATCCCTTGAACCTAAGAATATTCTCAAATTCATTAGAGAAATAGGGCTGGATGAAATTCTGTAATCCGCAAACCCAGCGGAGCTTTGAGAAGGAGGTACAATAGATCTCATTTAGGTCGCAGTACGCATCTCCACCACACAACATTAACATTAACATCATTTGATGAACTATACATAAAACTATTTTAAGCGATTACAGTGTTGAAGTTTTTAATCATTTTTGTAATATTTACAACTTGAGGTATAAAGATAGGAGGAGGTTTTGGTTGATCTTCCTTGGGCTCATTGTCAATTTTTTTCCTGTTATTTGTGTACCAAATATTAGTGATAAAAAAATATGAAAGCGTGCACACACTTCTGCTAAAAGTTTACAACACTGCAACTGTCAAAGCTTCTTAATTTTTTTGCGAGTACGATCTTTAAAAATTATTTGCAGGAGATAAAGTGATTTCATAAAATTCATTAAACTTTTGCAGTGAAAAGAACAGGTAAGCATTTATATCGCGACGATTGAAAAAAATGAGAACTTCAAAAGCTGGCTCTACCAGAACAGAGATAGCAATTGCAAGGCGTGCAGTGCAAATATATTGAGTCGTCTTTGGTTTTTAGAAAACGCAACAAAACTTCACTTTTTGTTTTTGGACTATGTTTATGACCGATCATTAACGAGTTGAATATTATTAAAATAATTCCAAAGAAACAAATGCTGGTTAATTCTACTCAATGTTCCTCTTTGAATAAGCTATATTGTATGGACCAAAATTTTGGCAGTTTTTTTTAAAGTGTTGTCATCTCTTTACTAATACTATTTATTTATATCATATGGCCGACCCTATAAAATAAACTCTAAAGTAGACTCTTTAATAAATAAATAGTTTGTATAATACAAAATAATTAAACACATATAAATTGTGTTTTTTTAAAAAAAAAAACAAGAAATATCAGAAATTTTTTCTTTAAAGACTGTTAAAACAAACACAAAGGTTCCTTTTGTTCGCTACCGGTACCACTAAGGACCTGAATTGGTTTATATAAGCCTTCACGAAGGCATCCGGTTTAACCTAACCTAACCTATTGTACCATGCAAACTAATGTTTTCCGTTTCGTTTTGACAGTATTGGCGGTTGCACACTCAGTCATGAAGTTACCAGGTTTTATTGTACCAAGAAAACTTATGTATTCCGCAGGTTGGCTGGTTTTGCCGGTTCTACAAAAATCTACTAAAAAATTCTAAAAAGGACTAAAAATATACTAACATTTTTAAGCATATTTTTTCAATAAAAGGGAAAATTTATTCGGTAAATACATATGGTTCAAAATAAAAAACAGCACATATGGATGTTATTGTGAAATTTTGCTTTGAAGAGTAATTTAATAATCAAATAAGAAGTAAAATATTTTTATATTTTATATAATTAAATACATATTTATTGTGTTTTTTGAAAAAAGACAAAACTAAACTTTGAACCAAAAAGGAATTTATGCATTGCTTGTAGGTAATTGTGTTCGCTTTTATTTGATGTACTATTTGTTTGATTGTTGTTGTTGGTTCTGGAGATATATGCTATTAAGTAGGACCAGTTTTTTTTTCGTTAAAAAACTACACTGGGCAATATCTCAAAAACGGAGAGACAGAAAAAAACAGAAATCATTCAGCCAGTGTTATTAGCAATTCTCAGAAATGTTAAATTTATATTTGAAAACAATCAATTAATTTATTCCTTCGTTGTTAAATTTTTGTAATACATCAATCGGTGCAAGCGGTGCAATTGGACTAAAAAATTTTTTGTTAATGCAATACTGGAAGAACTCGAAAAATAGCCCAATCTACTGTGGCAGCAGAAACATTTTTTGTGTTATTCAAAAGGCAAATTAAAGCTTACTACGAAGCCATTATCGAAACAAGATGGAAATCGAAGCACTGAAGGCCGTATTATTGCAATTGGGTGAAGTAGTTGAATGCATCGACAGCTTACAAAATTAATGTGAACAATCTAGTATACTCATATCTCCGGGAGACCTTATTCAGAAGTGTGGACTTGGATTTGTTAATGCATACCAATTAGACACAATCGCCAATAACAAGAATTGTGTATTCCACAAATGAGGAATTCTCGCTACCATGTGAAAAACCATTCCACATCATTCATAATTATTACTTCTTCCCTGAAATCGGCTTCACCACAAATCTCTGCAACATGTTGATTTGTCCGAATATTCAATGTGTTACAACCACACAAAGCACTTCTACAAAATGGTGCAACTTGTTGCCACCATTAGTGTCTAGCAACGCACCTTTTACCACCAACATGTTATGATGTTAATGTTGTTGTACTTTAGTTGAACCGAGACTAACTCACGCACTTTGCATACGCAACAAATATCAAAGAAGAAAGGTTTACGCACGCATATGCAATTAACTGCAAAGCTCTTGAGAGTTTTTACACTGGCATAAGATTGTTACACTAATAAAAAAAAATAATTGCTATCATCAATTTATGTTTATTAAATCTTCATATCTTTTGATATTGAACTTTAAAAATTTCTTTTAAAAACTCAATCCCGAAGGACGTAACTTAATGCATTCATGTTGAAGAATAACTTTCATCGTTATTATTTTCACTGGCCTTTAAAAATTGTGCTCTTTGAATTTGGTTTATTTAAAAACAAAAATAGTTTTAAGCAAAACTATCAATTAATTTAGAATAATAACTTTTTTAAGCAAGCACATTTTTTAAAATAATAAAATACTTTAAAAACTGAAATGTAATTTTTTTAGCATAAATAAAGGTTTTTTATAAAAAATATCGATATCACAAGTATCAGTTGAGATAGCTTATTTCTCTATTCTTTCTGAGATAAAGAATGTGATGCAGACTTCACTGAATTAAGTCTGATTTTTTAAAATTTTTTTTTTCAAGTGTATTGGTATATAAAGCAGAAAGTTTGGTTAAAGTGGGGTTGGTGGCGTCATTAAATGTGTTAAGTTTTGCACGCCCTTTTCATGTCTCAGGCAATTAAATCCGACAATATGTCGGAAATAGTCCTAGTAAAAGAACTTGAAGAGCTACCCTACCAAAGATAAAATTTTTTATCGTTAAAAGTCACAAAAGCACTTTCTTTACATGACAATACTAAGTTGTTAAATTCATTTATAATTAGCTTAATGGCACCTTACATTTTATGATTTTTTTTTATAATTTTAATTAATTATTTTGTTATATTATACAAAACCTGTTATTGTTCAATTGTCAGTTTCCATGGAATTTTCTTTTGTAACGAAATTTATTAACAAAGTAGTTCTACAACTGAATCCCGTAAAAGCCGAAAACATTTTTAGGTCTCTCTCTTCACTGTAAGTAAATCAACTCCCTCAAGTGTTCAGGAAGTAACGACTCTATGAATGCTAGCAATAAAAATTATGTCGGTAATGTTTTTCCTGTTTGACTGTGTAATAAAAAAGCTTCGCTTCAAAAATTACTTTAAAAGTTGTTCTTGCTTAATTGAAAAAATATCGCAAAAAATTTGTTTAGCCTAGCTCCTAGAAATTAATTTAATTTTTCTGACATTATCTATGCTAGAAAAGAAAATAGCTTTCTAACCTTTCTTGTTCTCAGCCTTCTACGCCGAAGCTTTGGAAGCTTTGACAAAAATTTCACATCGTCTTTTGCTTTTGGGGTCTTACCCACCATTGAACCAGTAGAGTTAGACCGGACCAAACCAGGAACTTCTTTTACAGCCTTACCCTTTCCAACCAAAATATTTTACTTATCAATCGTTAGGACCTTTAAGGTCCAGCGTTCTATCTCCATAGACCCCTCACCACCACTAAGTGGCCTTTAAGGGTCAACCTTTGCTGGAAAACTGCCAGCACTAACAGCCACACCAACACCTCCTACTTTTGGGCCCATACGAATGCCGGACTCTCCCACACTTGGACGAAACCCGAGTTCACATTTTTAGTTAGGCCCTTTTACACCCATACCAATACCAATTTAAGGTTTTCCTGAAGCAGTAACAGCCTTGCATGGAAAATTGCTGGGGTCGCCTTTAGGCGGCATATTGTACTCACCCTGCAAAAAGTTAAAGGCAAGCACCAATAATCACTAAAATAAGAACCCTAAACAATTCAAAAACTTAAGTGCGTCCATTTTTTGACATCCTTTTCAAAGTGAAAAGGCCAACAGTTTGAGAGTCACTCCAACCAATACTTCAAGAGTCACTGTAGTAACAGTTTGGCAAGCACTGGAATAAATCTAATCCGACAAGTTTTAGAAGCACTGTAATAACCAGTGTCAAGCTTAGTGACGAAAGCTACACGCTGTTTGTATTGATGACGAATGCTACTCGCTGTCTTGATGACGAAAGCTACTCGCTGCGATGATGAAGCAAACCAAAGTTTTACCCTCTACCAAAAATCACTCAACGCGCCTAAAGAAGTTTTCACTTCAAAAAAAAATATGAAAAGCAAACTTTAAAACATTGAAGGCTTTGCTAAATGCCCTTCTTTTGACTACTTTCATAGCAGTTTAGTTTTTAAAAACATGTTCTCGATATTTTTGAACTTTACTAAAGTGTGCAAAACTGAACATTTTTTCTAACTTAAAGTGTAGCCTAGCTATCTGAAGACGCATTATAATCTAGTCATAAATATCCAGGAAGTAAAGATTTAATCACACAAGCAAAATTACCAGGGAAATTCGAATCGTGATCTTATTGCTGCATTTTCAATTAATTCTGAACCTTTGATTTGTTAGGTATATTTTAAGAAAGAAAAAACATTGGTTTGTATAATGAATATACTTTGAGGAAGATATTTAGGACGATGAGACTGATAGCATTATATCTGAACTTAATATAGAAGATTTTGTGTCAAGTGAATCATCTGACTCATATAAGATATGAAAATAAATAAAATTTAACATTTTTTTCTTTCTTTCTATACAAAGTCGCATTCTTGAAATTTATATATGAAGTGTTAATGTGAATTTCATATTTTTTGTTTATTATATTATTGATTGAATAAATGAAGGCATTACTTGTAAATATTTTAGCAAAAAGCTTAAGGCCTCAGCAGCTATAGCTTTTAACTTTTTAGCTGTAACTAAATAATAAAAAAAAATAAAGCCATTAAGTCTGGGCCGTAGCCAAGGGGTGTTTTCAGGGTTCAAACCCCGCCCGGAGCGTCGAAATTTAATAAAAATTAATGCATTTAAGTAATTATTTCATTTAATCACTTTAATATGTTCTAAAAAAACTTAAAAAATCATTTACTGAAGTTTCGTTGAAGTATATTGAAAAGTCTTCGTTATAAGTTGAATCGTGTAAACAATAATAGTGAAAACCAATGCATCGTGATTTATCGGATCAAACGTGATAAATTAAAATTATCATCGCTATTGTTTTCACTGCCCATGTTGACATCGGCAGTTGTAGATGATGGTAGTGATGATAAAAGTGAAGCCAACAATAATGACATACATATCAGAGATCTGCAACAAGTAAATTGAAAATCAAGCTACCTGAAAAAATTTCAAGCTTTGAGTTGAATTGCAGAAACTTGATTTATTTTTTTCCTTACAATTTGCGACTGACTTCTGAAAAACGAATCATATGTCTGACGTGATTCTATTTTGTTTCTACCCCACATAAGTTGGTGGAAAAAGTCAAGTTTTCAAGTTTTCTACTTTTCAACTCTGGTTTCAACTCTATGCGACTGCACTGCCGACGGAAGCGACTGACGATCGTTTGTTTCGTTGTTCGTTTCATTTATTATGCGGAGTTCGTGTAACTTTTTTTCTGTTGTTATTGCCATAATATTAGGTGGCATCCTTATTATTTCAAAATTTTATAATGTTGAAATTCTGTTCACGGATTCGAATTCAGCGACCCATTTTTGGTGTACCTTGTTTTTGCCAGCCCCGAATTCATAAAACTACAAAAAATTAAGGTGGCAACCCTATACACCACCTTGAATTTTATAATTCTGACTTTAGATTCGAAATCAGCGACCCCTTAACACTGATAAATGACGTTTAAAACTCTTGAAAAGACATAATATTAGGTGGCAACCCTATTATTTGAAAATTTTATAATTTTGAAATTCTGACAACGGATTCCGATTGAGCAACTCATTTTTGGTGTAACATTTTTTGCCAGCCCCGAATTCATAAAACTACAAAAAATTAAGGTGGCAACCCCATCCACCATCTTGAATTTTAAAATTCTGACTTCAGATTCGAAATCATCGACCCCTTAATACTGATAAATGATGTGAAAATCTCTTGAAAAGACATAATATTAGGTGGCAACACTACTATTTCAAAATTTTATAATATTGAAATTCTGACAACGGATTCGGATTCAGTGACCCATTTTTGGTGTACCATTTTTTTTTTTGCCAGCCCCGAATTCATAAAACTACAAAAAATCAAGGTGGCAACCCTATCCACCATGTCGAATTTTAAAATTCTGACTTTAGATTCGAAATCAGCGACCCTTAACACTGATAAATGATGTTTACAACTCTTAGAAATACATATTGTTAGGTGGCCATACTGTGGCAAAAATTTAGGTGGCAACCCTAAAATCCATCTTAAATTTTAAAACTGTGACATTATATTCGAAATCAAATCCGTTGTCAGAATTTCAAAATTACAAGAATTCGCAAAAATAAAATAAAAATTAGGTGGCAACTCTATCCGCTATCTTAAACTTTAAAGCTTGACATCATCTTCAAAATGAGTGACCCCTAAAACTTCCAACCACGGAGTCCACAGAATCCTTAAAAGTCCTATTACACTTAAGCTCTCTCTAAACAAGCTCATTGAATTTTCTGGATACTTGCTTTAATTGGATACTTGCCTTCAATTTCAAGCTTTTCAAGCTTTTTGCCGAAGGCATCAAGCTTTCCTTTACTTGAAACTTCATGCTGTTCGCTTGTAAGCTAGCATACTTGCAAGTCGCAAGCTGTCGTGGGCTTATTTATATCTAATTACAAGCTATACTTGATTCAAAATTATCAAGCTCAAGCTAAATTGAACTTGTATTCTAAGCAAGTACTTGAAATAGACTTTAAGTAGGCTTGTGCAGCATTGCATCACAGGCTCTTCGTAATTTACGGCAAAAAACAAGGCGTATTTATTTATTTTCAGGTTCAAAATAAAATTTAGGATTTTTTTGTTAAAAATTTTGACTTTTACAAGTATTTTTTTTTTACATTTCGAGCCATATTTTAAAAAATTTAGTTTAATCGTATTCCATATTTAATTTCCTTAATTCTGACATCAAAAACATAAACATTTTTCGAGAGGAACAATTAAAATAAAATAAAATAAGCGAACTAGCCATATAGTCATATGAAGCATTAAGCACTCTTAGTAATCCACTTGCACCTAAATGACATTCTCATACCTTACATTTTCTCATTTTTTACCACTCAGCAACACTGTTTTACACGGTGAACTGCTTTTGATTTTTTTGATTTAGAAAAACCGGCATGAAGTTCTTTTAAGGATGTTGTTGCAAATTTTTTGGGTAACTATAAGAGTGACAGTTACAGAGAAATAGTTAGCGAGCTGTTGTTGGCTTATCAAGCATTGAGCTGCAACATGTCACTAAAGATTCATTTTTTACACTCACTCCTCGATTTTTTTCCTGAAAACTTGGGGTCTGTGATCGATGAGCACGAAGAAAGGTTTCACCAAGATATTTTGAAGATGGAAAAGCGTTACCAGTGCAAATGGAACCCATGTATGTTGGCAGACTACTGCTGGACAATCAAAAGGGACCAACCAGGAGCTAAGTTTGCTAGAAAATGTTAGATGGTGAGTTTATAATAACATTTATAAAAATTTTTACATTGAATGTCACATAGATACAAGTGGATTACTAAGCGTGCTTAATGCTTCATATGACTATATGGCTAGTTCGCTTATTTTATTTTATTTTAATTGTTCCTCTCGGATAATGTTTATGTTTTTGGTATCAGAATTAAGGTAATTACATATGAAATACGATAAAACTAAATTTTTTTTAAATATGGCTCTAAATATAAAAAAAATACTTGTAAAAGTCAACATTTTTAACAAAAAAATCCTAGATTTTATTTTGAACCTGAAAATCTAAAATTCTCCTGCTCATTTCTTCGCTCTCACGCCAAACATTTTTGTTTGCAGTTTGAAACTTTAAACGCGCTTTTCTCGAAATAAAATTCATTTAACTGGCGGACAGATAATCTCAGAATTGACTTGGCCGATTTTGAAGAACCTTGTTTTATTTTTTTTACTAACATATCTCTAAGGCAATCTACCAAAAAATCTTAAAAAATATTTTAAAATAATTAATTAGCGAAGGTAAAAAGTCCAAAAATGTGATCGAATTTTTTTTTTTAAAATTTGGCCAGTTTTTTTCTATCTTCAATTTTTCAAATATTAAAGTAATTCAGGTCAGCCGAAAGGCCTTCTTTTTTAAGAATCTTTTTTTTTTTGTTTCAGACGTCCCATTCCAGAGATTAACTGTCATATGGACACCGAATTTTTGAGCACTTCACTTTGGCGCCATCCATAAGTCATACAAATTATGGAATTTTTTTTTCAATCTTTAATGATGTACAAATTTAAAAAAAAACATGTATTTTAATATCTGCTAAAGGGCCCAAATTATTAACTTTAGAAAATTGCTTACTTTTTCCCTTTCCGAAGCTGCAATGATACCTTAATATGTATAAATTTTAGAAATTCTGGCCATGAATGCAAGCACTCAAAACCTTTCCAGCGATATCTTGAAAGTGAGGATCGCATTCGCCAAACCTTCCAAACAAAGTGCATTCAGAAAAAAACACCTATCTTTTTGTGATAAAAAATTTCTCTACTTTCGATAATAGAAATTTTCTTTATTTCAAATAAAATTTACTTCAATTATAATAAATTTTCACATATTCGAAGAAATAATTCCTTCCTTGTGGGAATTGAAAATATTTCATGTCTCTAATAATGATAAGTATTTTTCTCTCTCTGAAAAAATCTCATTTATAGAGAAAAATTTATAGAAAATGAAAAATGTTCTCTATTGTTGATAAATCATTCACTATGCGAAATATTTTCTTCAATAACAACAAATCCTTTCTCAAAAATTAAAAAATCTTCCTCTCAAAAATCGATATATTTTTCTTATATTGAATGAGGTACGAAAAAAATAGAAAGCGAAAGATCAATTGATTAATGTTGTGTTGCATATTCTCCATATTATGACGATTGTTCCTTCAAAAGGTTTTTTTCTTTACTTAACATAGCTACACAAAGTGATGTTGTTTATTACTACTGTTTCTTTGGATGCATTTACAAAATCGTTTTTCAGAATAAAATTCTCGAATATTTATAAAGAGTCCCGAAAAACAATGCCACAACAATAATTCTACCTCTTAACACATTTTTAACTAATATTTTTAAAACCGAATCATAATTTGATATTAATACTTCTTCTTTGCGTAGAACTGAGTTAAAACAAATGTTTGACAAAAATAATTTTTTAATCGTAATTGCGGATATACTTCTGAGCGGAGTGAGTTAACCAAAACGGTAAAATCTCTTTCAATTTCGCAAAAATTAATCTTATGACTTCAAATTTTGCACATAAGTTGAAACCATTAATATGTGCTTTAAGTTTGAAATTTTGAAAAATTGAAGGAAGACCACGGCTACCTCCCATACAAAGTAATGTTAGCGAAACGGTAAAATCTCCTTAAATCTCAAAGAAATTAATCTAGTGACTTCAAATTTTCTCGTGAAATTACTTCTATCTCCTATACAAAGTGAGTTTACCAAAACGGTAAAATCTCTTTCAATTTCGCAAAAAGTAATCTTATGACTTCAAATCTTAACTATCAACTCGATGTTTGAATTTTTTTTTAAAAACTGAAAATACAAAATGACGTAATAATAATAGTAAAACCTTTTAAAATTCCAAGAAAACAATTAGAGTTTGATCTTGATGTTGTACACAAAAGCTCTCATAAATAAAAAGGACTGTGAGTTTCAGATATGAAATATTTGGATAAAAACCGCGAACAATTTAAGTGACATCATCAAAATAATACAACATTCTAGACTTCAAATAATTTAAAATACGGTCTTTTAACTTCAATCCAGTCGAAGATAATTCCTTACTAGTTTTTTCGTAAAAATACCCAAACTGGAAATTTATAAATTGTAACAAGTAAAAAATGTATCTGTTTGAAATCGGTCTAATAGAAGGAAAATATGGCGTTATACATTTTCTTATTGTATGGGAGGTGGGCGTGTTTTTGGGTTAATTGAAATTTTGCTCTGTATGCCTATAATCTTAATTGCATGCACAATTTTATTCTTCTGTTACTATTATTTCTATTTATTGACATATTTTGTAGGGGGACTAAGCCACTGTGCGGCGTATGAAAAATCACATTTCTAGAAAATGCATTCAATGCTTACACAACACACAAGAGGGGAGTGTTTTTAATTAAATATTCTATAAAGACACAAACTTTTTTTTGGATTTTAAGAATTTTGGAGCTGATTCTTAAATCAATAAACTACGATATATAAAAAAAAATAGTTTGCCAAATTACATATTTAACAATAACCCCTTTTAACAATGAAATATTTTAACCCCTTTTTAATTTTTGCTACAGAAAGGACAATATTTAACTATACACTTTGGTTCCTAAAACCAACTTCTACACATGTAAATCTATCACTTTTTTCGAAATAAACTAAAAATTCCGACAAATACTTTGCTTTCAATCTGTGTAAGGATCTACGCCTTACACACATCACACAACACTACAGACAACAACAAATACATATATGTACAACACATGAGCTACAAAGAAAAATGGCGTATTAAACTAACCTTTCGGTGGCGATGAATGGTAATACAATCCTTGAAACCTGCGTCTTCTTTTCGGTGGCATTTTTTTACAAAAAACTTTTTTAGCGAGCCTCAACTGTAACGGTCAAATATGCACACTTAATAAATATGGAAATGAAAAATTTTAAGTCATATCCTGCCAGCACGAACTGTGTGATTTATGTATGACACACAAAAAAAAAATGAGCACATAAAAAGGACACGTTATTTCAGCACGACACTTGGGTAAATGTTCATAATTTTTCAGTTGTCATTTCACAATGGTTATAATGCATTTCTCAAAATTAGCAATATTCTTTTTTTCTATTTAATTTTTTTTTCGATTTATAAAAACATGATATTAAAAGCTCATTTTCTGCAGAATTCAGCAAAATTTCCAATGTTTACTTTTGCATTTTCACTATAATTTCCATCATATGTTTGTTACACGTGCACACACACACACACACAAGCACATTAGAAGAAAATTTTTATTTTATTTTATTTTTGGGAAGCAACTAACCCAGCTTAACGTTTAACGTCCGGCAGCGACGACTGTTTCCGGTCGTGTGTCTGAATGGCGAGTGTTCGAAAAAGGACATTTATTAGTAAAGCGCAGGAAAAGCTTCTCGCATGCACCGCCCAGTCATTGGTAAGCATTACTAAGAAAAACTATCCACTGACTATCTATTTAACTGTCTCTTTATGTGTGTGAGGTGAGGCATGGTGAGTATAGAATCTGGTCTAATTACCAGACCGCTAGACCAGTTTGCAGCTCTAACTAATTGTTGTCATTTGCATGTGCGTTTTGTTTTTGTTTTTTTCAGTTCCTGAACGGCAACCTCATGCAATGGTCATTGGTATACAGCACAGTGGCCCTAATTGGTTGAAGTTGAAAAATAGTTAACAATTAAAATAGATATACTTTTTTATTGCTTATTGTTTTGACATAAAGGCGTCTTTCACACCCACAGAAAATCAAAATTATGTGCTGCAGCACCTTTTATCTCTTGATAGAAACATGTGTCATTATAATTGTTCGAAAAAAATGTTCCATTACCTAACAAACATCACTTGTTCTGGAACGACCACGACGGAATTCAGTAAACCACTTTTTAACCATTGGCATTGATGGCGCAGTGTGCCCATAGTTTTTTTTTAAGCCTTTCCTTGGCTAGGGTGATACTTTTTTTACTCAAAAAATAATGCGATGAGTAGGAGGATATTCACTTTTTTCCTTATTCGCTGAAATTCACGATATTGTTTAATTTCAATGGCTGTCAAACACAAACTACATGGAGCAGCTTGCTTAAAATTTGACAGTAGTCTTTTGACAGATGACAGGACCAGTGTTGCATTAAAAGTAACTACGTATGAAATTCAAAAAGTCACTGACTTCTCAAACTGCTCACGAATACTGAATAATTTTTGCGAATTCCTTTCGCAACTCAAAGAAGAGTACTTTGATAACTCAAAGAAGAGTACTAGGATGGACAGATGCATGCGTATACGACCTCATAAGGGGTCGTCCATAAACTACGTTACCAATTTAGGGGGGAGGGGTTTTGAAATGCACTACGATAAGTAACGGTAGGGGGGGGAGGTGTTTAGATATTGTAACGTTACCAAAACTTACGAAAAAATCGACGAAAAACCTCTAATTAATAACACAATCATTTCAAAAAATTTTAACCTTACATGTTTATGTTTGATCGTCTAAATTGATGATTAACATTTGTTTCAAAGATTTCTTCCACCGCCATTTCCCTTGACACAGCAACCTTTTGGTATTCCTTCACCATCTCAGCACACGTCTGAAAAATTTGGGTCTTTGCTTTTGCGACAGGCTTTGACGTTAAGGCCTGAATGTTCTTGATCAAAGGAGATACCGTATGACATGTACTGTCCTTCTCAGAAAGAAGAAATCGGTTCAAGGTCGTGTCCTACCTGCGGCTTGTATTTCGTTTTTGAAACTTCTATGAATTGCCATAAGTTTGTATTATATCGTTTACAATAAATCGGAATAAAAAATACTATTTAAAAAAATCAATTTTCAGAAAGCATTTACACAAAAACACAGAACTTGGTGCAGCTCGGGTGCAGCCTTTAAGGGTACTCTGTCAAAGACCAGGTGAATTTCTTTGCGTTAGAAATGAGGATTCACCTGAATGGGTCGACATAGAATCCGATGAAAAATTCTATTTTGAATAATCCTCAACAAAGCTACCAGCTTCTTCTATCCCAGTGATTGAGAGCATCGAATCTTGGATCGCAGATGGAATAGCTTTTTTAGATGATATTAATTATTGATTTTTTTTCCAATTGTTCCTTTAATGTATCTAGTCATACTAGTCAATAATACTAGTGAAAATTGTCAGAGCTAGTCAAAATATATAATCATTTTTATATGAGGGGGGGAGGGGTTTTGAAAAGCACTACGAAAAGTAACGCAGGGAGAGGGGAGTAAAAAAACGGAAAATCAGTAACGTAGTTTATGGACGACCCCTTTCATATTTTTTAAGTTAATGTAGTACTGATGAACTGCATAATATTATATCGAATGTTGTTACTCCTGTAAAGGTGATTCGTTACAAAGTTGCACCTCGCTCCCTACGCCAATACTCTACTACACCACTGTGCACATTTAACTCAACCAACAGCCAAACACACACACACACAGCCAGCACATTCAACGTAGCCAACAGCCAAGCCTAAGTAAACCACATGCAAATGGACATGATATAATTCCCAGAAGGTTTCTAGCGACATATGAATAAGTAAGGCGCATTGTGACAGACTTGGGGACGGCTCGAGAGCGTAATGCTTTGTCCCGTCGCATACTTGTTGGAAACGATAACAAGTTCATTATAGCTATCGCAAGGTTGCTCGTGTTAATACATTTAGTTATTTTTAAGTATTATAAGCATTAGTTAGTGGGACCATCAAGTCGGCTTCGGTCGGTTGGGCGTCCACAACAAAATTTTCTTTTGGGCCATCACGTCGGCTTCGGTCGGTCGGGCGTCCACAATAAACATTCTCCTTCGTCAATCACGTTGGCTTCTGTCAGACGATAGCCCGACGTACAGATGTGTACTTAGGAATTCTATTATATATTATTTTATTGTTATTACCCTATCGTTAAAATAAATACCAAGGCGCATCACGCCATACCCAAATATTTGTAAAGATATATATATTACACTATAAAAATTATATATAACAATATAAAATATTAGATAACGCAGCGTAGTCGGGTCTTGCCGAAGTCGCAGTCACACCGAACCTCTCCAAGTCACAGAACACCGAATAACACCGAATAACACCGAACATCACCGAACTTTAGCCGAATCTTCAACTTCAGCTGAATCTGCCGAACCAGCGTCGGCAGATTCACTCCCGACTGTATATTTATCGCTCGTACTCCTATAATATTGTGTATTGTAATAAGAAAGACTTACTCATATGATTACACTAAGAGAAAAATAATGTGGTGACTCAATACCACCACATATAAACACCAACATCGCAACATACAAAACACACACTTTATGATATGATAACTTCAGCAATAAAAACAAAGGACAAACACTTAACATGGCCAGAAAACACAACAGAAGCATTCACAACGATAAAAGAAAGTTTTACTAAGGAAGTGCTACTTAATCATTTTGATAGCATAGCAAAACTTTCTATCGCTGTAGATGCATCTAACACTGCTTTCGGTGCAGTTTTGCAACAAGAACACAATCAGGAAACAGAACCACTAGCTTTCTTTTCGAAAAAATTATCACCATCAGAGACAAAATACAGTACATTTGATCGCGAACTTTTAGCAATTTACCTTACAATTAAACACTTTAGACACTATTTAGAGGGACGAGCATTTACTATATACATAGATCACAAACCACTTACTTCAGCATTACATTCAAAAACAGAGAGAAGCCCAAGACAAATACGACACCTAGAAATCATTGCACAGTTT
This sequence comes from Dichetophora obliterata, assembly GCA_963920525.1. Lineage (NCBI taxonomy): Eukaryota > Metazoa > Arthropoda > Insecta > Diptera > Sciomyzidae > Dichetophora > Dichetophora obliterata. The sequence goes on from OY986437.1 coordinate 15,831,779, forward strand.
TCCAACGACATCAGTCAGACACATTAAAGGTACCGATAACACCGTAGCGGACGCACTTTCAAGAGCTGAGATAGAGGCTTTCACAACCTCTGAGATCAACCTCAGAACTCTATACAAAGAACAGAATATAGATTCAGAACTGCAACAGATACAAAATAAACATACTTACAAATTCGAACAAATACACATTCCAATACTTAACATTAAAATTTGGTGCGAACAAACAAGTTCAGGAACACGTCCCTACATTCCACAAACATCACGCAAACAAATTTTTGAACAGTTACATAACATTTCACACCCATGTACACGAGCTTCTCGATGACTCATAACACAAAGATATTTTTGGCCCAAAATGAGCACACAAATCAACAAATGGTCACAAGAATGCGTTGGATGCCAAAAAGCAAAGATACACAAACATACGAAGACAATCCCACACAATATAGTCATTCCACACGGTCGTTTTGAGCATGTTCACGTTGACTTAGTTGGCCCTTTACCGATATCAAATGGTTACTGATATCTACTTATCCTAGTTGACAGAAACACGCGTTGGCCCGAAGCGTATCCAATTAAAGATACCAACGCCAGTACTATCGTAGATACACTTCAAAAGGAATACATCTCACGTTTTGGAGTTCCTCTGGAAAATACTTCCAATCGAGGACCTCAATTTACGTCCACAACATTTAGAAACTTCGTTAAGAATCTAGGAAGTAAGCACATTACCACTTCTGCATATCATCTCCAAGCCAATGGGATTGTCCGTGGACAATCAAAGAATCAAAGATGATATTAAGGCTTCACCAGCTGAAATGATTTTTGGTCAAACACTCAACTAGTAATTCACAACAGTCAGAATTTTAATGCGTCCGACACCTTGTCCAAACTTAAAGAGGCAGTAGAAAATAAAAAGTCAAACATTGCGCAGCACAGCACTAACTTCCAGCAATATATACCTCGAGCCCTCAGTACTTGTAACTTTGTCTTCGTTCGCAACGACACCCTTCGAAGTTATTGAGAGAACACCAAAATACTTCACAATTCGTAAAAATAACACTAACATAACAGTCAACATTGATAGGATTAAGCCCGCATCCTTTAACACTGAAACAGCACAGACACATTCAACCAACACACAAAAATACTACAAAGTACACTTTAACTTATTAGCTAACACGACCAAAATTTTTTTTTTGAAAGTAGGGGGAATATTGTGATGACTCAATACCACCACATGTAAACACCAACATCACAACATACAAAACACACACTTTACAATATATTCACTTACACATTTTATCTAAAAAAATTATTATTATTTAAGATTTCAAAAATTGTCAATTATTATTAATCAAAAATTTTTTATATTATTTTCATTATAAAAATTGTATTCTTTGTATGAAGGCGTACAAAAGTAAATTGTTCTTTAAATAAAATAAATAAAAAAAGTTACAACCCTCGCAGCAAACATACCTACTTGAATATTGTATACACTGCTAAAAATTTCAACGTTACCAATAAAGCAGAAAAACATAATGCGAGCATTAAAATCAACAAGTCTACTTATTTATTTTGGTCAAAGTCAAAGTTTGAGGGTCTTTTGTTTGACCCTGGAGCCGCTGAGCATACCTCAGCCTGTGACTAAAACCCCCCCTTACACTCCTTTCAACTAGTTTATTGTATTCTTTATTTGTTATTATTTTAAATCTTACGTTTCACTTTTATCGTTTTTTAACTTCTTTCCTAAATATTTCTCTACCGCTATGACTTCTTATGTTGGAACCTAGCAGATCATATTTTGGCGTTAATGAAAACCAGAAAACTTTAATAACGGTTTTGTGTAGACAACATGTCGGTTTTAATGTTGTTCATTTTAAATGCCCGAAGCTTAAACATGGCTAAGCCTAACTTTATAAAATATGTTTTTGAAGAGTCATCAGTTGATATCATTAGTATTTCTGAAACGTGGTTGTCTAGTAATATAAGCGATGCAATCTGTAGTGTCAATAGTTTTTTTTTTAGAAATTACAGATCTGATAAAAAAGGTGGTGGAGTTGCTGTTTACTATAAATCTTACCTAAATGCCAAAGTTCTGAGTAAATCAAGCGGTCCTGGAATTGAATATCTTATCATATGTACTTCTGCTAATAGTACTTAAATCCTCGTTTCTTATGTGTTTAAACCCAATAAATGTCATCCTGTGGATACATTGTTCCCTGACTTGTCTAACTATATTCTTAATAATGACTTAATTTTAGTATGTGGTGATATGTAATATATAAATCTCCTAAACAATGTTTCTGTAAAGCAATCAATGTGTGACAAGATATCTTCCCACTGGTTTTCTAATAATTCAACTCCCAGTCTTCTAGATTATTTTATTGTGTCAGACCCTTCGCTTGTTTCTCTGATTGACCAAATATTTTTCATTTCTAATCACGACGTAATCTTTTGCTCGTTAAATGAGGAGCAAACATTCAAAACAAAATTTGTCACACAAATCGTAATGTTGGGAAATCAAAGAAACCCTGCAGTGTAAGACTTATCAGCAGTAAAAATTGATTAGTTTTTTACTAGTTAAAACACACTATTTTATATTTTGTCACGATTTACTAGTTGCAAAAATAGTTCAAATCCAACTAGTTTGTGTCAAGTCACAATAAACCAGTTGTAGAACTAGCCAAAATCAAACTATTTTACATATCGTTAAAATCAACCTGTTCCACAACCAGTTGGAGCTATGTAGTTTTTCGAATACTTTAAAGTTTTGAAAATACTCAACCTACCAATAGTCCTTGCGTTCGTCACGACCGTAGTAATATGGCGAACCATCTTTATTAATGAAAGTTTTCGATTCCAAGAAAATAATTATATTATGAACAAATCCTGACAACATAGGAATAACGCCCACACATCTACGAGAGAATTTTGGTAGTGCAACAAGGATTCGCTAGACAAACTTTTTGTAAGCAACGCAGACCTTTGTGAATTTTTTCAGATATAGTCCCGATGGTGGTGGAGACAATATATCTGCCTTAGGGACAGTTTTTCAGTATGAGCTTAAACTTTAGTCAAATTTAACCAAGCTTAGTTCATTAAAATTGCTATTTAAGCATTCCTTGAAGTTAAATTTACTTAAATTATCATAAAATGTGTTCCTTTTTTTGGCAATATATGATTTGTTTTCAACTATTCACAACAAACTAGAATTTAACTAACTATAACTATATATTATAATATATATTATATACTACACGGTGAGAAATCTTGGACTTAATTCTAGTTCCACTAAAATATTACTGCATGTTTTTAAACCTTGCGGTTTCAAATTGAAACTTTTCAAATACTAACTCATATTTAAAACTTTTCTGTACTAGAATTGAAACCAAAAGAAATATTACAGCATCAATTTTAGCTTTTTGGTTTAAATTTTAGCTTTTTGGTTTCAATTTAGTCTTTTTGGTTTCAATTTAAGTACAACTCTGTGTTACTTTTTGTTTTTAATACAAATAATACTAATATCTAGTACATGTGGTTACTAAATTTGGAGTAAGACCCGTAAAAAGTTGGCCTGGCAATGCTGCGACTCAATATTAGGCGACTTGGTTCATATGTTTGTTTATCGTGCTTTTTATGTATAAGCCAATAGCTCTGTGGTTAGAGTAGTGAGTTTACAAACTCAATGTCGTGTGATCGAATCTCGCGTTGTTTGTTATTTTTTTTTTAAATATTTGAATCCAAGCTTGTACTAAATTTGAAACCAAAGCTGTATTAAAACCATTTTTTAGTATTTTGTAAATACTAGATTTGAAACCAAAGCTGGTGTAGACTTATATGTAGTACAGAAAAGTTTCAATTTTAGTACAAGATTTCTAACCGTGTAGTTATACTATACTAGTTATTTTATACTAGTATTATATACTAGTTTTCATTTGTTCAGAATAGGACAATTGATATTTCCTATAACATCGCCATGTTAAAAATACCAGTTGGGTATATGAAAAAAAGACTATCTTGAACTAGTACTGCTCAGTTTTCATCTAGTATGCAGACTGGTTTTAAACTAGTTGGTTACACTGCAGGGTATGGTCGAGGCTGCCAAATAAGTTAAGTTGTGGACAGAGTGAACGCCGATTCAGTCAGGCAGGCAGACAGGCGCAAGCAGTAACCTGCGAACAAACGAAATAGAAATAAGGCCAAGCTAACTTTTATCTCGTTTTTTCACATAGTTTTCCTACGCCTGTCTGTCTGCCTGTCTGCTTCGGCGTTCAGTCTGTTTGCAACCTTAGTGTAGACATTGCTCTTGACTGCAGGTATTGGAATATTGATTCAGTTTTTTATTTAGATCAATTATATCCACAGTAATGCAACTACTAATTAGTATCCTTGCCAATGCCAATTTTACAGATTTCATCCCGCAACTTCTTAATATCAATTGCAGTCTCATTTTTTTTGCTATAGTAATTGATTTTTGACTATTTTATTTCATTTCGAACGGTTTTCCTTATATGTTTAAATTCTTCGTAAAGTTCAGGAGTCTTAAACCTTATCCAACGCTTGTAAGCAGTATTACGATCAATGATACAATTTTGTATAGTGCTGTCATGGCTTTTGTTGAAATTTTATGTGTTTAGTTGAGATGGGTACAAATTCGTTATGCTATTAGTAATGAACTACAATTAAATTCTGCCATGTCATATATATACTATCCATTTGTAAAAAAAAAACACTAGCTAGATAAAATTCCTGTCCTCTACTTTGGTACAAATAAGCTTAGTGTCGTGTCGAAAATCGTAAATCTTGGTTTCTAAAGGGTTCGCCAAATAACCCTTTTTTTTGAAGATTCTATTAAAAAAAACTACTGGATATTTTCTCAAATTTCATTTTTTATTTGAAAGTACAATCTTTCCGGTTAATAATGAAAAATAATTTCATTCAAATGGCTGCCTCGGCTGGCCATGCATTAGCCTACACGATCGGTCCAATTTTTAAGCACATTATCGACTGTGTGCAGCTGTATTTCACCAATGGCTTCACGAATATTGTCCTTTAAAGCGTCAATTGTCTCTGGCTTGTCGGCGTAACTCTTATCTTTGAGGGCACCCCACAAATAATAATCCAACGGTGGCAAATCGCAGCTCCGAGGTAGCCAAACGACATCAGCTCTGTGGCTAGTAATGCGATCTTCAAAAACGGGACGCAAAACATCGAGTGTAGCTTCGGCTGTGTGGCACGTAGCGCCGTCGTGTTGGAACCAAATGTTGCCAATATCCTCCTTTTCAATTTTTGTGAACAAAAATTCGTTCAACATGGCCCGATAACGATCGTCATTGACTGTAACGGCCACTCCTTGCTCATTTTCGAAGAAAAATGGCCCAATTATGCCTCTGGACCAAAATCCGCACCAAACAGTGACTCGTTTTGGGTGCAGCGGCTTTCCAATGTATGCGTGTGGGTTTTCTGTGCCCCAAATGCGACAATTTTGCTTGTTTACATACCCGCCAAGATCAAAATGAGCTTCATCTGAAAAGATGATTTTTTTGGCAAAATCGGCATCTTCTGTAAGTCGATCGCAGGCCCAGTTAGCGAAGCGAAAACGCATTGGATGGTCAGTTGGCTTCAACTTCTGAACCAATTGGGCTTTGTATGGCGTCATACCAAGGTCTTTATGCAAAATTCGTCTCAATGATGTCTCCGAAATGTTCAATTGTTGAGAACGACGGTGAATTGATGTTGATGGCGCTTCACGCACACTTTCTGCCACAGCAGCAATATTCTCGGGTGTACGCACTGCTTTTGGCTTTTCACGCTTTGGTTTATCGATGAGGATGCCAGTTTCTTTCACTTGGTTCACAAGATAACGAACATACGGAGCTGACGGTGCTTCTTTCTCTTCTTCCAAAATCCGTACGCAATTTTCGCACACATTCTGCAACATTACCATTATTTTCAAAGTAATGTCGCAATATTTCCCAGCGTTGTTCAAGCGTATACACAACCATATTCGTTCAGCGGAAGGATAAAACCAATTATCTGTTGAATCAGACATGAGCGCAGTGTTACCATTCACGAAATAAGCACTAGTTGAAAAAAGTTAGATGGCGAACCCATATGAATTCGTACCTATCATGTATTGATCATGTAAATGGTGTTGTCCGTAAAACTTATTATATCCTTCAAAATTTTAGAATGTCTGCAAATCTTTGCAACTCTTTACCTTAAGCGAATGCTAATGAAGCAACTAGATTTACCAGTTATTACATGTTCGAAATTAGTTCGTAGACTCGACTCGTCTTTTCAACAAAAACTAAATATTGCTTATAACCAGGGCTAGGATTTCGCTGACATGTCATCTTTTTTTTCTGCTACTTCTAAGACATTTCCTGCTTATTTAAAACGTCCATTTTTGTTTCCTAAATTCCAAATATGAAAAGTTTTTAGGACATTTTTTCATTTTTCATCGTTTTTACTTTACAGGTAATTTTTGCTAGATTTAAGGCATTTTTTGGTAATTTTTAGAGTTTTTTAAGTTATTTTATTTCCATTTTTGGACATTTCTCATTATTAAAGCATTTTTCGGTTTTCTAGGTCATTTTAGTGCATTTTTTAAATATTTTTTTGTTTTTTTTCGTACTAAAAAATGTCAAAATGCAAATTTTTAAACATATTCCTTTAACACTAGAGTCCCTTCAATCAAAAACATTACCTCTCGACAAAGGAGTAGCTTTATTTATAGACTTCGATGAAAAAAAAGCTCTGCGCGTGGTGAAACTGACGAAAGGGTATGTAGAAAAATGAAACAAGTGTTAGATAAAAACTCAGAATATACTAGTATAAAATAAATTTTAATTTATTAATGTTTTATTTTTAAGGCTAATTTTTTTTTTTAGTTTTTATGCGATTGTTTGCGTCTTTAGGGTAATTTTCTGCAGTTTTTATGTCATTTTTGTAATTTTTTTAGGTAATTTTTTGATTTTTTTTAGGTATATGTATACTTGTATTTTATTTATTTATTTATTTATTTATTTCTATTTTAACTATCAACAATCGTTTAACAGTTTGAGTAACAACATATAAATTATAAAAAAAATATGATAAAAAACTAATAAAATGTAAACATAATTATATTAAAGAATATTACACTTTTATAAATTCATTTTAAACAATTCTTAATAAATTTTGTTTAAAAGTTTGTCTATTCAAAGTGAGATCTATTTGAGCACTTATGGAATTGAACGCTAAGCACATATTATTAATTGGATCATTACGGCCATAGTTTGTCCTATAATACGGAATATAAAAGAAATCTCTTTGCCTAAAATATCTCTCAGGCGCATATATTCTTAAAAGAGCGAGGAGTGGCGCGCAGTCTATATGTGACATAATTATATCGCGAACAAAAATAACAAGAAAATATTTACGTCTGGAGGCTAAGGTATTAAGACCCAGAAGAGCACACACGTACGTTGGCATAAAATTCCAATTTAATTTAAACATTATGTAACGAGTGAAACGTTTTTGTATTCTTTCCAATCGCAAAGAATCTACCTCATAATATGGATCCCAGATCAAACATCCATATTCCAAGATAGACCTTACTAAAGATAAAAATAACGTTCTAAGGGTATATGGATCCTTAAATTCCTTCGAATTACGCCTCAAAAAACCCATCATTGCATTAGCCTTAGTAATTATGCAATCGTAATGGTTGGAAAAAGAAATTTTTCTATCAAATAGAATTTCCAGATCAGATGTAGACACGACACGTGAAAGACCACTATTTGCGATTGAGTAATTAAAAAAATTTGGTTCTCTTTTCATATAAAAAGACATAATGTTGCATTTGGCAACATTTAAATAAAGTCTATTAACTGAACACCATTTAATCATATTGTTTAAATCAATTTGAAGAAGTCGATGGTTGGAAGGTGAAGAAACCGAATTAAACAGTTTAACATCATCAGCATATATCAAACAATTAGTATGCTGTAAAAAGTTTGGGAGGTCGTTGATGAACAAGACAAACAATAGAGGTCCAAGGTGGCTTCCTTGGGGCACACCAGAATGGTTGGTAATAGATTTTGAGTAGCAGTTATCAATACGGACAACTTGATATCTATCAGAGAGGTAATTCCTCAGCCAGGATAACAAAGAGGAATGAAACCCCATTAGGGAAAGTTTTTTAACCATAATGGAGTGCTGAACTCTATCAAAGGCTTTGATTAAATCAGTAAAAATGACGTCAATTTGATTGCCTTTTTCCATTTCAGTTTTAATGAAGTGAGAGAACAGTGTTAGGTTTGTAGAAGTAGATTTACCACTAACAAAACCGTGTTGAGATAGAGTTTTTAATTCTAGCATAAATGTGTTTTTTGACAATTGACTCAAATAATTTAGGGATCAAGGGCAATTGTGATATCGGTCGATAGTTCGCTATATTTTGCCTAGAGCCAGACTTATGGATAGGGACTATAATGGATTCTTTCCAGATATTCAAAAGCTGCCCTGTCTTTAAAGATAAATTAAATAAAAGCGCTAATGGCTGGGCTAGCACAGCTGCGCAGTTTTTTAGATATATTGGGGGAATATTATCAGAAACAGTTCCTTTATTAATGTCTAGAGTGAGCAAATCTTGTAAGACGCAAAAAGATTTGTGACGTCTGAAGTGCTACTTGCAGTTTTTTCGTTAAAAAACATATTTTTAGGGAAACCCTTCGTGTTCCTTTTTTTATTTAAGAAATTCCAAAAGTTCTTCGGATTTTCTCTAATATCAGACTCCAGCTTATTAAGGTGAGATTTGTAGAGCGATTCTTTAAGAGATGCGTATTCACTACGCGCCTGTAAATAGTTTTGACGAAAAGATATATTTATTTTACTTTTTTTGAACAATTTGTTCATACGGTTTTTTAATTTTGAAAGACTTTTATTGAAGAATTTTTCCCATTGGCGTCAGAAGCGGGGGGCCAAGGGGGGCAGTTGCCCACCCACTTTTTTAGCTAGATAAACAATTTAAAAAGAAAACTTCGAAAGTTATTCAAAAAATCAGTTTTTTTTACAACGATAATATTTTTGTATTATATATTTTCCTCTTCTTTCTCTCTTCTTCATAAACATGCTTGCGGATAACCATTTTCTTTCTCTGTACTTGCAAAAAGATAGAACAAAATGTAGAGTTTCTACTGCAAGCCCACCACATCAGTTAAAGCACCCTTAAGTATGTAGCTTAATGCTTGTTAATTTTGCAACTCTGGTAAGAAAAAATTTGACATGTTCTTAGGGGCTTTCCATATTGGACGACATGTTGTACGATAAGTTAGATGGAAAACTAATGAGACTATTTGATTGAGCGGTCGAACGATCCAGCTTGTAAAGCAACATCATTAATTGCAAGCTCTCAAGCAGAACACATCCGGCTAATAGCTAAGCAACTTTTAGACACCCTGCAAGAGCAGTAATTTTACATAGTTGTACAATATTGTACAATCGGCAGAAAAAACCAAAAAGTTCGACTAACGTTTTAGCTTACGCATGGTACTACATGTTGTACAATCTGCCATGTTGGTCCAATGTTTTGGACCATGCGAAAGCCCCTACTATGAATTAGCTGATGAAAATCCACCTCGACGCTTTGAACAAACATCAAATCCGGTTCCTTCAGTACAGTTGCCATTATATGATCGGCTACGAAAAGATTATTTTGAAATTTTAGATCTTCTCTCAAATGAGATAACGGCTAGATTCGATCAAACAGGTTGATATTTTTGACTTTTTGTTTGTTTTTGCATGTTTACACCAGCTTCACTCAACCGACTCACTTTGATTTAACATTCGGTGATTCGGTTGAGTGAAGCTAGTGTAAACTGGCACTTTGTAAATCTTATTGTACATTTAAACAGATCTTGACACTCTGGAATCGTTGGAAAATATTGTAATCGAAGCCTTCAACGGAAAAGTGCCTTCTGAACAAAATCTAAAAACAAAACTAGATCTTTATGCAGATGACTTTGATGTGAGCGACCTCCACGCGCAACTTAAATTGCTGAAGCAATTGCCTGGCCAAACACCTTCAAATTGTAGCGGCATTGTATCCCAATTTGCAAAAAATTCGGATACTGTAAAAAAACTATTAAATGAAGTTGAAAAACTTATTGCTTTGCTTTTGACTGTGCCTGCATCAGCAGCTTCATCTGAGCGTTCTTTTAGTGCACTAAGACGACTTAAAACGTATCTTCGAGCAACTATGACACAGAAACGACTCACTCATGCGGCACTTATACACATTCACAAAGATAAAACCGAAGAATTGAATTCGAGGGAGGTGGTGAAAGAGTTTGTTTCTCGCAAGGACAGAAAGAAACATTTTGGAATAATTTAAATTGATATAACTTTTTGTACCTTATTGCATTTAAACCATGTAAAGATATACCTAGTCTTGCTTTATAAAAGCAACCATTATTTCTTATATTTCCATATTACCATATGAAAGATCCTTTTAAGAATGATCTCTAATGTTGAAATTGGAAGAACTTTTAAAAATAATGAAATTTTAATATTTTTTTATATATTTTTATATTTTTTTTTATTTTAAACTAAAATAAAAAATTTGTTTATTCACATTCATAATTCTTTGAAGAAATTTTGGTGAACTTTTTTTGCACCACCATTTGTACTGCTCCCCCATTTGTACTCCCCCCCCCCCCAGATGAAAATAGCTTCCGACGCGCTTGACTTTTCCTTATCTTTTTAATAGGAACAAAGCAAGTAAATGCTTGATTTATAATTTCGATAAAAAAGTCCTATTTATCTGACAAGATAAATCCAAAACCCAGACGCCAATCCACACTCGATAAAAATGTAGATATCGCTGTGTAATCAGCTTTTTTAAATGCAAAAACAAAAGTATCTTCTTCTATGGCAGATGTATCATTAATAAGAATTTCTAATTGTATTAAAAGTGCTTTATGGTGAAAACTATTATTTGAAAGAAGTAAATCCGATTCAACACAATTGGCACTAAGCTCATTATCAATAAAAATAAGATCTAAGATTTTGTTCAAGCTATTTGTGACAGAGTTTATTTGAATCAGACCCAAGGAATATATAGAGTCTAAAAAATCGATTTCCAAATTGTTGCACATCGAGTTCGGAATCATACTTAAAAGATCCTTAGAATAAGTCCAATTTACACTACTTAATGTGGAAACCACCCAATACAATCGGGAATTCATTATCTTTGAGCCTATCAATTACGTTCAAAATATTAATAAAGTGCATAGAATAAACTTCACTTGAAGAGCAAGGTGGAATATAAGATACAAATATATATATATACTTTTAATATAGTTAGAACCATCACCATTCCAAGGGCAATCTACACGAACGCATATTTGTTTCAAGAGATCGGATGTGTTTAGCAATGATATCTGCTGACAACGATAAACTGCACGGATAGCAATTAAGACACCACCACCTCTTGTTAAGCCAGTTGATGTCAATGATCGATCACGGCGAAAAACCTCGAACGTTTCATCAAAGAATTCAGATGTATAGATGCTCTGATGTAACCAACTCTCCGTTAAAGCGATAACATCAAAAGAACAATCCATAATATTTAAAGAAAACTGAGTGGACTTTGTACGGAGGCCACCCGAATTTTGGTAATAAAGTTGTAGAAATTTATTGACAGGACTCAAAATGCCGCCATTATTCGATAAAATACTAACATTATTAGATAGTTTTTTTAAGTGCGCTGAGTTTGTTTTGGCGGGCGCACGTTTGTACTGTAAAATAACTTAGTTCTTATTTGTACTAATGCTATATGAAATATGAAATAAAAAAATAAATTAATAAAACGGTACAAAATTGAGTGCGAAGGGATAAGAACCTTTTTTAAAAAACACGAAACTTTGGAATGTTCAGCATGTCTACGGTACCACACTGTCTGACACAAAATATACTCTAAAGGCAATGTCCATTGACATTTTTATTCACAATCAGATGATAAATAATTTATACACACTAGATGTCATGTCAAGTGAAGGACTTTTTGACATTACATCAACAAAAACATAGCACAATAACTAGTCAATGCTGTGCAGTTAAGGCAATAATTCATATCGGGGGTAAAACAGACCAACAGTAACAACAATAAAAATTCGAAAATAAAAATCAATTTTTAGTTCGAATACCTAATCGATAAAAAACTATACTATATACATAAGACTTTACTAGATACCACGTGAATAAAGTGGGCAGGAGTGAGCAGCTAGCTCCCTTAATTGTTCTCACAGATAGCCAACACTTGGCCAAGACAGACGAAAGAGAAACAACTCATAGCATTTTATTATTGAGAGTAAAGGAGTGGTAATTTAATTGTTTATCTGCTCACGTTATTTTCGTTATTATTTTAAATAATTGAGTCAGTTAATTGTGAAGTCGTGTGTTTTTTTTTTTTTTGTAAAGCTATTAAAAATATTTTTATTACTGAGGCTTAAAACTAGCAAAATAAGTGGAGCACAATTGGATTCCATCCAATTCAATGGCCAATTATTGCAGTCATTTTTTTGCCTGTTATTTTTTCAACTAAATGGACTGCTCAAAACTAAAAGGCATGTATTAAAACAATCTAATTTGATTACATGTTTACAAAAACTGCTGCCGATTAGAATAAAAAAAAATACAAGAAGAAACACGCAGTTCCTTGACGACATAAAAACAAGTCTATTATATCATCAACAAGGATATGACCTACTTTAATATTGAAGTATTGCCATTTATCATTTGATAATTCAATTCTATGTACTGTTTGGTTTTTTTTAAAGGAAGTGGGTCAAGCATTTAAAGAAATCTGTTTTTCGACTTTTCCGCCAATTATTTTGAAAGGTTTGAAATTTTTTATGAAACTAGAACTAGAAATTTGTCAGAACTTTTATTAAAAAATAATGGGATTGTAGCTTCCTAATTTCAAAATTAAAAAAAAAGGTGGCCATCCATAACAATAACCATATCCGAAATTGGATGGTCGTTAAACTTAAATTACAAACCATGATATTTTAATTTGTTTTTAATTTTTAAGGCCACCTTCCATCTTTGCGACCCTAATTATAATGCCAAACTATTATAATCAAAATGTGAAAACAAATGAGATCTCTCTGAGAGCGAAAATTAACTTCAAACATTTCATCCAATCAGTCAAAATTTTAATTGAGCTCTAGATCTACGTCAAAGGTTGCTGTTGTTGTTTAATAAAAAATTATTTCTAAAAAAGATACAAAACCTCAAATAACTTCAATAATACACACAACACGTTATGAATTTAGAAAATAGTAGGTAGGCAGAAAGTAACAAATGCCTGCATCGGTCCTTCAATCAAAAAATCATGTGTGAGCAGGAATAAATTAAAATTTTTGGAAAGAATAAAAAATCGCGATATGCTTAAATCATTAAAGCACGTGTGAACACCTCCTTAAGGAATCTGATAAAAAATGTCCTTGGCAAAGCCGTGAACACTTAAGCCTGCTAGTATCATATAAAAATATAAATAATTTTTTCCTTTTTATTTTGATACCAATATTGGATCAAAAAGGATGTTTGAAATGTTTTAAGTATTTAACCCCTTGAGGCTAAAATAGGAACAAAATAATTTTTTTAAATGATATTCCTATTATTTAGGTCATAAAAAGATAAAAAAACATGCCTCGAATTTTACCTTCGCTTCTTACGTTTTGCAAGCTTGTACAAAGAAAAAATTGTTTTGATCCTGTCGGCACAAAATTTTTTTTTTAGTTTCTTGAAAGTTTTTCAACTCTTCAGAGTTTTGTTTTTTAAAAACTCTTGATATTATTATCATTTAAACCACAAAAATATTAAAAAAAAACATAAATTAGATTTTTGTCCTGTAAATTTTTTTTTTATAAAATAGGCCAAAAAAATGTTGGCTTTTCTTCGGCACATAACCGAAAGCCCAACTGACTTTAATGTCAAATATCTCTCTAAATTTATTTATATCGTGTTGGTTCATCTTTTTTCATAGAACCAAACGATTTTATTTTAAAAAAAAGAGTTGCAAAATAAAAATAAAAATTACTTTCTGACGTGTCCAATATATTGGGCAAATCCACTGAAAGGGTTAAATAAATTTTTTGAAAGAATAACCTGTCATGTAAATTCGAAATCCTTTTAAAAAAATACTGACCCTTAAGAGAAAAAAAAGTGGTGGAGTCACGAACAAATTTCCTTACGCTTTTTCTTCAACTCCGAATGTAATTCGAAATAAAATCTGTATAATTTTATTTCTTGTATTATATTTTATTTTATATAATTTTTTCAAGTCAAATAATGTAAATGAAAAATCAAATCAAAAAGTTTAATTTAATATTTTAGGAAAAAAGAATAATTAATTGAAAATTAAGATGTAAAATTATCATGAGAGATGAAAAAAGGCAGTTACCGTTGCCAGCGAGGTTTTTTTCATGCAGAGCTGGGTCAAAAAGTACTCATTACAATTCAATTAAAATTTTTGTTAGGAATTAGGAATTGGTTATTGGTTCTCTCAATTCCTTAGGAATGTAATTGGAAAAAATCGTCAATTCCATTACAAGAATTGCAATTGGTAATTGAACACTTCAATTCCTGAGGAATGGAATTGGAAAAAAATGGTCAAGTTCATTACAGGAATTGTAATTGGTAATTGAACACTTCTAATTGGTAATTGAATGGTCAATAAAACATTATGATTTCTGCAATGGAATTAATAATTTTTTTTCCAAATCCATTCCCGAGGAATTGAGGTGTTCAATTACCAATTACAATTCCTGTAATGGAATTGACGATTTTATTTTCAATTCCATTCCTGAGAAATTGATATGTCCAATAACCAATTACAATTCCTCTAATGGAATTGATGATTTTTTCCAATTACATTCCTGAGGAATTGAGATGTACAATTACCAATTTCAATTCCAATTCCTTGGAATTAAATTAAAAGGCATCATTACAACCCAGCTCTGCTTTCATGACGCAACAAGGCGTTGAGAATTGAGCATTCATCATGTTTCTCGTATGGAGCTTGAATTGATCGAAAAGTTGAATTGAAAACTGGGCTTACGTAAGAGTATTAAGCGAAAAACTCATTTTTAGAGTTCACCCTAGTATCGAAAAAACTTTTTGAAATTCTTAAATCAGATTCGAAAACAGCGACCAGCGTATCTACAAAGAGTATAAAATAAATACACATTTTTAGGATCCACCCTAGTGTAAAAAACGTTCTGAAATTCTTATATCAGATTCGAATATAGCGACCAGCGCATTTATGAAGAGTATAAAACAACAACACATTTTTAGGGTCCACCCTAGTGTAAATTCTGAAATTCTTACATCAGATTCGAAAACAGCGACCAGCGCATCTACGAAGAGTATAAAACAAAAACACATTTTTAGGGCCCACCCTAGTGTCAAAAACTTTTAACAGGTTCGAAATCAGCAACCCTTTAATACTGCCAGCACATATACAAAGAGTATAAAACAAAAAATTACATTTTTAGTGTCAAAAAACTTTTTAAAATTCTAACATCAGATTACACCGTATTACACACATTTACTGCAGTATTCATTTCTTAAAACATTATTGCAATAAAGATTCCGACATCCCAATCAGTCAAACAAGCTTGGAATAAGCTTTAAACAAGCTTAGAACCGTAAGCATCAAGCTTGAAAAATGCTTACGATTACTATTGGAAAATGCTTACAAGTAATTGTAGAATGGATACTTTTGGTGTATGAACATCTTAATAATCTGAATGAACCTAAACTTCAATTCTTCTTCAATTGCCTTATGTCTTCATGATGAATGTGTCGAGGGTACCGTGGTGTCTTGGTGTCTTTTTACCTCTTGAAACACTACGTTAGATCGATTTGTAATACATTAATATGAGTGGCCGATAAGACCTAGTTTCTCTTGGTGCCTGCTTTCGCAACTGGTTTTCTTTAATTTATGAAAATTGGTTTAGTGAAATTGACCTAGTTTGTCGAGTAACCACCCTGTCAAGCCAGGATCCCACCGGCTTCAGGAAGAAAGAACGACGATATATATACTTATTGGAGTGGTGTTTTATTGGGTATGAGACCTTGTTTGTCACACGACGCCGCCGATGTCCGGATACAAAAATTGTTGCTAACTTGACCTTGTTTGTCTTGAAAACGCAACTCTGATATGCTGTATGATATTATCGTTTTGACTTAACTTTTTTTTTTATTTAAATAAAATCTTTTTTTATTTTTATATTTTAATAAAATTATATACTTTAAGTAATTTATTAAAACTTTTTAGTTTGTTAATAATACATGATTTCAATCAAAATCATACTTTTTATTTTTGAATTGTATTAAATATCTTATTTTATAATTTTAAATTTGCTATAAAACCGGTTAAGGCTTAGCAATCGATAAAAATAAATAAAAAAATAAACGAAAACGAACCTTTGGAAAAAAATTCCTTACTATAAGCTTAATCCAAGTTTTTCTTTACAATTGGAAATTAGTATTTGAATAAGCTTTTTTTGAATACGCATCTTTTATGTATAAATATATTTAACAAACAATGCGCAGCCATCTTAAATTCACAAAAAAGAATAAAAAAGAAAATTCACCGGTACAAGAAGCTGTACCGTCCTCATTTCTCACTATCGAACTCGACTTGCCTTCAAGAAAACTTGCCTTGTTCCATTTTAAGCCCTCAGTTGTGGTTCTTGTCCTTCAATATTTCAATATTTTCCACAATTAAGTCGTGGATTTCTATGTTTAGTTTCCATAATTCTTAAATGTAGTAAAGAGCAAAAACAGTGAAAACACCACGACTGAACACGGACTCGAACCGGGCACGTCTGGGTTGATAGTCTAGCGCACTCTCCACTAGAGTACACAGGCCAACAGTTAACAGCAATCGCTACTTTGAACATTTACAAAATTATTACCTTGCTAAAAGCAAGTCTTTTCAAGTATTATTGTACAACACTTACTTTTTGTCTTGTACGCAATAATTCTACAAAGCAACTTGGAAATTTATTACCTACGCAAGTGTTTTATAAGCGTGCTTGGAAAAGGCTTCGTTTTTTCATTGTATGTAAGCTTAATCTAATCACTATTTCTAAATGGCTGATTGGGATATGATTTAAAACAAGCACACAAATAAAAATAACAAATGCGTTCCAACAAAATATCTACGTATCAGAGACAGAGACAGAGTGAGAGAGAAACAGAGAATTCTACTCGTTTGTTAGGCTGCTCGAAGCTCAACCCAGTGGGCAATTGCAGTAGTTCCAAGGCGTTAGGCTTTTATAGGCCTTCCACACTCCTTGCAAACACCATTGTATTGCTTGTATGAAATGGGAAAATTTGTCAGGCCTTCCGCTCTCCTTACTAAAAAGAGACCTGCCAGAAGCGCTTTTTCGAGAAGTCACGTTAGACGGAAAAGCAATATAAATATTAACTTCAAATAAAAAACTACTAACAATTTCGTATTTGAACCATGGTGCTCTCATGCGTCGGTCCGACATCTTACCCACTCGTCTATCGTGGTTGTTAAGAATCAATAGCTTATTATGCATCAATACAAATAAAAGTAAGCTTTCGGGAGCCCGGGTTCGAGACCCAACTAGGACAAAAAAAAATTTTTTTGTTTTTTTTAAATCTACATTTTTTTACAAATTGTTCTGTGTATATAAAATTTTTTTTTAATTCTTTTATAAATTTTCTTCATAAAAAGATTTAAGAAAAGACTTGGAGTTTTTCCATATAAATATTTTTACATGTAATGTGTTAGTTTTCGAGAGCCCGGGTTCGAGACCGAACTCGGAAATAAAAATTTTTTTTTTTTAAATCTACATATTTTTACAAACTGTTCTGTGTATTTAAAAAAAAAATTTTGTATATTTTTTTGTAAATTTTTTCATATAAAATAATCTGAAAAGAATCACAACCTTCAAAAGATAGGCCATACAGAAGTACTCATCAATGCAGTGATCATGGAAGGTGTATTGACGACAATAATAGCAGTGGTAGCATGCCTTCTTTTGCGGAGCACTCGCTAAAATGCCCACTGGGAACACTAGCACGCACACACACAGCGCAGTCGCCTGCTACCCAGTGGTAATTTAAGCTAGTGTAACGCTCAAGAGGGCATGCAAGTAGTGCTTTTATTGGCGTCAAAATACCTTCCATGATCGCTGTACTGATGAGTGCTTCTGTAAGGCCTATCTTTTGAAGGTTCTGATTCTTTTTATATTATTTTATATGATAAAATTTTTAAAAAATTTGAAAAAAATTATCAATAGTCAGAACAATTTAAAAAAAAAAGGTTATTAAAAAAAAATTTGTCCGAGCTGGGTCTCGAACCCAGATCCCCGAATTCTAACACATTAAATATCATATTCTATGAAAACTTTTTTTGGAAAAACTCTGGCTTTTCTTATATTTTTGTATGAAGAAATTTTACAAAAAAATTTTAAAAAAAATTTTTAAATGAACAGAAAAATTTGTACAAAAAACGTAGACTTAAAAAATTTACAAAAAAAATTTTCCGAGCTTGGTCTCGAACCCGTGCTCCCGAAAGCTTACTTTCATTTGTAATGTTGCAAAACAAGCTAAACTTTGTTAAGAATTGCGGTAGACGAGTGGATAAGGTGTCGTACCGCCACATGAGAGGACGTTGGTTCAAATCTGGAAAATATCAGTCTTTTTTTATTTCAAGTTGATTTTTATATTGCTTTTCTTTCTAACTTGCATTCTCAAAAAGGGCTTATAGCATGTCTCTTTAGAGTCGCAAGAGAGGAAGGCCTAGAAAATATTCCCGTTTCATATAAATAAGATAATGGGCTTAGATATGAGTGCGTGAGGGCTAAAATATAAATATCGAGAGCTTATATTCAATATGATCTATCTACAAAACAAAACTTTTTTTAGGAGAGCAAAAAACCGTTTAATTCTTTCAGTGACTAAAGTACCAGAATATTGTTTTAAAGAATGACATGACAAACAAAAAAGTTTAGTGAAATCTCATACTTTTCGTTTAGATGTCGATCGATTGTTTTACATTTCAGATATTTTTTTTCTTCTTCTTTAATGAAATCAGTAGATACGTTTTTTATTCAATAGGAAAAGGAAGTTTTTCGTGAATGCATTGATGATTTTATTCAGATTTTAAGAAAAGTTTGTTGATAACAGTATTACCAAAAACCAGATAAAAATGTCAAAATAGCAGTAAAAATTATATTGCGCTATATTTTAGCGCTTAGATTATTTAATATAATCATCAAAATATTGATATTCTGATAAAATAACAGATTTAAAATCTTGCAAATGGTTCCACTTTTTCTGCTTGATAAGCAGTGGAGCAGTTTGCAAAGATTTCCCTCCTTATATTAGACTTATAGACTTATTTTAAAAAATTTACGCTATCACCTCACTTGGGTTTTTTTTTTATGGCAATAAATTTCATAAGAAAAATTTAAATTTCGTGAGAGAAAGTTTGTTTTACTTCATACGAAAATGAAATTATCAGAAAAAAACACTCCAATAGAGGGGATTGCGTGCACTTTACAAAATCAAGCAATTAGATCCAGGATTTCTCTTACTTCTGCGGATAAGGCCCATTGCCGAGTTATCGTCGGTATCTGCATAAAAATTTATTAATATTCTAAAATTATTCGGTTAATATTCGGTTATAAAAACACCTCTCATTTAACCAATGTCTTCCTCCAGTGATGATGCATAATCTACTGTTATGATTTTCAATGCCATTTCCTTCACTATTTTGCCCTGCTATTGTAGTCTAATGGAAATTTGTTACAATTTATTGAATGTCTCCGAAAAGTTGTGTAGAAGAGTACTTTTGTATTCACAAACAAAAAACTGTATTGTAGATAAATCAAACATTCAAGGGAAAATTTAAAAAAACTTTTTTTGGTAAAACTTCCTTTTTTTATATTAAAATAAATCTCATAGGTGGCAGATGAGTCAACGATTTCTTTGTCATAAAAAAATTTCTAAATTTTCGTGGAAAATGTAGTTAGGTCATATTGAATATAAGCTCTCGATATAATTTCCTGCTAGAAGCGCTTCGAAGCCATGCTTTTGCCCACTGGGTAGTTTGTAGTCTGCTCAATACTCGCAACTGAGATAACTCAGTTTTACTATCCTTTACATTTAATATAACTTGTTGTTGATTAACTTTGTAAAAAGTTGTGTCGCAACATGCTATTTGCAAACGAATCTTCTTTACGAAAAAAAAAATATGTAAGATATGTACATTTTTTTAAAAATCTTTTAATTACCTTTAAATGCTACAGAGCTAATTTTGCATACAATCGATTAATCACCTCGAAAAATCGATTCGCTCATATAAAGTTCAAGAGTTCAGAAACCATTGATTGCAGTTTTGAACTTGAGCTAAAGCTGTTTGCTAATGTTGATAAAAAATGCGGTATTTTTTATGGAAACAAACAAGTTTTGTTTTTTGTTGGTGTGATCTACTCATGATTCTATTCACTGATCTAATGAATGTTCGGTTAGTGAGATTTAAATCTCTCAATCATATAGTTGAGAACGTTCAAGCCATGTAGATGAAAATTATTGAAACACATCGAAAATTCCGTATCGCTAAATATTCAATAAAGAATTCGGTTTTCTTAAAAACAAAATTTATCAAAATTATGATGAAAATAACAATAGTTTTGCTTTGTGTTTTATATCTTTTGGACTATGTTTGGGGTCAGGCAGCAAATCAAAGACCTGTCATTCGTTGTCCCAATGTGTTTAGTTATGTACGAACCGATACGGGAACGGTGGGAAAAGTAACGATTAATTTTATACCAGCTGGTACACATCGCATTAAAGTTGCTTTTTCGCAAACGCCGCCAATTGAATCGGTAATTAAAGTGTAACGTGTGTGTAAAATATTTAATGTGGTCAATCGGAATTTGTTACGTTATAGCGGACATGTTGTTAAAGCTACTGTAAAACTTCTTATAAATTCTTGGTAGTTTTTAGCAAATGTGAAGGCAACTGTTACCACCGTGAGAAGGTTGTAGTGTTGAAAAACGTGTGCAAATTCTTAAATTGTATGTTCCAAATCAGTGGTCCCTTCCAGAAAACCCTTATTTACTGGCCCTTTTTATAAAACTAATATTGTTTATATAATTGAGATTTAAATATTTCTATATCTGCGCATTATTACATTCATAAATACATACGTTCATATATGTTATGATTGTATAACTCGAAGTTTTTTTTTCTTTTGGTTCTATACTGGTAAAGTATTTAAAAAAATAACAGGAGTTATAAAATAAATGCACGAAAACCAGATTTCAATTGCCGCTTCTACATGCCCATCTTCCCTCTTTTCCCTTGTGAAACCAGTGCCCAAGCACGTTTCCGTCATTGAATTCATTACTTTTTTCATCTATGCTTTGATACAGGTTTTGTTGATAGCTATTCTAATACTACGTATAAATAACAACTTTTAATGTTAAAGCTTTACTGGAATATCTATCGGTTCTTTTTTCCTCAATGCAAATAAAAATAATTTTTAATAATGTGTCACCTGCAAGAAAGTGTTTTAGTAAACATTCAAACATAAGATAGAATTTATAGCTTATCTAAAATCTGTTGCTAGTAAGTCTGCGTAGATTGTGAAAAAAACCCATTTTTGATTCGCTTTAACAAGAGAAATTGCCAAAAAAAACCGTTGGAAAATAAAAGTTATTTTAATTTCGCGCAAATCCACGAGTGTCGTCACTTGAAAATTTTATATAGTGTTAGATTGAGTCGGAGATAACATGAAGGCCTGTTTGTACACATCATAAGCTATCGAAAAATAAAACAAAAATAGTTTTTCGGTCGAGCTTCGTGAGAATCTGCCCTTAACTAAATTTTAAATTACTTGATTTACTTCAAATAAAAAGGTGTTATTGAAGATATTTTAAAAAATCTTTTAAATTTTATATAACTGAATAGTATGGCTTAATATTGCATACTTTTTTTAAGCAACTATAATTTTTTTTTCTTATTTTCGTACCCATTCGATGCATTGGGCACCCTGGTAAATACTGAATTTCGTTACGATTGCTTCAACTATATGACTAAATCGACTTAAGAGGTGGTTATGATTCTATACCCTATACGCCTTCTTATAGGTGTTTTAAACGGAGTAAGAAAGTTAATATAAATAAGCCTACCGTATTACGCGTGAAGGTATACAAATACACAAGCATATTTTGTTCATCTAGAAGCGTGAAATAATGTTTTTTTTTTAAAACCTTTACATTTAATTGCGCCAAATTTACAAGGTTGCTAACGTGTAACTTTGTTTAATTTTATATTACGTTTATCGTAATTCAGAAAAAATGTATTTGTACTGACTTTAAAAACATTTAGACTTCTAAAGTAAGGTACTAAAATACTTAAAATGCTACTCAGTTAAAAATTTTGGACCAAATTTTAAACTTTTTTGGATTAAATATAGGACAACACCAAAAAAAGATTACTTTCAAATCCAAGGAAAAGTTTAAAATTTTCTAGTCCAAAATAAAAAAAATGACTCTGACCGTTTCATGACTTGAACACACGTCCTCTGATGTGCTGGTCCAATACCTTATCCACTCGTCCAACTTGGGTTCGTGACCCAGCTAAATTTAACTTAAATAGGGATTAACAAATAGTACTTTTTGGATTAAAAATTCCTTTAAACCAAAGTTAGGATTAAAATGTAGTCCAAGTTTTTAGCCGTGTATCAATACATCATCTATATATTATTACGCAAGCAAAAAATTTGTGGTACCATTTTACCTGTGTTAACGTCGCATATTCACATAAGTCTTACTATGTTGGAAAATTATTTTCGAGTACATTTGCGGAATATAACTTTTATTCGAATAAGTTGTCATTAAGATAGGTAAAACTAAGCAAATGTTAAAACCTTTTTTCCCAATGGGACAGTGCAAACCAATAGCAACACAGCTCTTTTGAACATCGATGCTGCTCTTGAACACAAGAGAGAAAAGACTGACTCCGAACCAGTGTTGTCGCGACGATTCTAAAAAATAGTATCCATGAAAAGGTCAAAAAAGTGTCCAAAAGAATCCACTTTTGAAAAAAATAGTATCCACGTATCAAAATCCAAAAACCAATAATATATTCATTTTTTTAACACAAATATACAACTTTAATATTTCAAAATAACGAAACCCAATTTTGTAAGTTTTCATAACAATTTTATTTATTTAATTTTAAGACTAACAAATATTTTCATTAAAATATAATAATAGGAAATAAAACATGTATAAAAAAATTAAAAAGCAACATAAATTTCAGTACTTCTGTCTATTATATGAGTTGCTATTGCCCTTTAATTTAATTTATTTTATGAGTATAATAATTAGCCGAAATCAGTATACAAAACAATATATAATTACATAAAAAAAATTATTAAGTTGCTTAGTTTAGTGTAATATATATTATATAGGTTGCAATTGACCTTTAATTTTATAAAGCTAACATTGCGCGTTGAAAAAAAAAGATTTCATTTAAAACATTTATCTTAATGACTTAAAGTTTTATTTACATAAATAATACAAAAAACATATTCCAAATAAGTTTTTAATGCATCTTATTCTTGCTAGGTGGCATAAAAACAAGTTTTCACACAGGGTCAAAATATTTTGATCCCAATTTATCGAAAACAAAAAATCAAAGTGCATTTTTTTATAATTTATTAATAAAGGTACTTTACGGTACAATTTGCAAACGCTACGAGAATTTTACAAAAAACGCTACGGGTTACAAATTACAGTTAGTTAGTTAGTTAGTTGGTGCTACAACCGTATGTCGGTCTTGGCCTCATCTAAGAATTTGCGCCAGCCATTTCTATTTTTCGCTTGCTGGCGCCAGTTGGAAATGCCAAGCTTCGTCAGGTTGTCCTCTACTTGGTCTTTCCAACGAAGATGCGGTCGTCCTCTTCTGCGTTGACCGCCGCTGGGTACCGAATCGAATGTTTCCTTCACTGGAGCATCGTCTTTCATGCGCTGAACATGACCAAGCCAGCGAAGCCGCTCGATTTTAATGCGCTTGACTATGTCGATGTCAGCGTACAGCTCATACAGTTCATCATTCCACCGTATTCGGTACTCGCCATTAACGCAGATTACAGATTTATACAAATTACAGATTTGTTTAAAAAGTCGCTTGGGTATGGCAGACTTAAAATATTTTTTACAAAATTTAAAAGTTCTTTATAAATGCATTACTTTAATGCATTTTTTGATAGGAAAATATTGTCAAGAAATGTCATCGTTTATCTTAACGTTTTTGTCGAATTTAAGGGACTGCTTACTTTTTATATTTTACAAACAAAAACATACATTCATATTAAAACGTATATTTTAAAAAAGTATCTAAACTAACACTGAGGCTTAAAAAAAGTATCCATCAATTTTTGAAGGAAAAAAGTATCCAAATGGAACCAATTGGATCCAAACGGCAACACTGCTCCGAACACTTCAACCATGGCTTCAACAGGGCTGTGTGGCATTGTTGTTGTTGCTGTTTTTTAATTACTCTCTCGAACTGATAACCTGAACAGAATGAAGTAATTTCATTCAATGAACCCAGTGGTAAAGAGACACATGACGTAACCAATTATTTCTTTTATACCTGCAATGTAGCTGCGAACCTCCAACGCCTGTAGAGTTAATAACACAGTCCAACAAATTAAGACTTTTTGAATGGAACAGAATAGCGACCCCATAATTCTGAAAGGGTATGTTGAGTAGATCATTTTTGTAGAACAAACTTATGGTCCAGCACGTCTGAGTTTTTTTTTACAGTGGGTTAAAGTTTTCATTTTTTGGTCGAAGGGAGCATTATACTATATAAAAAAAAATGCTGTAAGTTAATGTCCTAGAGAATTCTTATGATCAGAGTTGTATTGTGGAATTGTATGAGGACTATTTTTGTAGAAGATCTTAACCCTCTAACTGGTCTCTTTATGGGTCAATTTGACCCTTTTATCGAGAAAATCAAAAAGTATCCTTTAAAAAAGGACATTTAAGGATTAAAATATTCTACGAAAATGTTTGCCGAAAAATTTCAGTGGGGGTCACCAAAGACACCAATATTGTAAATAAAGCTCTTTACGCTTAATTAGTAAAATTCGAGTTCGGCCGTTAGTAAATTTCGAGTGGGGGTCACCAAAGACACCAATATTGTAAATTAAACATCTTTACGCTTAATTAGTAAAATTCGAGTTCGGCCGGGCCAAACACTGAGTTCTCGCGTCTAGTAAGCTGTTACTTACAAATCGGGTGTGATATTTATTAAAATTAATAATAAAAAATAAAAGAAAAAAATCAAGCATAATTGAGCTACTAAGCAGTACATATCGGGTGTGATTTTTACTAAAATTTATATAAAAAAAGAACAATTGAAGCTTAAATAAGCATGGCGGATTCAGTTTGCAAATTAAGAGATTGGTTTTGTTTTATTTGTGGACATTTTACGCACCATCAAAGCAGAAGAAAGATATTCCCTACAATTGAAGAACCATATTTTCTTTTCTTTGGAATACGATATTTATCTGAAGCTTGGATACCAAAAACTGTATGTACTACCTGCGAAAGTGGTCTTTTGTCCTGGTACAAAGGCGGTACTAAGGCGCTGCCATTTTCTGCGCCTATTACATGGATTGAACCTGAAGATCACAAGTCAGATACATGCTATTTCTGCGTAAATTACAAATTTGGTAGAAGCCAAAGGCACTACGCGAAAATGACATACGAAGCAAAAAATAATGTCATTTTACCAGAAGTGCGCTGTGAAGGTGTTCCGGTGCCTCAACCGCCTACACAGACATTTTCTGCCAATATGACATACGCCAATACAGAAATAACATCGGCGGTTGAAAACATATCAGATATAAGTTACTTGCCTCTTGATTGCTTAAACATATGTCCTAATTTGATAGACCAAGCTTATTTTGAAGATCTTGTAAGAGATTTAGGACTAGCAAAAGAGAAAGCTGAAATATTATGTTCCAGATTGAAAAACAGGAATTTAATAAAAGCCGATATAAAAGTTACATCGCCTTAACATCTCTTATGTTACATCTCTTATGTAAGAGATTTAGGACTAGCAAAAGAGAAAGCTGAAATATTATGTTCCAGATTGAAAAACAGGAATTTAATAAAAGCCGATATAAAAGTTACATCGCCAAAAAAAAGACACGCTTATCTGGAAAGTTATTTTAAGAAATCAGAAGAACTTGTATACTGTTGCAGTATTGAAGAGGTTCTAAAATATCTAAAGCTTCCACTGGACTCTTCCACTTGGCGACTATTTATAGATAGTTCAAAACACAGTTTAAAAGCAGTTTTACTGCACAATAGAAATCAGCATCCATCAATACCGGTTGCGTATTCCACAAAAAAGGAGGAAACATACGAAAACATTTCAAATCTCTTAAATAAGATTGAATACTATAAATATAAATGGGAAGTATGCGCAGACTTCAAAATGATTGGAATATTCACAGGAATGCAAACAGGATACACAAAACATATGTGCCCTCTTGTAAATGGGATTCACGTGCTACCAGCAGCCATTATCATATTAAATATTTCGAAGAACGTAAAGAAAATATTATTGGTGACTTAAATGTAATCCATGAACCCCTTGTCCCAAAAGATAAGGTCATACTTCCACCGCTGCATATTAAGTTGGGCTTGGTGAAAAATTTTATTAAAAGCTTAAATACACAAGGAAATGCTTTCAAACGCATTCAAATAATTTTCCCCAGATTATCTGCAGCAAAATTAAGAGAAGGTAAAATACGGTTTTAAGAAATAATTTATTACATTTAATGTAAATTACCTTTTCTAGGAATGCTCGTTGGAGCCGATATAAGAAAATTATTACAAGATGAAGAATTTTATGGTCATCTGTCGGATATGCAAAAGACAGCATTTTACTTTATGCAGCTGGTTATATCAGAATTCCTTGGAAACTCAAAAGCACAAAACTATGCAGAAAATATTGAAAACATGCTAATCGGTTTTAACAATATTGGCGTTAAGATGTCACTAAAGCTGCATTTTCTGAACTCTCATCTAAAGTTTTTTAAAGAAAACCTTGGAGCGGTTTCAGATGAACACGGTGAAAGGTTTCATCAGGACATAAAAGTATTGGAAGAAAGATTCAAAGGGAAATCACAAAGTGTAATGCTTGCTGAATACGTATGGGGCTTGTACAGAAACCTTGACCCATCGGAACACTCACGTCAAGCTAAATACAGGAAAGCATATTAAGATTAATCTTTAATCCATTGTCATACTACTGCTATTTCCCAATTCCCTTTTAAAATTTGAAGCAAAAAAATAAATATGTACATACTATAATAAACCACTATTAAATCAAAATTACATATAATTTTTTTATAGAAGTTGGTGAGTAATTTTACTAATTAAGCGTAAAGAGCTTTATTTACAATATTGGTGTCTTTGGTGACCCCCACTGAAATTTTTCGGCAAACATTTTCGTAGAATATTTTAATCCTTAAATGTCCTTTTTTAAAGGATACTTTTTGATTTTCTCGATAAAAGGGTTAAATTGACCCATAAAGAGACCAGTTAGAGGGTTAAGATATTCTACAAAAATAATCCTCATACAATTCCACAATACAACTCTGATCATAAGAATTCTCTAGGACATTAACTTACAGCATTTTTTTTTTATATAGTATAATGCTCCCTTCGACCAAAAAATGAAAACTTTAACCCACTGCAAAAAAAACTCAGACGTGCTGGACCATAAGTTTGTTCTACAAAAATGATCTACTCAACATACCCTTTCAGAATTATAGGGTCGCTATTCTGTTCCAAAAATGCTGTTGGACTGTGTAATTGAGTTTTTGAAGTAAAAACTTCTTTAGGCGCATTTAGTAATTTTGTGTACCCTTGCTCATGACACGACATCCACAAATTAAGAGAAATGCCATATTTCAGACAGTTTTAGTCGTATTAGCCAAAAATGTATTAAATGTAATAAATTTGGTACGTTAGTGCTCTTTAAAAATGATGCCATGACTACTTTCAGCGGCTAGCGAGTACAGAGACGTAAAAGGAGTTGTGGATATGTATTAGCCAAAAGTATTAATCAATGCAATGTTTTGTAACTTTGATAAACGATTTTCCTTAAAAATTAAAGAAAAACAAAAGACAAATCGATTTTGATATGGTCGAACTTCGACCACAGGCGATAGTAGTATTTATAAATACACTATAAATTTTCCGGCGCTCTTTGCAACGCCTTATCTATATATTTCTAAATTTGCAGGTAATTTTGTGTCTCTATCGAAATAGTTGAACACAAAGGTAAACATTTTCCAAAAGTTTAAATTCAATCCAACGATTAGTTTTGGAGTTATCGATTTCTTTATTTCAGAGATGTGTGGTTCGTGGCACGTTCTCTTTTTCTGTCTCAGACACATTTTTTGTGGTGATTAGTTTCTATAAAATTCATCGTTCTTCCCAATATGCAGGCTTTAAATTTCATAAATGTGTTTATCGTGGTATTTAAGTTGAATGGCCAAGCCCAAATTTCTCCATCACATCAGGATTTTGAGAAAAACCGTGATCCAAGTCAAAAAATTCTCCTAAGAGAAATCAACTGGAAGCGTCGAAACTAAAAGTGGTACGAGATTTCTTCTTGGACAAAGATGTTTATTGTAAGTTCATAAAAAGCTTCCTTGAATACTTCCAACCCCTCACCCCCCTTTTTAACCCTTATTTTTACGTTTTTCAAAAATATTTTATTTTAGCATAACTATATTCTGCAAACCATTGAGAAATGTAGTAAGATTATGTATTGGTAAAAAATCTTCCCTATAAAAAAACATAAAGGGTCTTTCGACCACAAAATAACCCCAGCTCCATCATATCCAAACAATAGACCCCCAAAATGCAAAATTAATTTTTTTTCATATGATGTAAGCTGTTGAGACATGGAAAATAGGGCGTATCGAATTACAATTGTTTTTCGAATTTCACATTTCCATTTCCAAGGTCTTCCATCCCCCATCCAGTTTTTCTCCCCTATTTTTACATTTTTCAAAAATACTTTATTTCAGCATAGCTATATTCTGAAAACCATTGAGATAGAAAAACGTAGAAATAACGGTGAAAAAGGGGCTTGAGGCTGGTTTCGCGTTCCTTGTTAATTTTTTGTCCTTGAATTACGGTTTTCTCAAAACCCTAACGTGATGGAGAAATTTGGATGAAAGATTTATGATTAGGAGTACGGAAATTATTGAAAATATTTGTCGATTTCTTAATCACGTTTGTGCTGTCGCACTGTGTTATTTGTGAAAATTGACTTCGATAACAACTTTAATTTCCAAGATCCTAGCTTTAGTATGTGTCAAGTAATTCGGTTTTGTTAAATTTCGTTGTTTAGCGCCACCTATTGCAAAATTTTTCACTATGTGCACAACAAACAGCAAGACACACATATTCTTAAAGTTTAAACTCAATCGGAAAGTAAGTTTTGGAAAATCCACGTTTTTGCTTTTCGCGTGGTATGGGAGGTGTCAAACGTCCTCTTTTACAAAACCGCATGCATTTTTTTGTGGTGATCGGTTTTAATAGAAGTCATTTTTTACTAATCTTAAGGCTTTTTTTTTAAAAGATCAAAGAACCAAGGCATGCGCCTTATACAAACCAGGTTTGGTCTTTGACCTGAAAGGAAAGGGATAGATTATTAAGAAGAATTGATTGAAAACCATACGTGAATTATTGATCAGGTGAAACAACCGTGAAAGACAATTTGAATTGCTTTTGACCGAGGCTAGTGTTATGCCTTAACCTTGGCAAGCATTTCCAGCCCTCAGTTGTTTCTGTCCTTTAATTCCACATTTTCCACAATTTAGTTGTGGATTTTTTAGTTTTCCATAATTCTTAAATGTAGGAAAGAACAAAGAAAGTGAAAAGAACCATGCCCGAACCCAGATTCGAACCAGGGACCTTTGGGTTGATAGTCTAGCGCACTCTCGACTAGACTACAAAGGCCGACAATAGCTTTATAAGTGGTATGTTATCGAGTTTAAGCTGTTGGAGTTGTATGAGAGATACCACGCCGTTATTCAAAACTAAATATTACTGGTACTCCTAAAACATCTCCCCTACTCGAAAGATATGTACTCTCACAATTTCAGCTCAATTAGAACAGTAGTTACGGAGTCGATAGCGGGCAAACCAGGGTTGATATTTTCGGTACAATTATAATTTTTTGGTGCAATTTTATATTTTTTTTTACTTTCCTACTACCAAAGCGTTTCCAGTACATTTCATTTTACTTTATAACAAAAACAGAATTTAGAACACTAAGTAAGCAAACGATTTAAAAGAATGAAAAAATTTGCCTAGTTCTGAATTTTGGTACTCTGTAAAATACATAAAAAATTGATTTTAAAGAGACGATTTTCTTCAATTTGTATAAAATTGCTTAAGGAATTTTTTCAATTTCTCGTTCAACAGCAAATGTTAAAAAATATTTTATTTTCAAAGTTTTATAAAAACCAATTACAGAAACAGACTGCAGCTTGCAACAATTTATCTAATTTAAACAAAATATTTTTAAAAATCTATATTCTAGAGCTTTAATATTCAAAGTACTGAATTAAGAGAATTTAGAGAATTAAGTAATGTATATATTTACATATTATATTATATCTCAAATGAGAAAATTTCTAAAATTTTACTGAAAAAGAAGAATTGATTGACTGAAAGATTTTCCCATTAATTTATTTCGTTACTTTAACATAGAAAGGCCCTGACTAACATTTAAAAAAATAATTTTTCGGCTGAATTTTTTCAGGTTTCGGGTAAACGGGTGGTTTACCTAAAGACATCTGCGAAGAACCTGATTTTAAAAAATGTTGGTGGCCTTTCTGTATTAAGGTTACGAAAGAAATTCTCACGATTGTAGACATTTTTGTTTTTTAATTATAAAAATACCTCTTAACTTTAAGTTTATAATTATGATTTTTTTATAGATTTTATTGATCTCATTTTATAAATATTATAAAACCACTTGTGTTCCTTTTTGTAATTATAAAAAACTTTGTGATTAGTTAAAAATTAATAAAAGCCTTTGTAATTTATTTTATAAGGTTTATAAACTGAATTGTTTAAAAGACAATCACTTTTATTTAAATAGAAACTAGTAACGAATTATCTTCGACTGGGTCCAAGTTTAGATACCCCCACAGTATATTCTTAGTTATGCATGTTTTTAAAGTTTGATGACGTCACTTCGTATAGATTACGGTTGTGTTGTTCATCCGATTTTGCGAAAACTCAAATGCAGATCACGTTTAAGATATGAAAGATTATGTGTTTAATATTCGTTTAATACACACATTTTTGGTGGAATTTATAAAAGTTATGATACTTTGGTGACGTCACTTTGAATGGGAGACTGGTCGAGTTTATATCTATTTTGTCAAATTCCAATCTCAAAGTGAATTTTAATATTCTAGCATATGTTCATAATTTTAATTTATTAAATGAATTTTGCTGAATTTTTAGAGACTTAAAACAGTTTTCATATAATTACTCCGTTTAGGAGGTAGGCGTGGTTTCTATACTATTTTAACAAATTTCAAATATATGGTGAATATTTTTGACCAAAGCTTATATGCTAAATTTCAAGTCATTACAAGTTTTTGTTGCATTTTCAGAGATTTTACCATTTTGTTAAAGTCACATTGTATGGGAGGTTGTTTCCTTATTTTTTGATTTAAAAAATTTCAGTTATATTTTTAATTTTTGCTGCCAAAGTATATGGGAAAATTGTAATCAAGACATTAATTTTTGTGTCATTTTTAGATATATAAAAGATTTGATAAAGTATTATTGTATGGGAGTTAGGCGTTTTTTTATCCGATTTTAACAAATTTGAAATATATGGTGAATATTTTACTTCAAAAGTTATGAGCACAATACCAAGTAACTGCAAATATTATTGTGGCATTTTTAGAAATTTTGTTGTTTGATAAAGAAGGCGTGGCTTTCATCCAATTTTGCTCGTTCTCCAACTTGATCTTTGTTTATTAATATAAGCACATATACCAAATTTTGTCGACAGACTGATATAAAGAAATCGGCTCAGGGGCTTATGCTGATCAAGATTATATATACTTTTCTATACCTGACACGCCTCCTTATCAGCATTACAAACGGAGTGACAAGGTTAACGCAGTATGCGTGGAGTAAACAAAATTTATTCCATACTTTTTTCATTTAGTACAATTTATTCTAAATTTATATAAAATTTGTATACCAAAACGAAAAAGTCATTTATCTACCCTGGGGCAGTCAGAGAGACAACAATTTTTTGTGTATGTGGGCACGTTCTCTCTTGCTCATACATAAGCGCTAGCATAATTTTATTTAATTTCTCTTTCGGTTTTTTTTTTTGTATGTGAAAAATATTTGAGAATGGTTTTTAAATTTTTTCCTATTACCTTCGTACCGTAATTATTTTTATTTTAAAAAAAAAACAAAATTTGCTTAAAACTACGGGCAGCGGAGGGAAACATTCGCTTTTTGAAACTTTATTTTATATAGTACTAGCAGGCCACTGTTGTCCACGGCTTCAGTCTTTTTTTTTTGTGTTGTGCAGTCGTTTAAAGCAGTCAAAAATAAAAATGAAGAATTGTGTGTTGGTGAGCAAAAAAATTGTGCACCAACAAAAAGTCCATTTAAATTCAAGCATTTCAAACTAAATTGAAAAATTTACTTTTTATCAGAATGTTCTTTTCGTAACCAAGTCAAAAAAATTTTAAATATCGTCATATGTTAACATATTTAAGAAGTTGCCACTTTTGAAGGAACAGGAATCGTTTATAATTTATTCTGCTTGTTTTTGGCATGCCTTTTAACCCAATTTTTTTTTTATTTCAGAAATCCAATTCTTTAGTAACATAAAACGCATTGGATTTCTTGAAAAGCGTTTGAAATCAAAATATTTTTCATACATATTTTCACTCACCATTTTCATACATTTACTGCATTATTCTGTATCACGAACATGCACACCAACGATGAAAAAGACACGAGAAGCAATATTTTCTTCCATACAAAATTGTATTGCTTCTCGTGTCTTTCTCATCGTTGGTGTGCATGTTCGTGATACAGAATAATGCAGTTAATTTCTCGCTGTGGAATATCATAAAAAGCGCTCTCGATGCTGTCTCAATAGCGACTAAACGAGAGAGAGTAAGAATACGTGTGAAACGAGAGAGCTCTTAAAAGCACAGGGCATGATTTAATTATTATAAGCATAGTAGAATTAGAGAAGGTAGATGCATTTCGGAGAGACAGACTGCCGGAACTGTCAAAACAAAGTTGACAGCCCATAAAAAATCTGAAAACGATGAGAATGCGATAAGAAAGCAAAAATGGGCAAGAATAGCAAAATACTTGAATTTGACAATTCTGGCTATGAGAAAAAGAGAGCAGTCTGAAATGCATATACCTTCACTAGTTCTACCATGATTATAAGCTTGTGTAAGCTGAGAGCGCATATCTGTCGGTGGATGTCAAAAACAGCTGTTCGGTGTAATTTTCTTTTACTTTGACATTCTGCGATCCAAATGAGAAAAACTTCAGTTCTCTAAAGTATTGTAAAGTATTACATTTTGTTTTCAAAATAGAAATAATTGATTGAAGTTTAAAATAAAAAGAGAGATTTTCTGTTATAATTTGGTTTAATAATCGAGCAGTCAGCTATGTGGCAGCGCAGCTAAGAACATTAAAAACCATTGCAAAGCATCGCACATTGTGCTATCTGGCGCTGGTGGCGTCAACCATGACAGTCTTGCCAATTTGGCCGAACAAGACTTGGGTAAACTTCAGGACACTTATGATGGCAAGCCACCAGTTGTTTCACGTTGCCTCTTTACCGGCTTCGAAAATATTTATTTTATTTAAAATGTTAACTTCAAATCAGAAATTTTAATTGATTGTTTACTTGCCTTTTTCTGTAACTTTGACATTTGGTGATCCAAGTTTTGTTGTTGTTTTTTTTTACAAAGAGCATACAAAGAGAACCGTTTCTTGGTCACTTAACCTTATATAATTCAGCCGTGGCCCAGGGTGACAGCCACTGATTTAAAGGTTCATTTATAAGATTGTGGCACTTGAGAGAAATACGCTCTTTTTTCTGTCAACTGTCCATGTCTTTGTTCTTCTTCTTTTTCTTAAAAAATGCTAAACGACAGAATAGCATTGGCAGCGATAAAAAGCTACCATGAACACGAAGTTCTTATTGTAGCTTTTGATCACAAATTTATGATTATATTATTTAATACACATTTTTGTGTATTAATTTTTTGAGTTATATTTTAAATTTTGTTGTTAAAACGGTATATATTAAGTTTTTTTCCAATATTGTTGTTATAACGGAATATTTAACAGTAAAGTCGCATCATTTAAGATTAACGATTATATGTAGATGTTACTGACTGGCCGCACTTCACAACCTCGCTGTTGAAACGACTCAAGTCGAATCTCTCTCTGTCTTTGTTCTATGGATTCATTTTCTTCTTCTTCTTAAAAAATGCTATACAACAGTATAACACTCCCAGCGATAAAAAGCTACCATGAACACAAAGTTCTTATTGTAGCTTTTGACATAAATCAATAGTTATTTTTATTGTGTTATTTTCAATAGTTATGTTTTCTTTATTTTGTTGTTAAAACTAAATTTTATTTTTGTTAAAACTGTAAATTATATAACTGTAAAAGTCTCATCAACAGATGGACAATTACAGTTGTGGCTGACTAGTCGCACTTCACGACCTCGCTGATGAAACGACGCGAGTCGAATCAATGGATTCATTTTCTTGATTTATTTTCATTCATTCTGACAGTTCGACCGAGCCCGCTCTCAAATGCCTCAACTTTATAAATGAGCCTTGCGCTGTGCTAGCTGAGCACCATGATACAAAGAACTCCAGATAAAGTATTGCGCATGTCCGCCATCTTTGTTGTGACGTAGTTCGAGCTTGTCAAAGTGGCTAAATAAAAACGTCGTCACAATATATATAAAGGGGATAATTTTTTTATAGCGATGAAAAAATATCGACATTTTCTTATTGAAACTTGGTTTATTGAAATGAAATAAATTACATTATAAATATATTTATAAATAAATGTAAGCAAATTTATTTTTCAGTACTATTATTGAAAAGAAATGCATATATAATAGGGGTGTTTTCTCCCATTTGTTCTCCTACACAAAAAAAAATAGCTACGTTACTTGATGTGTTTGACAGCACTTTGATTGCTTCGTTTTCATTTTCTTGTTCTTCTCGTTTGTTGAAAAAATTGTAAATTCATTTTATGGGCCGAATTAAAATCGTTGTTATTCTCATAAAAATCATCTAAAACTTTAGTACTAATTTTAATTACATAAAATATAATTGAAAATTATAATTTACGCGTTCTATAAGTGCACAATATTAGAAATTGAATTAAATGAATGCAATATTTCTTAAATGCTTGCAATTGTGCTGCTTGCTGTTTGTGTTTACTTTTTGCTTTTTCACATTTTCTTTTGTATGTATGCACCACGTGTTACAGCTGACAAGCTCGAGTGACGTAGTGCGCAGAAGATTTCATTTTTGCGCACGGAGTAAGCTATCTGTATATCTTAGTTTCATGGGTGAGCACGAAGAGAAAGAGAAAAATTAAGAGCAACATGGAGCTTATTGAAACTCTCGCAAGACAAACGCATCAAAAGACAACGATGAAGCATTGCGTTGCAACTGGGATGATTTCTTATAAAACTTAATACCTTAATTAAATATACTTATTATTAAAATTTCGAACGAAAAATACCCCAAAATAAATTTGTAGCGAAATTTCAATTTTTAAGTTTGGAAACAAATACTTATGTCTGTAATTTTCCAAAAGAATTATATCAATTGTTCTCAGTTTTAAATTTCAATTGAATAAAGCGATTCCTACGACCCATTATTAAGATTCTTTCATCTGAAATCTATAACATCAAGCTATTCAATATTATATTACCAGTAATCTTGATGTTATAAGTGTTCGAACTTTACAGAGATATTTATTAGGAACCTCATATAATTACAACACTAAGAGAGTTGCAAAACAATATAATTCAACATCGCTATTTAAACACAAGTCTTATTTACTGTTCTTATTAACTAACTATTATCTTCTTCTTTTATTTGTTCTAGACCGAAAACGCAAAACTTTCATTGTACCACACTGAACAAATTGTGCAGGGTCGTCTTTCACGTGGAGAACCAATAGCTTTTCGGGTTATTTTTCCAACACCGGGCGTTTTACCAAAGCTAACATATATAGCGTTGAACAACAGAGTACTTTGTACCGGCGATCCATGTAGGTAGAGTATTGAATTATTTTAAATACCGACAAGTAAACCAAACATTTTTCTCTTTTTTTCCCATTAGATAGCCAACCTAGTACTTCTTTTGAATTAGAGGATACATTGAGCTATTCAAATGTACCCAACAAAAAGGTCAAATTGAATATCTCATCGGCATCAACTTCAAGTCAAATACCTGCTGCTACCACAGCCGTACAGACACAACCACCAGAACGCCAAGAACCCCAAAGCTTAGGTCAAATCTGGAAGTCATTGAAATCGCGTAATGAAGAAAAGGAACAAGAACAACAACCAGAGCCAAACAATAGCAATTTTGAATGTGGTCAGGAAGGTTTGCCAGAAGGCGATGCTATTCCATTGATATCAAATGGTGAAGATATTTCAAAGGGGCAATTTCCTTGGATGGCAGCTATAATGCATAGAGATGGTTTCGGTAATTGGATATTCAAATGCGGTGGAACGCTGATAGGAGGGCGGGCTGTGCTTACAGCTGCTCACTGCCTACACGATGCAACCTTCCAGCCCACACCTGTGTTGGCCCAACTGGGTCGTTACAATATTGATTCGGAAAGAGAAGACGAACAGGTTGTAATTCCAACACAAAGAGCTATAATGCATCCCGATTATAGAAAGAATTCATTTCCCGATGCGGACATCGGACTCGTGCTGTTGACAGAAACTGTGCAGTAAGTATTTCTTACGCTCGATCCTATACAAAAACAGAGATGAGCTATGAAAATGTTATAATATATTTTCCTCCAATTTTCTTCGCTAGATTTACTCAGTACGTAAGCCCAATATGCCCATGGTCTGGATCGGATGAATTGGATGAAATCGTTGGAAACAAAGGCGTTGTTGTCGGTTGGGGCATCGATGAGAGCGGTGTTTCGTCACCGCTGCCCAAAATGATTGCCGTGCCAGTTGTTTCGGAATTGATTTGTCGCCGATCATCTCAGGCAGTCTTTACCCTATTAACCAATCGAACGCTTTGTGCTGGAAAACGCGATGGCAGCGGCCCATTGAAAGGTGACTCTGGTGGTGCACTCATGATTAAACGCAACGATCGATGGACGTTACGTGGCATTGTGTCAGTGGGAATTACAAAAGGCAAGAACGAAGACCCCAATTACGTGATATACTGTGATGTGGCGAAACATGCGGCATGGATTAGGGATAACATGCAATAAATTAGTTTTTTTTTATTTTGAATAAATATTTAAAAAATGTAAATAGAAGTGAGCTAATGTAAAAAATTAAATTGTTAATAAGGCTGACTACGCCTTTTATAAGATAGGTTTCAGTTAATTTAAAAAAAAGGTTTCCTGTCTTTAAGATTGCGTATATGTAGTTACTATTGCGGTTCTCTTTTGAAGATTATTATACTGTTTAAGCTATCAATATATTGGTATAAGAAAAGTAGCTGAAAATATTTCACGTCAAATTTATCAAGACAAAATTGTTTATGCCACCGTTATGGACAACATGTATGAGAGAGATCCTTAGTTAGGACATAAATTTCATTTGGGTCTATAAAACGTGTAAAAATAAAAACATTTTGATTAAGTAAATATATACGTAGCATTAGAAAGCTT